>JAINUW010000818.1:492500-888654 GCA_020205615.1 Panax quinquefolius | reverse complement strand
ATGTAAATGAACCCAAATGTATATGGTTTCATAAGAATTTAAGAAAACGTAGAAAACGTGAGTGGTGGACTCAAGAACAAACAAATTCTGAGTTCGGGTGACCGAATTATGGACGAACGAACGAAGAATGTTAATAACATAAAAAGAACGAATGATGAAATTTAAGCCAATTGAATGGCATGTTAATAGATACAGAATGAATTTTTGTCCAATGGAAGTTAAAGTAAGTAAGATAAGAAAGAAAATGGATTTGGAACAACCTCGTTCCGAGTTATAACGAAGAAGTTACGAGATTGCAAAGAAGGCGATTCGTATGCGTTCCAATACTTCGAAAAAAATACTGGAAAAACTAGATTTTTATCCTAGCACTGCAGTGCCGACCAAAGCTGGAAAGAAGGCGCAACAACGCAGGCTCCAAGCAAGAGTTAGGGTTTGAATAACCTAAGCTTTTTTGAAATATAGGTATGTTGAAATGACATTTTGTCTAAAGATTTGACGATAATATGTCGTTAAAAATTTAGTTAGCCAATAAAAGTTTTTCTCAAAAAACGTGCAGAAATCAAACAATAAAAACAACGAAAAGTATTGTTATATACTTTTCATTCGTTTAACTATGTTAGGGGAAAACATGAAGGAAAACACTTATCATCAAAAAGTATTTTTCAGTTTTTTGAAGTTCCAAAGAATGCGTAAAAGTAAATCTGGTGAGGAAAAGACGAAATATCCAAAAATATTTGGATTCTGGGAATCACAGCTTCTAGAACTGTTGGAAGAATCCTGAAAGACTAGACAATGAAGCTTCCATGAGAAGCTTCATGAATAGTAAGGATGTATGAATAGTAAGGCAGTTTGCCAAATGACCAAAATGCCCCTAGCCTTGGTTTTCTATACAAGGAGAGCTTTAGCTCATAGTTCGTGATTTGAAAATCACCAACACTTGAGAGAGAGAGATAGAAGTCGGATGAGGAGGGAAAGGAAGAGGAAAAGCTAGACTGAGTGCAAACTTTTTCCAACGGAAGAAGATTTAAGAAGAAAGGTAATCCTAAAACCTAGTTTAATATAATTTTTCTTTAAGTTTTATATGTGAATCATATAGCTTAATGGAAATAGAAGTAAAAGATGTTAATAATGGTTTTCATATGGTTGAAATCATGAGAAAACAAAAAAAATAAGAATTAGAAGTTTAGTTTATAAATTTCTTAAAAAACTTTCTTAAGGAAGTATGAATTGCTTATTGGATTTGAACAATCCAAATGAATCATATGAACAATTAAAGTAATCAAAGTATCGATTAAAAATGAAGAACGATTGAAGAACGCGAAGAACACGAAGAACGTTGTTGATGGAGAAATTTAAAACCATCTTAGTTAAAATTTGTTGTTGATGGACAAGTTTAAAACCATCGCGTATAAGTTAGATGCTTATTGATTGGTTAGGAATGATAGAAACGTTAATGAAGAATGGATTAAATTTAGCTATAACGAACTTATGGAGAATTTTTGTAAAAGACCAACAAAAAGTAGAAAGTATGAAAATGAACACAAATGTATATGGTTTCATAAGAATGTAAGAAAACTTAGAAAATGTGAGTCGTGAACTAAAGAACAAACGAATTCTGAGTTCGGATGACTGGACGAAAGAACGAAGAACGTTAATAATGTAAAAAGAACAAATGATGAAATTTAAGCCAATTGAATGGCATGTTAACAGATACAGAATGAATTTTTGTCCAAGGGAAGTTAAAGTAAGTAAGATAAGAACGAAAATGGATTTGGAACAAACTTGTTCCGAGTTATAACGAAGAAGTTACGAGATTGAAAAGTAGGCGATTCGTATGCATTCCAACACTTCGAAAAAAATGTTAGAAAAACTGGATTTTTATCCTGGCACTACAGCACCGGCCAAAGCTGGAAAGAAGGTGCGGCAGCGCAGGCTCCAAGCAAGAGTTACTGGAGACTTGCGTTGCAGCGCCACCAATAACAAAGGGAAACGGCGCCGCAGTGCTGGTACAAAGAAAAACCTAGAGAAGAGCTTTTAACTGCTCAACTTAGTGGGGGAAATGTAAGGAAAGATGATGAACATATAGTTCACCTAATGTAACACTTAAGTAATTGATTTAAACCTTTAGTGAAGGTTAAACGAAAAGATTAAACGTGATTAAAACACAAAGAATGTTAACACAACGTAGTTGTAATGAACGAACGGTTTTAGCAAACAACGAACCGTGTGGCTTCGACATTAAGAAAGTATGATGAACGCAGTGTTCATGTAATGAATCACAAAGAAAAGCGGTTAAAACCTTAGGTAAAGGCTGAATGAGATATTAAGAGATGAACAATATGAACGCAGAATATGTAAACGATCTTTGTGAATCGTATTCACGTCATGCGAATGTTCTAAGCATACATTGGTTGTATGAATTAGACATTAACGAAGGTAATAAGTAAGATATGAAATTATCAAGAAAGCCTTAATGAACGGTAATAAGATTAATGAAAATTCGAGTATGAGTCGAACAGAGAATGTTAGAGTGAAACACAAGCGTTAAACACTTTAGCCGACGTAAGGGTTGAGTGTACGCGAATATTAAATGAGCAAAATGATTAATGGGTTTTATACCTATAAATCGGGTTCTTATTTGGAGTTAAACAGTGTTTGTTTCGTCTAATTTTGTACAATTTTACTTGTTTTTGTGTTTATTTTATGTTAAGGTTGCATTACATATCATTGGTGGCCTATTGGTGGCAATGTGGCAATATTTGACATGCAAAGGCAAAAATTAGCAACTGCAGAAGTTTGACCCAAGAAGAAAACCCCTATCGAGGCGGGGGTGCACATGGAAAATATTATCAAGACCCCCCGTCGGGGAAAGCTATTTATTCTAAGCTAAAAACCCCTGATGGGGCGGGGGAACGCGGACAGAGAGAGAGACTTCTGATGCGATTCTAACTCTGCTGCAGTGTGGATAGAACTTTGAATCTGATTGGGAAGTTGGTGGACATCTTTTTATGAGCTATTACATGACTTATACATCAGTTAACACATCATTCAACAGACTTCAATTAATAATCATTTAATCAATTAGCAACTTGCATCCCTATTTTCACTGAAGATTTGGAGGAGTAGAGCAAGGAATCAAGATCAAGAAGATTGTAGATTCGAGTGAGGATAAGGGTGGTGTTTTACTATTCTTTGTCTTTCAATTCAATTTTTGTAATTGGGATGATGAATTCTTTACTTTATTCAGTTTTTAATTTATCAATGATGAACTAAATTCTTAATTAGACTTGCAATGAATCTTTAGTGTTGAACGATGATTATTACCCTTTGATTTCAGTTTAATAATACTATCTATTCAGTTCATCTATTGTTATTTATGTGTAATTCATGAATTCCTTGATCACCAATTCTTTGTGGACTTGACTCGAGAGATGATGTATTTGTGATGCCCCCTAAACAGGTATATATTACCCATCTTTGGTCGCCAGATACATGGTTTAGGATACAACTACAACTTAATATACAACCGTCATGTAGAATACGACAAAACATAAGTTGTGAGTTTTAACAAGAATATTGTCTCCTAGACAATATCCAAATTCAAATTCAATCTCATTACAATTATTATCACACTATTTCACAGAATAGTGAGGACTACTAAAACAACCATCTGGACCGTCACTCCATTCCCTGACTAGTCCCAGCTATATATTCTCATTTCCTGAAGAGAACAATGAAAGAAAAGGGTGAGCTCAACTAGCCCAGTAAGAAATATTATTACTAAGATAATGCAGAATAAATTATTGTTAGCCTTCAACAGTATAACAACTGATAAAATACAACAGACAACGGGTTTTAGATCAACAACTGCAGCGCAACAAGCAATCCATTAGAAGAGTTAAGTAGAGCATGATATCTACTATCTTCTAGGATTTAAAAGTTTATCATCAATTTTATCCCTGTAATACCCATTAAAAGTTCTTTATTATACCCAAGACAAAGAGAACTTTCATCACCTGTCTTCACCTGAACCACCAAAGATTTTAGTTAAATTTACAATTCATGTTTATAATAATGTGAATCAATAGTTCCTCCTTACCACAAAGGCTTAATAGAACGTTTACTCAATATCCTTAACCCAAAGGCTAAAGATATTCAAATGTAATAACAATGATCATACCAATCATTTGTCTATCTTTGCACTATGACCCAAAGATATTCAACTATAAAACCAATGATCATGATCATACCAATCAATTGCATGTCAGTGCACTACGACCAAAGATATTCAACTGTTAACTAATAGTCATGATCATGCGAATCACATCATCGAATTATCCCTGCACTACGGCCAAGAATATTCATTAGTATCACCAGTGGTCATGATCATGTCATACACATGTCCATCTTTGCACTACGGGCCAAAGCTATCAATCAACAATTCATCTTCGCACTACGGCCAAAGATATTAATCAACAGTTCTTCTTTGCACTACAGGCCAAAGACATACAACTGTAAAACCAATAACCAATAGTCCATCTATGCACTACGGCCAAAGATGACTTTTAACGCAATATAAGCATGAGGACCATGACAATGATATAAAAAATCAATCAAATGAGATAAAGGATAAATATTAAACATTTGTAATACAATTTTATACAGAGTTCAAGAATATCTAAATTGTCAACATGATCACTAATTATGGAGTAAAATTGAGGAATAATATTCATGTATAAAAAATTATTTGGACAGAAAAGAATAATTTTTTGTCGTGAATAGTACCCCATGAATAGTACTTCGTGAATAGTATCCTATGAATAGTACTTCTTGAATAGTACTCCATAAATAGTACATCATGAATAGTACTTCGTGAATAGTATTTCATGAATAGTACTTTGTGAATAGTACTTCGTGAGTAGTACCCCGTAAATACTACTTCGAGTAAATAGTACCTCGTAAATAATACCCCGAGTAAATAGTAAGAAATAAATAACATCCCGTACGAATATTGAACAAAAATAATATTCCTTACGAATATTAAACGAAGACAATGAATATTGAACGAAAATGATATTCCTTATGAATATTGAACGAAAATAATATTAATACGAATACAAAAAATAATATCTCTTCAAAATAAATAATATCCCTTACCTTAGTAGAAGACTGGATACTGGAATAGTGAAGTAGCATAATACTCTTCTTCTTTCTCTCTATTGCTTCTCTCTCTATAGCTTCTCTCTATAGTTTCTCTCTCTATAATTGCTCTTATGAGTCTTAGTGAATTAGTGAGAATGAAAGAAGAATGTGCTTCTATTTATAGGAAAATATAGTTTCAATAATTGCATGTTTTGGGGCTCAAAATATTATAGTATAATACCTTCATCTTTTCCTTCATTTTTAATTTAGTCCTGCAAGTATTATCAAACTTGCACCACCTCCCCTACTAGTACATCACGTGAATCAATAGTTCAGTCATGTGAATCAATAGTTCTATACATGTTAAAAAAAATAGTTACAATATAGTACCATCATCTATAAGTCCATTTTTAATTTAGTCATGCAAGTATTATCAATCTTGCACCACCTCCCCTAATAGTACATGCATGTGAATCAATAGTACATACATGTGAACAAATAGTTATAAGAATGTGAATTAATAGCAATTAATTGCTCATTTATTCGATTAATTACCCGTTTGGTCAATAAAACTAGCCAATCACAGAAAAGAGGGGGCTTTTCGATAAGGATTTATCCCTATTGGAACGCAATTAGGTGACCAAACCCCTTTCATCGACAGAACTTTCTAGAAATCGTCAATAATGCAAATAATAATATGAATAATTTTGTCGTCTCAATTATTGATTTAATAATATAAAATATTGTGACAATAATTGAATAAAATTAAGTGATTTCTCACATAAGCATCAATAATCAAAGATATTATACAATACAGTGTGCTACTATGTACCCACGCGTATTACTGTACTTTTATCACCGATTATTTTATGACAACTTGCTTACTTTGAAATTTTTTCACATATCACCCTTAACTTTAACCTTTTATCAATTTAACCATTTACTAAATAGAATAATAATTATAGGAAAATTGAATACTTTCATTTCATAAAATTTGGGATCTCACAATCTCCCCTCCTTATGAAATTTTGCGTTCGAAATTTATGTACCTGGTAGTTCGAAGAGATGAGAATACCTTGCTTTCTTTTGGGATTGTACCTTCCCGGTTATTTCCTCTCTATCATGATTTTCCCATTTCTTATCTCCTGTATTTCAGATATCATTCTAGAATATAGTTTCAAAATAAGGGTTAATTGACATGCCACATATTGTCCCTATATTCTGACTGACCAATTAAATAAAAAATAACTTAGGTAGGTCATACTAACGATGGATTAACCCGTCTCTCCCCTTCTAGTTCTAGTATCACATCTCAGCCAGGGATCATATCCCTAAGCTTTGATACCAACTATGACGCCCCAAAATAGGTATACATCACCCATCTTGGGTGGCCAGATACGTGGTACATAATACAACTATAACTTAATATACAACCGTCATGTAGAATACGACAAAACATAAGTTGTGAGTTTTAACAAGAATATTGTCTCCTAGACAATATCCAAACTCAAATTCAATCTCATTACAATTATTATCACACTATTTCACAGAATAGTGAAGACTACTAAAACAACCATCTAAACAGTCAGTCCATTCCCTGACTAGTCCCAGCTATATATTCTCATTTCCTGAAGAGAACAGTGAAAGAAAAGGGTGAGCTCAACTAGCCCAGTAAGAAATATTATACCTAAGATAATGCAGAATAAATTATTGTTAGCCTTCAACAGTATAACAACTGATAAAATACAATAGACAACAAGTTTTAGATCAACAACTGCAGTGGAACAAGCAATCCATTAGAAGAGTCAAGCAGAGCATAATATCTACTATCTTCTATGATTTAAAAGTTTATCATCAATTTTATCCCTGTAGTACCCATTAACAGTTTTTTATTATACCCAAGACAAAGAGAACTTTCATCATCTGTCTTCACCTGAACCACCAAAGATTTTAGTTAAATTCACAATTCATGTTTATAATAATATAAATCAATAGCTCCTCCTTGCGATAAAGGCTTAATAGAACGTTTACTCAATATCCTTACCCCTAAGGCTAAAGATAATCAAATGTAATAACAACGATCATACCAATCAGTTGTCTATCTTTGCACCACGACCCAAAGATATTCAACTATAAAACCAATGGTCATGATCATACCAATCAATTGCCTGTCAGTGCACTACGGCCAAAGACATTCAACTGTTAACTAATGGTCATGATCCTGCCAATCACATCATTGAATTATCCTTGCACTACGGCCAAGGATATTCGTTAGTATCACAAGTGGTCATGATCATGTCATACACCTATTCATCTTTGCACTACGAGCCAAAGCTATCAATCAACAGTTCATCTCTGCACTACGACCAAAGATATCAATCAATAGTTCTTCTTTGCACTACAGGCCAAAGACATACAACTGTAAAACCAATAACCAATAGTCCATCTATGCACTACGGCCAAAGATAACTTTTAACACAATATAAGCATGAGGATCATGACAATGATATAAAGAATCAATCAAATGAGATAAAGGATAAATATTAAATATTTATAATACAATTTATCCAGAGTTCAAGAATATCTAAATTGTCAACATGATCAACAGTTGTGGAGTAAAATTCAAGATTAATATTCATGTATCAAAAATAATTTGGATAGAAAAGAATAATTTTTTTGTCGTGAATAGTACTCCATGAATAGTACTTCGTGAATACTACACCATAAATAGTACTTCGTGAATAGTACCCCGTGAATAGTACTTCGTGAATAATATTTCATAAATAGTACTTCGTGAATAGTATTTTGTGAATAGTACTTCGTGAATAATACCCGAGGGAATAGTACCCCGTAAATAATACTCCGAGTGAATAGTACCTCGTAAATAATACCCGAGTGAATAGTAAGAAATAATAACCCTTACGAATAAGAAATAAATAACATCCCTTACGAATATTGAACGAAAATAATATTCCTTAAGAATATTAAACAAAGACAATGAATATTGAACGAAAATGATATTCCTTACAAATATTGAACGATAATAATAATCATACAAATACGAAAAATAATATCTCTTAAAATTAAATAATACCCTTTACCTTAGTAGAAGACTGGATACTGGAATAGTGAAGTAGTAGAATACTATACTTTTTTATCTCTATAGCTTCTCTCTCTATAGCTTCTCTATTTATAATTGCTCGTATGAGTCTTAGTGAATTGGAGAGAATGAAAGAAGAATGAGCTTTTCTTTATAGGAAAATATAGTTTCGATAATTACACGTTTTGGGGCTTGAAATATTACAGTATAATACCTTCATCTTTTCCTTCATTTTTAATTTAGTCCTGCAAGTATTATCAAACTTACACCACCTCCCCTAATAGTACAACATGTGAATCAATAGTTCAGTCATATGAATCAATAGTTCTATACATGTGAAAAAAATAGTTACAGTATAATACCTTCATCTATACCTCCATTTTTAATTTAGTCATGCAAGTATTATCAATCTTGCACCACCTCCCCTAATAGTACATGCATGTGAACAAATAGTTATAAGCATGTGAATTAATAGCAATTAATTGCTCATTTATCCGATTAATTACCTGTTTGGTTAATAAAACCAGCCAATCACAAAAATACCTCCTCTGAGGGTAATTGGGTCACGTAAGAATTAAAGAAAACTTAATGAACAAACATCTTTAATCAACACAAACTTATTCATCATTAATATTATAACTCGCAATATTTAACAACCAGATCATTCCCAAGAAAGAGGTGGCTTTCCGATAAGGATTTCTTCCTATTGGCGAGCAATTAGGTGACCAAACCCCTTTCCTCGATAGTGTGACAACTGAGATTTTGTAATTTAATTTTTAATATTTATTGGATTGAATAAATATTTTCGATGAATTAATTATTAGATTAAATAATTAATTGATGAAGTTGTGGTAGATTAATTTAATTATATGTGTTATATTTATTAAATTAATATGGAGAATTTTATTATTCAAGTATGTGATTATGTGAGCTTATTGTATTAAAAGAAATATTTAATAAGCTTAATGTTATTTTTAATTAATTTAATTATTAATTAGAGATTTAATAATTTGATATTATTATTAAATGAGAAATTTAATTATGTGACTATGTGCATTATTGAGAAATTATTATATTTTATTTAAATAAATTAAATAAGATATTGATTTATTTTATAAAGGAGTGTGACATTATTTAAACTATATGGTAAGGTTTTATTAAATTAAATGGTTTTTGAAACTTTTCTTGCTAGCCAAACATGGCACTAAGGGAGGTTATGGGCAGTTAACCCATGATTGGGTAACTGACCACAATGCGTCAGTCTTCTTATTTAGTATATGTCTTCCCTCTTCTTTTCTATTACTGTTCTAAGTCTGGCTAAGCACTCACAGAGAGAGATACAAAGAGAGAATTGAAAGTTCAGAGTTTTGTTGAGGGAATTGTGTGAGTCATTTGAGAAGGAATTCACTTCCTAGTATTTTAATCTACGCTTGGGTAATCTCTTCAACCCAATTCTTTTTACGTCATATAGTTTTTATGAAAAATGGCTTTCATACTTTCTGTGAATCTTTGTAAATTGGGAAATTGTGTTAGGGATATATGTAATAATTCGAGTAGTATAGCATGTTTTATATATATTGTATATGATTCCATATCATAAGTTTCATAATATTATGATTTGTTGTTTCAAAAATTTACAGAGTATGTTATTTGGCCATATGGCCCTTATACGTAATTTTAATATGTCAACCATAAATTTTTCTACAAAATATCCACTTATATGTGATTATGCATGATAAAACAAACAAAACGAAATTTGAATGGTTGGATTTGGTCTTATATCAAATCTATGGCGTTGAATTTTAGAATTTATGTTCAAAACTTCAAGAACATCAAGAACAGTACAATTTGCATAATTTAATTCTGTGATTATGTGTTTTAAGGGTTAAAATCACTTCATAAATGTTTGGTATTGATTATATATGAATTCTAGCATGTGGGTATGTCTAAATTCGTGTAAAAATAAGTTGATTGGAAATTTTTAGCCATGTTCAAAATTTTCAGAATTGCAGAATCGAATCGAGTCTCAAGTGCACTGGCTACCAACTCCTCAGACAAATCCCACAACAGAATAACCATCAAGCATAACAAATACTAAGAACCTAAGCCAGCCGCCCACTTAGCGCGTAATGTCCGTAAAATGTTTTTTTTAGTATTCAAGTATAGAAATGTGATAGCAACTTAGTCTAATGATTATAAAAACTTGTTAGACATATAATGAGGTGTTAGAATAAATTCTTAACATGTCCATAACACAATTACGTGTGAATTGAATAATTAAGTGCATAGTTACCTTATTGTTTGTGAAGTCTTAATTTTTGACAATAAGTATAGTAATTGACTAAGTGTAGTCATGAATTGAGTTAGACAAGGAATAAACTTGTGAGGTTTGGTACGTTATAATTGACTGGTATTATGAACATGAATGATATGTAGGATTTAAATCAAAGAACGAGTTTTATTAACGTGTAATCTACGCACGAGGCAAGTTTCCTAACCCTACTTGTTATCATTGAGCAAACTCTCATTATTATTGATTAAGTCTGTTTCTTATATTAAAGCTTATTAATCCTTCAAGCATGATGTTGTTATACAATAATTATTCTATTGTATACTTTTGAGATTTTATCCAAGTTACATTATCGCTTATTGTTAAACCTTATTGTACTACATAACCCTTATTGATTCGACTAGTCCATAGTTGATGAGCGCTCTAAATTTCGAACCCTTGATGAATTATCCAAACCAAACTTCCTTTAGTGCGGACTCGAATGTCAAACCGAGATGAACAATCCTCAGATAGGGATTACTTACACGTTAGCGTTAAGATATTGTGCATGATGTGTACTAAGGGGCGATCCCCTAAGTACGCGAAGAAGAGTCCATAGTCTTATGATCATTAAAGGTTTCAAGTATAATCACTTGACAACCTAGGACATAGTTCAAGGTCTTATGACCCTCAGAAGTTCTTTTGATTCCTGTTATTCATTCTTGATTCAAAAGTTTATCTTTTATATCAGAAGTTGTTAATTCATTCGCATGTTATTATTAGTCATTTGTTATATTGTTATTCTTGTGAGAAATCGTGCTCACTCTTGCGTAATAATAACATTGCAGTTAAGAATGATAGAGCAGACAAACCTTCCACTAGTAAGGGCAAGGGCAAGATTAGCAAGTAATGAAGACTGATTATTTATGTGGTTATGTAATGTTATTTAGAATTGATGTTATTTAAGACTTATTTGTTTATGTTTCCGCACATATGATTAAAGGTTAGAGTAACCTGGGATTTATTTATTTATTATACAATTGATGTAACCCCGTAAGGGGAGAGATTTATTATTTATTATTCCATCTATTGCATGGTTTGCATTTGTTTATGGGTAGATAGATAGATGATGTTTGTACAGTGAACACCAAATCCTGTGGAAATGGAAGTACTGGATTTGGGGGTGTCACAGGTTGGTATCAAAGTCAGAGGTTATGAACCTTAGGTGGGGGAACAACCTTAGATAGTAGCCTTGTAAGAGATTGAGAACATAGTGGTGGTAAACTCTTATCGAGTTCTAAGAAATGAATTTCTAAATTCATTGAAGATAATAAAAGACTTTATGTGCTTATGTGTTAATCTATGTGTTCGCTAGCACGAATTAGTAACTAAAACTTAAAATTTTGTTGTCAGGATGTCAGATGTTGAAGGAGCTAGTCGAGCTGGGGAGGAGGAACCCCGAGTACCTACAGAGGAGGAGCCCCGAGACATTCATGTCGTCAGGGAAAAACTGGTACAGAGAGAGCCATCTCCATTGATCACTGTTGTTGGTCAGGAGCATGAGCCTGAGTTTGATCCAGAGGAGGATCCTGAGGAAGAAGAGGAAGAAGAGGAGTTCCCACCGAACTCCATTGATGCTGAGATGTATGATGCACTTTATAATCGTAACATAGAGTTGCAGGACACTATTCAGGAGCTAACAGAGAAGACTATTATGCAGCAGAGTACTATTGAGCAGAAGGATGAGAAGATTGAGACTCTTCACACACGTTTGGGAAACGTGGAGTGGGATCTGGTTCACGAGAAAGGTCAAACCGAGGATAAGTCCGTAGAAATAGAAAAGTTGAAGAAGGATCTGAAAGAGAGCTCAGAAAGGCTTGCCATAGCAGAGGAAGTCTGGGTCAGAGAATCGCGTTGTGCTGATCTCGCAGAAGATGATTGCCGTGTAAAGAAGGCTAAGCTTAGAGAGACGTACTCTACATTTCACAATACAATGGATACGGCCCAGGATCGAGTTATGAAATACCCAATCCAGTTTGAAGGTCTACCATCATACATGCTTGATCGTAGGACGATGTCTCGTATTATGGAACAAGAATGTGGCAAGGCTATCCAACGTCTTAATAGGCAGTGATAGTATTAGTTTAATTATGTGAAAACTTTTTGATAGTTAATGATGTAAATTCTGATGTGTTTATAAACAAAGGAATATTTTGATGTTTTAAATCCTGTAGATTATTTATCTCGGGATAGTGGATGTAAATAGCAGTGATGTTATCTATTGATGTTAAAACTTTTGAATTAAATGAGAATGTCAGAGTTTATTTGAATTGAGGTGTTAAGTGAGTTATGATTAAATGTTTTAGTTAAGTCTTAAATGTTTAAGAGATTGAATAAAGACCTAATAAGCGTATATTTTTAATAGAAATATGACGCCTAGAAGAAGACAAAACCGTCAGCAAGCACAAGAAGAACCAATGAATAACACTGACACCAATGCTAATCCTGTTCAGCAGTTGGTGAACCTTTTGGCTAGGGTAATTAATAATCAACCACAAGCTCCACCAAATACCTCGTTTAAGGACTTCAAGGCGGTGGGACCGCCAGAGTTTAAGGGTTCAATAAACCCAATCGAAGCTCAGACTTGGTTGATGGAGATGGAGAAGGTGTTCGACGTCGCTCGAGTAAGAGAAGATCAGAAGACCGCATATGCATATCGCCGCTTATCTTTGAAGTCCGCCGCTTATTGGTGGCAGGCAAACAAAGTGAGAGGAGGTGAAGGTGTAATATCCTGGGAAAGATTCAAAGAGATGTTCTTCGAGATATACTTTCTGCAAGTTCACAAAATCAGATGGAAGTTTAGTTTTTAGAGTTGAAACAAGGGAGTATGTCAGTAGCTGATTACGCGGCAAGGTTTAACGAGTTGGCTAGGTTCGCCACATACCAAGTGCACACCGACGAGAGGAAGGCAAGATGATTCGAACAGGGACTGAAGCCCTAGTTATATAACAAAGTGTCAATGTTCCAATTGAACACTTTTGCGGGAGTGTTAGAGAAGGCCATACTCGTTGAAGGTGGAAGCGATGCAGTAACTAAGTATAATCAGGATCAAAAGAAGAAGAAAAATGAGAATGAAGGTAACAACAAAACTGGTGGGAGTAGTACTGGGGTTAATCACAGCCAGAAGAGGAAGTGGTTTGATAATTCGTCGGTTGGAAGTCAATAGGAAGGGTAGAAGAAGAAGATTGAACCGTGCCCAACCTGCGGAAAAATGCATTTGGGAGTTTTTATGAAGGGGAAGCGAGTGTGCTACAATTGTGGTCAGGAAGGCCACATAGCACCAAACTGTCCAAACCCAAAGAAGGGTGTCTATTTCACATGTGGCTCAAAGGACCATCTTGCAAGAGATTGTCCTAAGAAGGGATCGGGAGGGACGAGTTCAGGAGGAAATAGAGGAAATACTGGTGGAAGCACTCTGATCATTGCAGGACCAACCTCAACCAATCGACCGACAGCCAGAACGTTCAACATGAAGTGCAAGATGCGGTGCAGTCTCGCGATGTGGTGTCAGGTATCATTCCAATCAATAAAGTTAATGCTTATGTATTATTTGATTCGGGTGCTACTTGTTCATTTATATCTGATGACTTTGCTAAGAACTTAGAATTGCTTAGGGATGAGTTAGAATGCCCCATGAACATATAAATTACGAATAGAGAAATAATCCCTGTTAAGTATGTGCACAAGAACTGTAGAGTGGATATTAAGGGTAATATCATGAACGTAGATCTTATCCCTATTCGACTCGGAGAATTCGATGTTATTTTGGGTATGGACTGGTTATCCAGTTGTGGGGCGGTAATTGACTACCAGAAGAAGCGTATTAACCTTATGACTCCGTCAAAGGTTGTGTTTTATGGTAGCAAGTCACCTAGACAAGCGAGTTGTCTGATGATGATGCAGGCCAAAAGGTTGTTAAGGCAAGGCTGTGTAGGATATCTAGCTTACATAGTCGATAGTCGTAAAGAGAATCCAAAAATCAATGAGATACCAGTAGTGAGAGATTTCGCAGACGTATTTCTGGATGATTTGCCAGGACTTCCTCCGGATAGAGCAGTTGAGTTCGTAATCAATTTGGCTCCAGGAACGGCTCCAATATTGAAAGCACCATACCGAATGGCATCGGTAGAGATGAAAGAACTAATGGTCCAACTACAAGAATTACTGGACAAGAAGTACATTCAACCTAGCGTATCACCGTGGGGAGCGCCGATTTTATTTGTGAAGAAGAAGGATGGAACATTGCGACTCTGCATAGACTACAGATAACTGAATAAGGTTACGATCAAGAATAGGTATCCATTACTGCGAATTGACGACTTGTTTGATTACGTGTGAATTACGTGTGAATTGAATGATTAAGTGCATAGTTACCTTATTGTTTGTGAAGTCTTAGTTTTTGACAATAAGTGTAGTAATTGACTAAGTGTAGTCATGAATTGACTTAGAAAATGAATAAACTTGTGAGGTTTGGTACGTTATAATTGACTAGTATTATGAACATGAATGATATGTAGGATTTAAATCAAAGAACGAGTTTTATTAACGTGTAATCTACGCACGAGGCAAGTTTCCTAACCCTACTTGTTATCATTGAGTAAACTCTCATTATTATTGATTAAGTATGTTTCGTATATTAAAGCTTATTAATCCTTCAAGCATGATGTTGTTATACAATAATTATTCTATTGTATACTTTTGAGATTTTATCCAAGTTACATTATCAGTTATTGTTAAACCTTATTAGACTACCGAACCCTTATTGATTCGACTAGTCCATAGTTGATGAGCGTTCTAAATTTCAGAACCCTTGATGAATTATCCAAACCAAACTTCCTTTGGTGCGGACTCGAATGTCAAACTGAGATGAACAATCCTGTATAGGGGATTACTTACGCGTTAGCGTTAAGATATTGTGCACAGTATGGTACTAAGGGCTGATCCCCCTAAGTACGAGAAGAAGAGTCCATAGTCTTATGACTGTTAAAGGTTTCAAGTATAAACACTTGACAACTTAGGACATAGTTCAAGGTCTTATGACCCTCAGAAGTTTTTTTGATTCTTGTTATTCATTCTTGATTCAAAAGTTGAGCTTTTATATCAAAAGTTGTTAATTCATTCGCATGTTATTATTAGTCATTTGTTATATTGTTATACTTGTGGGCAATCGCGCTCACTCTTACGTAATAATAACATTGCAGTTAAGAACGAAAGAGTAGACGAACCTTCCACTAGTAAGGGCAAGGGCAAGATTAGCAAGTAATGAAGACTGATTATTTATGTGGTTATGTAATGTTATTTAGAATTGATTTTATTTAAGACTTATTTGTTTATGTTTCCATATTGCATGATTTAAGGTTAGAGTAACCTGGGATTTATTTATTTATTATGCAGTTGATGTAACCCCATAAGGGGAGAGATTTATTATTTATTATTCTATCTATTGCATGGTTTGCATTTATTTACGGGGTAGATAGATAGATGATGTTTGTACAGTGAACACCAAATCCTGTGGAAATGGAAGTACCGAATTTGGGGGTGTCATAGATAGAACTTTCTAGACATCGTCAATAATGCAAATAATTGTGACGCCCTCGAAAAAGGTATACATCACCCATCTTGGGTCGCCAAATACATGGTACAAAATACAAATACAAACTTAATTATAAAACATGAACTGAGAGTTTTTACCCGAATATTGTCTCATAGTCCCATCTCGGACCATCTCAGACTACTAAAATAACCATCTCGGACCATCAGTCCATCCCCCGACTAGTCCCGGTTACGTTCTCATTTTCTGAAGAGAACAATGAAAGAAAAAGGGTGAGCTCGACTAGCCCAGTAAGAAATATTATGACTAAAATAATGCAGAATAAATTATCGTTAGCCTTAAACATTGTTAAACTGATAAAATATAATAGACATCAAGTTTAACTGCATCAGAACAAGCAATCCATTAGAAGAGTCAACTAGAGCATAATATCTACTATCTTCTATGATTTAAAAAGTTTATCATTAATTTTATCGCTGAGACTCAACTTAATAAATAAATCACATCATCGAATCATCCCTGCACTATGGGTCAAGGATATTCATTAGTATCATGTCCACAAATTATTCTTCCACTACAGGCCAAGAATATCCGTGTAATCATCAATGGTCATGATCATACCAAATTATCTCTAGTCATAATCATATCAATCAATAGTCCATCTATGCACTACGGGCCAAAGATGACTTTCATCACAATATAAGCATGAGGATTGTAATAACCCGATATTTTCTATATAAATAAATAAGAAATTTTGCATATAATTTTTTTTTTATTATTTTAAAGGTGAGAATATGTGTCAAGTAATGTGTATGTATATTTCTAATAAATGAAAATATATTTATTACCTAAAAAATTATAAATAATTTTTAGAATTATTAATTATTATAAATTATATTCTTATAGTAATTAATTTTGTAGTAGAAATGTTTTATTATTTATTTTCCATGAAAATATGATTATATATTATTTAAATAATATATGAGATGATTATAGATTTATTATAATAAATATTTTTTTATTTGAATTTATTTCAGACTAATTAAGTAATTATTATAACTTAATTAGTAATGTTATATGTGCAAGATAATTCAGATATGGAATCCAAACCCTAATTCTGGGTTTTGAGTAAGGAATGAGAATAATAACATAATATTAATTATATTTCAGTGCTATAAATGTGTATTGTATGTGTATAGACTGATAATTGGTCAGTTATAGTGAAACACAAGAAAACCTAGTATTAATGTGCTAAACCCTAATTTAAAACTCAAATTAGAGCACAAGATTTTTATATAATCGTGATAATGTGATTAACGACCGGAGTTATAGATATTAACTTTAATTAGGGAAATACTAATTTTTGAAAACCCTAATTAATATTTATAAAACCTAATTTCTATATTTGAAACCCTAATTTTTAAATGGAAAATCCTAATTACTTAATGGGAAAAACTAATTGATAATTAGTGAATTATTAAACTTAATTTCAAGTCTAATATAATTAGAAAACCAAAGTTAATTAAGGAATTCTAATTTGGAAATTTAGAAACTAAATTTTTATTTTTAAACCTAATTTCAAAATCCTAGAAAATTTATTTATTTATTTATTTGTAAAACCTAAGGGTCAAACGCTAATGGTTAAACCCTAAGGGTCAAACCCTAAGGGTTGGGACAATTGACAAGCTTGCCATTAAAATTTTAAGTCTAATGACCACAATGCCTTTTTTCTCCCATTCTTGAAATAATTGCTAGCAAATCTTACCATATCTTGGCAAGTCATCAACCCTAGTCTAGCTAGGAGCTAATAAACTCCAGCTCTCAGCCATGTAATCATCCAAATATATTGCATACAAGTTATAGATAAGATCTAAGACAGAAAAAGTCATTATTTGCCTCATTGGTTCATCACACTCAACCTAAAACTCTCTCAACTCCAAACCTCCGAAATATATTGCTATATCAGTCTCAGGAACAAGCCCCACCATCTCCTCTAACAGATAATATGCATAGAATCAAGAACTTGTTCATAGAAATATAAAAACCTAATTTGAAATCTGATCTTGAATGCCATGTTAAATGTTATGATTTTGTGTTAAAAAATGTTGTATGTAGTATATATTGATGATCTGCGTTGCTAGAAGTTAGATCCATAACATCTAGAGGCTTGGATTTGAAGTTTTTAAAAATCTGGAAAATTTTATTTTTCTTGTCTGACAATGAATGTCAGACTTCAGATCTCAGTGACTTTTAATTATTTTTGTGTTTTGAAAGTTTGTAGTTGTTGTATGCTATGAGATCTTTGATCTGAAACTGGAATCTAGCCCAGATCATGAACAGGTTAAAAGTTATGGCTGGTTAAAGCTAGTTGACCGAGCATGACTTTCCAATCTGAAAAACCCAGATCGTTCCCAGAAGGCTCTGACAAGAACTTCATGGGCTCGGATCTGACAGTAGTTTTATGATATGTTATTGTTGTTGCATCTAAGTTATATTATGTTGGTTAGACTACATGTTTATGCCTTTAAATCTCCTAAACATCAAATAGATTTATTGTAGTGGATGGTCAAAGTAGGCCATCCGGTCATATTTTTTGTTTCCGAATTTCCGAAACCTATTTGAATATCTGCTCGACATATTTTGAATTCTGGGAATATCTAGAGATTGTATTATTGGTATGTTGGTTTGATGTAATAGATTTGTTCAGTTATATGTTGGCTACAACCTGTAGCCCTTAGATCACAAAAATAATGCAAGTACGATAAGTAGTGGAAGCCCAAATATAGCCAGTCGAACTGTTCTTCATTTCTAGGTAACCCAGAAAATGAAGAACAACTCTGACAGCTTGTTCAAGGCCTTAGATCTTGTTCTTTGATGATGTTTAGACTTAACTAGTGCTCGAGTCATGTTTTATGTTAGTTTGTCTACACAGCCTGACGTCTAGACCACCCATATCATCAACAGATTTGTTTAAGTAAGGCCATCAATAGCGTTGACCGGCCATGACCGTATAATTCTAGGAAGCCCAGAAAACCAAGAACACGTCTGACAACTAGTTCAAAGCTTTATAATTTTCATTTGTAATGTTGTATGACCTTGTTAGTTGTTGTTTCATGTAGTGTTACATTAAATCTACAAGATCTAACCATTAGTGAGTCCAGAAACACAGTAGACACTGAATTAAACTTGGTCAAAGCAGGCCACTCGAAACGACTTTGAATGTTCTGGGTTTCTTAAGAACACAATCAGCGACACTTTTTGTCGCTAAATGCTATAGCGGCAGACTTTGAAATTCTATTTAATTTATTTTTCCAAAAATCATTTAAAAATAAAAATTAATTTTTGAAAATTATAAAAATAATTTTAAAAATTATTTGAAGTTATAAAAATTAACTTTTAATAATTTGACATATTTTTCATAAATAATAGTATTTTTTTGAATATTATTGACATTTAATTTATTTAATAAATGCATTAAATAAATTAATTAAAAATTATTTTATTATATTAAAAATCATTTTAAATGATAATAAGGTATTTAAAAATATTTTAAGTTATAAAATATAACTTTTAATATTTTAAAGCAAATTTCATTAATTATTTAATATTAATGATATTAGATTTATTTAATAATTATATTAAATAAATTAATTTAAAAATAATTTTAATATTAGAAAAATCATTTTAAATGAAAATAAAGAGTTTAAAAATATTTTAAGTTATAAAATGTAACTTTCAATATTTAAAGGTAAATTTCATTAATAATTTAATATTAATGATATTTGATTTATTTAATAATTATATTAAATAAATAGTTTAAAAATGGTTTTGTTAATTTAAAATCATTTAAAAGGATATAAAGAAATTTAAAATATTTTAAGTTATAGCTAATGACTTTTAATATTTCAATAAATAATATTTTAATATTTAAATATTAATGGTAATTATTTAGAAATGATTTTAAATTTTTTAAAAATCATTTAAGGGTTATATTAGTACTTTAAAAATATTTTATGTTATTATAAATAACTTTAATATTTTAGCAATGGTTTCATTAATAATTTAATATTAATTAAATATTAATGATAATAGAATTATTTGATATTTAAATTATTTTATAATGATTCCAGTGTTTGAAAAAAATTATAATAAATTATAATAATTATTTAAAAATTATTATAAGGCTATGAAAAATAATACAACTAATATTTAAAATATCTAAAAGAATATTGAACTACACAATAGTGTCTTAGACTCGATAATTACCCCGATAAAGTCATCGGTACACCGAAATATTTTAAAAATTGATATGGACTTATATAATTTGACTAGATAAGTGTTTGTTTGTGAATCAATGATTGTTAAACATATGTGACAATGTGATTAGGTTATGTGCTGACTACATATATGTGACGCCCCCAAAATAGGTCCACACGACCCATTCTGAGTCGCAAGATATCACTCTATAAAAATCAAATACAAACTTCATTTATACAACTGTTGAACTGTCGTGCAGAGTACGACAACAGATAAACTGTGAGTTTTAATACAATATTGTCTCGTAGACAGTATCCAAACTCAAATTGTTACAATGTCATATAAAATACAACAGTAAATATATTTAAGACCCCAAAGAAGAATGATAAGATTACTATCATATTCATTCTAATGAGGTGCACTTTTGACGCTTTTAAAGTCAGGTTCTCATCACCCTATTGTTGTTCGCCAAAATCAATTATTAAGTAATATATAAAATATGACACACACATCTTAGGTCCTCAATACAATTATCTGTTGCATGTCATGCCGTTTTATAATGTATTGAGAAACTTCGATAGTCTTGGACCATCACACTATTTCCCTATTATCCCCGCCCGACCCAGCTACATTGTTATTACCTGAAAGGAATTGTGAAGCAAAGGGTGAGCACAAATAGCACAGTAAAGGATATCATGACTAAAGATAATTAAATTATCAATAGCATTCGTCAATAATAAATCAGAGATTTAGAACATATGGTAGATGATAAAACTTTTCAACCATAGTTGCAGCGGAACAAGCAATCCATTAAAAGAGTCAGTAGACCATCAAGTCTATTATCTTCTCCATGTTAAAAGTCCACCAATAATGTTTAATCGCTGTAACATCAATCAAAAATTCCTGCCCACAATCATATGAATAACTCATAATCATAATTGTGATTCTAAATTCCTATTCGCACCCAGGACGAAGATAATTTTCATCACCTATCTTCACCTAAAACATCAAAAATCATGGTTATACCAAATCACAATTCTTGCTCATAATCATACTAATAAATTGATCTTTGCACTACGGCCAAAGATATCCATTAACAATTTATTCTTGCACTATAGGCCAAAGACATACAACTGTATTTTAAAAGAATCAAGTAGAGCATGATATCTACTATCTTTTACGAATTAAAAGTTTATAATCAATATTTTATCGCTGAGACTCAGCTTAATAAATAATCCATATCATCGAATCATCCCTGCACTACGGCCAAGGATATTTATGTAATCATCAATGGTCATGATTATACCAAATAATCCCTGGTTATAATCATACCAATAACTTTCAATCAATGCACTACGGGCCAATGAGGACTTTTACTACATCATCTATAACATTATAGGTCATGATTATACCGATGACCCCTGGTCATAATCATACCAATAAAAAGTTCATCTATGCACAAAAGCCAAAGATACTCATCAATAAATAGTTCATCTTTGCACGTAAGCTAAAGATATACAACTATAAAACCAATAATCAACAGTCAATCTTTGCACGTAAGCCAAAGATATACAACTGTAAAACCAAAAATCAATAGTCCACCAATGATTGTTCTGTCCTACGAATATTCCCCGACAAAAAGAATAATTTATAACAACTTGCATTCTTTGAAAAAATTTCACATATCACCCTTAACTTTAACCTTTTATCAATTTAACCATTTACTAAATAAAATAATTATTAGAAAATTGAATACTTTCATTTCATAAAATTCGGGGTCTCACAATCTCCCCTCCTTATGAAATTTCGCCCTCAAAATTTACGTACATGGTAGTTTGAAGAGATGAGAGTACCTTGCTTTCTTTTCGGATTGTACCTTCTCGGTTATATCCTCTGTATCATAATTTTTCCATTGCTCATCTCCTATATTTTAGATATCATTCTAGAATATATCTTCAAAACAAAGGTTAATTGACATATCACAATTTGTCAACTTATCAAGTAAACAATTTCAGCTTAGGTAAGTCACACACTAGCAAAGTATATAACTCGTCTCTCCCCTCCTAGTTCTAGACTCTTATCTCCGCCAGCGACCATATCCCTAAGCTTTGATTCCATTTGTGATGCCCCCAAAATAGGTCCACACGACCCATTCTGAGTCTCCAGATATCACTCTATAAAAATCAAATACAAACTTCATTTATACAACTGTTGAACTGTCGTGCAGAGTATGACAATAGATAAGCTGTGAGTTTTAATACAATATTGTCTCACAGACAGTATCCAAACTCAAATTGTTACAATGCCATATAAAATACATCAACAAATATTTTAAGACCCCAAAGAAGAACAATAAGATTACTATCATATTCATTCTAATGAGGTACACTTTTGACGCTTTCAAAGTCGGGTTCTCATCACCCTATTGTTGTTCGCCAAAATCAATTATTAAGTGACGTATAAAATACGACACGCACATCTTAGGTCCACAATACAATTATTTGTTGCATGTCATGCCGTTTTATAATGTATTGAGAATCTTCGGTAGTCTCAGACCATCACACTATTTCCCTGTTATCCCTGCTCGACCCAGCTACACTCTTATTACCTGAAAGGAATTGTGAAACAAAGGGTGAGCACAAATAGCCCAGCAAAGGATATCATGACTAAAGATAATTAAATTATCAATAGCCTTCGTCAATAATAAATCAGAGATTTAGAACATATGGTAGATGATAAAACTTTTCAACCATAGTTGCAGTGGAACGAGCAATCAATTAGAAGAGTCAAGTAGGCCATCAAGTCTATTATCTTCTCCATGTTAAAAGTCCACCAATAATGTTTTATCCTTGTAACATCAATCAACAATTCCTGCCCACAATCATATGAATAACTCATAATCATAACTGTGATTCTAAATTCCTATTCGCACCCAGGACGAAGATAATTTTCATCACCTATCTTCACCTGAAACATCAAAAATCATGGTTATACCAAATCATAATTCCTGCTCATAATCATACTAATAAATTCATCTTTGCACTATGGCCAAAGATATTCATTAATAATTTATTTTTTGCACTACATGCCAAAGACATACAACTATATTTTAAAAGAGTCTAGCAGAGCATGATATCTACTATCTTTTACGAATTAAAAATGTATAATCAATATTTTATCGCTGAGAATCAGCTTAATAAATAATCCACATCATCGAATCATTCCTGTACTACGACCAAGGATATTCATGTAATCATCAATGGTCATAATTATGCCAAATAATCCTTGGTTATAATCATACCAATAACTATCCATCAATGCACTACGGGCCAGTGACGACTTTTACCACATCATCTATAACATTACAGGTCATGATTATACCGAATGACCCCTGGTCATAATCATACCAATAAATAGTTCATCTATGCACATAAGCCAAAGATACTCATCAATCAATAGTTCATATTTGCACGTAAGCCAAAGATATACAACTGTAAAACCAATAATCAACAGTCCATCTTTGCACGTAAGCCATAGATATACAACTATAAAACCAATAATCAACAGTCCACTAATGATTGTGTCATCTTACGGATATTCCCCGACAAAAAGAATATTTTATAACAACTTGCATACTTTGAAAATTTTTTCACATATCACCCTTATCTTTAACCTTTTATCAATTTAACCATTTACTAAATAGAATAATTATAAGAAAATTGAATACTTTCATTTCATAAAATTCGGGGTCTCACAATATAGCAGTACTATGTGTTATGATATATTATTCTAATCGAACAAATGATCTTGTTAATGATAGGTTTTGGTATAAAAGATAAAACTAAGTTGCGTTATTGTAAGCAGCAACTTAAGCAAGTATCCTACCTTTGCATTTACTTTATGCAATGGACATGAGTAAGAATATTTTAGAATTTTATTATTATTGTGTCAGATATTTATTTTGTTTGTTAATTTCTAAATATGGTTATGCAAGTGTTCTCACTTAGATAATCATTGTATTTAATCATATGTTGATGCATACTTATTTATTTCCAGTATGTATACGATGACTTAAAAGTCGTCTAATCTATTTGATTCAGCTAGACATAAAGTTAAAAAAAATATTGTTAAACAAGATAGAACTTTATTGTATCCAACTAGATTGTTTTGGTTTGGATTCCCGACTAAGTATGAACATCCCGAACATGGGAAAACTTTTGTGCACCTTAGTTGGATAAGATGAACGATAATATCATTATTGCATGTAGTATTGATCAATACAGGGCATAACGGGCTGATCACCCCCCCGTGCATGTAAGTTATGACGGTCTGCAGATGAATTTCTATATATCTTTTTGAAAATAGAAAATAAAGTTCATAGTTTGTTGAATAATTTCCAGTTATAGTCAGTACGTTGTTTAAAAAAATTTGATATAGAATTGATATGTTGTTATTATTGGTTCAGCTTACTTCACAACTGTTGATTCGTTGTTGAAGTGTTATTTAAAGAAAACATTTAATCCTTTCAGCTAATATTTATCATTGCTATTACTTGTTGGGCACTCAAATGCTAATTCTTGCTTTAAACTTAAATGTTTTCAGCTAAGTATGATCAACCTGAAGGTTCAGGTAAGAACAAAGGGAAAGGAAAGTTGTTCGAATGAGTTTTATAATATTTTGTGTAATAGTTAAAGTTTATTAACACAATGATATTTATTATCTATGATGTAATGAATGTTTAAAGGTCGCGTTCCTGGGATTTAGAGTCTGATTTATGTAAATTAAGTTTGGTATCTATATTATTGTTATTATTATTAGTATTATTTCGCTCATAGAAATGGTATCATGAAGCACCGAGTTCGGATTTCAAGTACCTGAATTTGGGGGCGTAACAAGGATGATGACAATGATATAAGAATTCAATTAAATGAAAGCGAAGGATAAATTTTAAAGATTTATAATTTAATTTATCCTGAATTTAATAATTTCCAAATTGTCAACATGATACTGTTTTGTGGAGTAAAATTCAAGAATAATATTCTTGTATCAAAAATAATTTGGACAGAAAAGAAATATATTTTTTAGGTGAATAGTACCCGGGTAAATAGTACCCCGTAAATAGTACATCATGAATAGTACCCCGACATGAAAAGTACCCCGAATCCCTGAGTGAATAATGCTAGAGTGAATAGTACCTGGGTGAATAATAAATCGTGAATAGTATCCCAGCATAAAAAGTACCCCAAATCCCCAAGTGAATAATACTAGAGTGAATAGTATCCGGGTGAATAGTAACCCGTGAATAGTACCCTCGGAAAAATATTGATATTTAATAAGAAAGTTCAGATCAATATTCCAATGAAACAATATTGGATGAAGCGTAAAACTCAAGGATATTCCATTAATTTCAGGGATTATAGAAGCAATACTTACCATAGTAAGTTTAGATTTAAGAATATGAAACAAAATAATATACGAAACTACAAATAGATTTTCACTTGTCATGCGGTACGTAATCAGCGTAGACAGGTTATTCCAACATATTAAAGGATGAATATGAAAAATAGTATTCTATATCAATACGAAAGAAATAATAACCTTTACCTTAGTAGAAGACTAGATACTGCAATAGTGAAGTAGCAGAATACTCTTCTTTTAGTTCTCTATAGTTTCTCTCTCTATAGTGTCTCTTGTGAATCTCAGTGAATTGGTGAGAATGAAAGAAGAATTAAGCTTCTATTTATAGGAGAATGGATTAAATAGTAACTGATTCACGAACGGTCCAGATTGATTTACTATTAGAACGGACGGTTTAGATTGATTTACTTTTAAAACCACCACCAACGGTCCATATTGATTTACTTTTAAAACCACCACCGACAGTACAGATTGATTTACTTTTAAAACCACCACCGACGGTCCAGATTGATTTACTATTAAAACCACCATCAATGGTCCAGATTGATTTACTATTAAAACCACCATCAATGGTCCAAATTGATTTACTATTACAATCACCATCAATGGTCCAGATTGATTAACTATTAAAACCACAATCAATGGTCCAGATTTGTTATCTATTAAAACCACCATCGACGGTCCATAAAATTAGTAAATCTTCCTATTGAATAATAAGTCAAACTTACAACAAACGCATCATAACAAATCCTTATATTTTTATCAAAAATTGAATAAATATTTACCACAAATCATTTATCTTTAATAAACACATTTTTAATCTATTAAAAATTATTCATCATTAATATTATAACTCACAATATTTAACAACCAGATCATTCACAGATAAGGATTTCTCCCTATTGGCGTGTAATTAGGTGACCAAACCCCTTTCCTCGACAGAACTTTCTAGACATCGTCAATATTGCAAATAATAATATGAATAACTTTGTCATCTCAATTATTAATTTAATAATATAAAGTATTATACAGATGTTAATATGACAATAATTGAATCAAATAACGTGAGATACTATTCAGCAATTACTGTAGCAATAATTGAGTAAACTGAGTGGCTTCTTACGTAAGCATCAATACTGTGTGCTACTATGCAACCACGCGTATTACTGTATTTTTACCACCGGTTATTTCAATAGTTAACGATAAAACTTTCGTCATTATTTTTATAGAAGATATTTCTGTTGTTTTCTAACTCCGACAGTTATTCCATTGTGGGGTCCACCAATGATGGTGTCGTCGTATGGATATTCCCTGACAAAAAGAATATTCCTCGATCAAACGAATATTCCCTGACACAACGAATATTTTATATCAACTTGCTTACTTTGCAAAATTTTCAAATATCACCCTTAACTTTAATATTTTATCAATTTAACCAATTATTAAATAGAATAATAATTATAAGAAAATTGGATACTTTCATTTCATATAATTCGGGGTCTTATAATAATAATATAAATAACTTTGTCGTCTCAATTATTGATTTAATAATATAAAATATTATGACAATAATTGAATAAAACTGACTGACTTCTCACGTAAGCATCAATAATCAAAGATATTGTACAATACTGTGTGCTACTATGCAACCACGCGTATTACTATACTTTTATCACCGACTATTTTATGACAACTTGCTTACTTTGAAAAATTTTCAAATATCATCCTTAACTTTAACCTTTTACCAATTTAACCATTTACTAAATAGAATAATAATTATAGGAAAATTGAATACTGTCATTTCATAAATTTCGGGATCTCACATATTAATCTAGACCTAATCACAATAGCATGTGTTCATGATTTCTACGTTTTAATGGATTTCTTGATGAATGTTTAGGATAATGATATACCTAACATCGCATGTAATCGGATAAAAGAACTTGGAATTTAAACCTTATTTGATTTTAATTCACATGGAGATATAGTGAATTAGTTAATTAGGGTGTTTGGCTTAATTCTATAAAATTTTGGATTTAAGTTAATACGGTGTTAGTGCATCAAGAGATGACTAATTCTACTATAGTGTTCTTGATTAATGAACTGAGATAGTACAGTAAATTGAAAAGAAGTGTGATAATCAGAGTGAAACTTAATGTGAAATTGTAAGCTTAATTCTCCATTCTTTGATTGAAATTTGTGGTAATTAGTTGTGTTGATTGATTGTGATTTTTAGTTTATTAGTTTTAATTAATTGAAATAATTAATTCGATTAGTTTAATAAAATTGAAATAATATACAATTGGTAATTGTTAGATTAAAATTGACTTGTATATGTGGGAAGGATACTGTACTTACTATTATATTACTTGTTGATTACATATACTTGCGTGTCGTGCGTATTTAGATTTTACCCAACAAGTTTTTGGCACCATTGTCGGGGACTGGTTTTGTTTTTATTTACTTTCAATATCAGTTTAATTAGTTAAACATTTTTTTTATTTTTGTTATTTCTTTTGTTTCAGGTTCTCTAACTTAGTGTATGCAAACTCGATCGGTCTAAGAAGCCAGACTTGCTTCCTTATGAGGACAACATTGAACGAAGGTTTTAGAAACTTAGTAAGTGGATTACAGAAAATAGAGAGAACTTTGATAAATAGGAAGAGAAAACTATGGTTGTAGAGGATCAGAAAGCATTGAGGGACTATGTTACTCCCAGAGTCACTGAAATTTAGTCGAGCATTACCAGGCCTGCAATAGCTGCAATTCACTTTGATATCAAGCCTGGGACCATTCAAATGATACAGAACTCAGTGCAGTTTGGGGAATTAGCCAACAACGATCTGAATGAGCACTTAATCAGCTTTCACGAAATTTATGACACCTTTAAGTATAATGGGGTGTCTAATGATGAGATCAGGCTTCACTTGTTTCCATTCACTCTGTGGGACAAGGTGAAATGTTGGTTGCACTCACTATCGCAAGGGTCAATTACTACATGGGATGACCTTGCTCAGAAATTTTTGCCCAAATTTTTCCTACCAGCTAAGACTGTAAAGATGAGGAATGCGATTACTATGTTTGAGCAGCAGCATGGGGAGTCTCTATACGAAGCTTGGCAAAGGTATAAGGAACTACTTTGGAAGTGCCCACATCATGGACTACCCAAATGGCTGCAGATGAACAATTTTACAATGGGTTGAATGGTAATCTACGTACGAGTACTGATGCAGAGTCTGGTGGAGCTTTTATGGCTAAGAGTTATGAAGAAGATTATGAATTAATTGAAACGATGGCGGCTAACAACTACCAGTGACCCACAGCGAGAATGACACAACCTAAGGTACTTGGGGTGTTAGAAGTAGATGGTGTGACAGCATTAGCGGCACAGATTTCAGCATTGTCGAAGAGGATGGATGCTCTTACGGGTGCACAAGCTCAGCAGACTGTATTTATTTGTTAGTTGTGTGCAGGGGGAACATCCTACAGAACAGTGTGCCATTAATCTTGTGATAACCCAAATTTTTAGAAATTATTAAAATAAGAATTTAGTAAATAGAATTCTTATTATAAGATATGTCAGGTTTGAATAATAATATATATGTGTTATATTTTCAATTTTGTGGAAAGAAACCTACAAATGAGATTTTATAGTTAGTTAAACTATTAAGGAAAAATAGAGTTTTAAAACTTGAAGTTTGACCTTTAAATTATTAAAGGAAATAGAGTTTGAACTGGGAAGTTTAATCTTTAAGTTATTGATGAAGTAGTAATTGATTTTGTGAAATCAAAGAAGAGGTTGATTTTAGATGAGTTAACACTTAAGAAGTATATGTAAAGTATTTACAAAGGTAGGTTCTATTTTTGCTAAGCAAGAAATTGTCTGTGTCTGGACTTAAGATGGCGCATATGCGCTACTCCGAAGCTTATGACCAGCGCAGCTGTGCCGGTTTGCAGAAAGCTCTAAGTAAGTTTGTAGCGCCTCCAAATTTGGGTATCTTCCAACCCGATAGATGGTGCTATACTATACTAACATTCATACATTCATTCAATTGAAAAGCCTCAAAAGAACGAACATCTCTACTATATTATCAAAATAATATTTACATTGTCCCAACTTCTAAACCCATTTCAAAGGTTCTTTGTCATAATATCAATAACATTACAACAATAACCTATACTATTACATTGACAGCTTAATGATCTACCTTAGCTTTTCCTTTATCCTTATTCGGTCCTTCAGGACGTTCAGTCTTAGCTGCATTCATATGGTTCAAGCAAGAGTGAGCATAACTAGCTCAGCAAGTATGACAATTTCAATAAATAGCATGCTTGACACATACAAATCGTATATCTTCAATAACTGAACAATAGTTATGAAGTACTATTGATGATTAAAAATAGCACTTCATCTTCATTTCAAAATGTTTTACAATAATATAAATATTCAGTAAAACATTCACTCCGGTCAAAGACCTTGAGCATTTCATTCTTCTTTGAAAAGGACAACCCGGAACTAAGTCCGTAAGCCCGGTATTACTTACGAGCACATCTAAGTGATCAGCCTATTGTACTTTATGTTGATCAACACTACATTCATTAAACGTATGTACGTTTAATTGTGGCAACCTCATGTGCCTGTCGTTTACCGACAAAACATTTATTTAACATTCCAGTCTTCTTTTGAAAACCATAGAAAGTAGTTGACAAAAGATAACAACATTTGATAACAGATGAATAGATTATCAATAATCCACTCAATATATCAAGTCTAGCTAAAAGAATTGGCTTTAACTTCATCGTACGTCAATTCATGCGTAAGGATACATGAACTTCAAAAACTTGTTCAGATTGAACTGAGACAAGCGTTAGAATACTTGCCTTTAGCGTCTGCTATGGTGTAATTACTTTACGTTCAAGCCTTTCAAGTCTCTACAATACAAGATCACATAATGCCTCACATTAGGTCATATATAACCAAGTATGTATATGTCTATCTTACCCTTCATCTCAATCTAATTGTGTATTAGATTCATTTACTATTCGTTCCGGTTTATCATTATACTTGCATTCAATATTCGAATAGGTTATCTCAACCTTTACACAACATCCTTAAGGTTTAACAAAGTTTAAACAATGTTACTTTATGTTCCTTAAAGTATGTTTACTTTTAAATCAATTACCATTCATTCTTTGTACTTATAAACATTCATCACTATCCATACATTCGAGATCAGTAATGCAGCCATTTGATATATATACTTACACCATAGGCCATGACGCCGAGTTAACAGTGGAGAGGTCCCGGACTTGGCGCTGTGGCGCGAGTTCTTAGTTAGTATGTCGCACTGCGACGCCATCATTATCAGAGGGTTGGCCATGCCAACTGACTCAGTATACCGTAAAAAAAAATTTCAAACTTTAAATTTTGTGAACTTCTCGAACGCATAACTTCTTCGTTATAAGTCCGAATTGACTCGTTCAAAAGCCTACAGTTCACAAATTATGTAATCTATGTGTTCATGCAAAAATTTTATCTATTTGACTTCGTTTGCTAAAAAGTCACCTATTGGTTCATTTTTAACATAAACGATAAACGTTTGTGAACGTTCAACGCTCGTTTCTTCGTTATAAATCGGAATTCGATCATTCTCGAGTCCGCAACTCTAAAATGACGAATATGACTTGTCTCCATTGGAAAATAACATTTCAGAGTTCAAACTCAAAATTTGAATTCTAATCCGGGAATTTCACGAATTCGACGATTATCGTCCAATCGTGCGATTTCCGACAAATCTTCATTACTTGTGATTTGTTCATTACTTCCCTTGCATTCATTTCATTCTATAAACATCTTCACATACTTAATACAACAACTTATTTTCATTGTTGGATTTTGACTTATTTCATTCATGAGCTTATAACTTATTCCATTATAAACTACTTATAGCTTCATTGTTTCTAACTTAAGAAAGTTAGTCTTTTAATCATCATGCATATATGTTCTCACATATAGTTCCACTCATGTATATATGATTCATATACATACAAATTCCTTACTTTCATATTACTTCTATTCATAAACTCATTACAAGTTCATAATACTTTCACATAAGTTTATAACTTATGCTAGCTTAAATGACTTATTACCAACTTATGTGGCTTAAGTTCATTACTTACACATTCTTCTTACTTATTAACATCCATGTCCCTTAATCTATCTTTGTTTATCAACCTATCATGAATAGAGATAGAAGATAATGTAGAGAAGGAGTCTTACTTTAGAAGTCTTGGTAAGTAGCTTCTTCTTCTTCTTATGTAATTGACTTATTTATAACTTAATCACCCTAACAATTAAGCACTTTGAGAGAGTGTTTGGATTATTTGAACAACTATTAAATGACTTGCCAACCTTCACTATTTATAAAATTCCTAAGGTTAGGGAAATTTAGTCAATTCAATCATCCCACCTCCTTTTGCACCTCCTTACTATTCATTACTTGCAAGGCACAAAATATATCCTTTGCTTGGTCATTACTCTTTTAACTTGGTCATTACATAACTTGGTCACCACTTATCTTGGTCATTACACATTGACCATATTAATATGGTTTTCCCCATGGGTCACAACAATTCATTGGACTTTAATTTGGGCTTAGATTAACCTATCTTTTGGGCTTGCATTAATTAACTTGTTCATTAATGAACATTGGGCCTTAACATTTAATTCACTTGGGCTTGTACCAATTGTTAACCAATCTTCCAAGTCCATTATCATTACTCAATACATATACATATTGTCTATGTATTAATCTCGTATTATTATTCGTATACAACTTCATTATATACGATATTCCTTCCTTCATACAAACTCGTATAATACTTTGTATTAAACTCGTTTTCATTCCCTTGTACAATACATAAGTATCATACCCTTAATGATTTCTTACTAATACATCGCTTTCCTTAATATTCTCAGATTAAGTCTGCAAGCGAAATATTACATTTTCCATAACTAGATTATTATTACATAATCCGTCTTACCTTGATATTCTATCATTACGTATTTCTCGGAATTTCAAAAATAATTCCCGAGCAAATACTGATGAATAGTGTTTTTCAGAAAATTTCTCGGAAAACTTTTATTTTCATCTTAGAAATTCAAACACTTCAATTCCTTCACGTAGCTCAAATACTACGACATTCCAACATCAATAGGTTATAGAATGACAACCATCTTGATATCACAAATAATATGATTTTATTATTATTTAATTTAATAAAATCATTTTACATTAAAATCCGAATTTCTCGGTCGTTACAAATTTTATGAAATTTGAATTTCAAGATATGTATGTTAATGATTAATATAAAAATCTTAATTGAATTAGAAAAACATGATTTGAATAAGAGTTAAGTAATTAACCCGTAATAAATATTGGTTAATTAAGTGATATTATGGAATATTATATTATAAAACTTTAGCGTGGCGATTAATAAGCATGATGGTAAATTGAATAAAAAGAGTTAATTCACTTACATAAGACGGTGAATTAATATGTGTTTTACATAAGAGGATGAAAGGAATATGTTAATTTGATATTTTAGATATATTACATAGTATTGTAATATATAAAAGGGTAATATTTGAAAGATAAGTGATTAATAAAGAAGAGAACCAATATAATTATAAATAAATATTGGTTAGAGATTATGCATTAAGTTAATATTTAAGTTATGGCTAACTAAAATGTGTTGGGACAATTTATGGAAGAAAAGGAATTTAAGAATTAGAGTATAATAATTTGTATTGTACATACAAATTATTTTAAAGAAAATGATTATTTTAAAAAGGGTGTCATGATTATAATTTGATAAGGTATAATTATTTAAGGTGGTTAAATAATTCAGTACAGTGTTTCACCCATACCTTATATTAAATAAATATTAAAATAACGTAGAATTGGGGAAAAACCAAATGTGACCTAGACCTCTAATATTTTATTGTTGAGATTATGAGCTTGAGTTATATAACTCTAGTAAGTGGGATAAATGAGCCTTGTGTGGCATGAGTATTAAAGTTCAACTAGACTAAAGATTTGACTGGAAGTATTAAAAGAAAATTTATGGAAAGAGAATAAATGATTGATATTAATCATTGTGATATTAAATTGTGATAGGGAATAATGGGTTGAGAGTATCCAACTGAATTATATTCAACCCAATTAAAATATTATTTGGACTAGACCAATGTACCTGAGACATAAGATTATATTAGTTTATATTTAAAATATAGGTATACTTCATATATGTGGGTAGGTACATATATATGTGTATATATGTACCCATAACTTTATTTAATGTGGTAATGTTAAGTCATTATAATTGATTTAATAAGCGAAAAAGAAATTAACTTTAGTAGAATGAGGACCATTTTACTAATAAGTCATGAAGTAATGTAAGTTTGTCCCAATATCAGTGTCTTTCTAATTATATCAGTCGTGTGATAGGCCATTGGCCTATCCTATTCCTTCTCCATTAAGTATTAGAGCTGATGATGGCTAGAAGGATGGGGGACCGTGGAGTTGGTTACCAAACTTCCTTAATCCACTAACTTCTTCTTCTTCCTCTTGGTTTAAATCTTTGGGCAAAATCATTGTATAGACAATGATCTCTCCATAAATAGAATCTCCTCCTTCTCATTCACGTTGGTTGGAATTGTCTGAGAAATTAGCTATAGAGAGTTAGGAGAATTGAGGAGCAATTATAGGATTGAAAAGCTATAATTAGTAAATTCAAGCAATTAAGAGGTAATAAAACTAACATATATATGCTTTTGATTCCTAAATGTTGTAATTTCTTAGAAATGATAAGAAGTACTTGCTAAGTAAGCCAAAAATTGATGACTAAATATTATTGCAATTTATAAATTATTGTTAGATGTTGTTAATATGGTTAAATACGAAAACAACGGAGGTGCAATGGACCAATTTGTTTTGGAAACGAATCTGTGGTGATAAAATTCATTGAACATGTGAAATTATGGAAAAATAGTAAAGCTCTTGAATTTGAGTAATCAAATTGGTTGTTTATAGAGTTTGTGAATTTCTAGCATGTTATTTGAGTATTATATACATGTATGAAAATAATTTGGTTGATTTTAAGCTTGATAATTAAGGATTTATGTGATTGGGTTTGGGTTCTGCAGAAGTAGAGCCATTCCTGAATCTGTTCAGGGAAGGCGCAATTGCGCTCTTCTCGCAACACAACCCAAATTTCGGATGTGCCATCTCTCGTCTCTCGAGACTATCTTGGAGCGGTTGCAATGCTGTAGTGCACCGTAATGAGGTTTTGACTTCTGTTGTAATGTGATACCTCTAACATGATTAGTTTGACCTAGTTATGTATAGAAATAAGTATGACATATGGTCTTGAGTACCTTTGCATACTATGAGTTGCTTAAATGATTATTTCCCAAAGAAACATAGATTTTTTTTTTAATTCAAACTTTGACGAACTTAAGTTATTGACTTTATAGCTTACAAATATGGCTAAGTCATGCAAGTATGAAATGTATTGTTAAGTTGTTTTACTCATAACCAACTTACATTAGTTTAGTTCAAAACTATTTCTAAAGAAAACTTGAAACATTTAGAACGAACCTAAATGAACTTTTGTACTTAAAGTTCTAAACGTGATAGCATACGTACATGGCTTAGTTAACTATAAAAGGAGATTTAGAGTTTCACCAAGTTGCTTTAACTTAGCCTAGAATGACTTGTAAAAGTAAACTTGAATGCTTTGAAAATTTATATCTATGAGCAATGTGTTGCTCATATTTTGGACTTGTAGTGATTGAGTGCTAGTATCTTTTAGGTCACTAAGCTTGGTCGATAAGTGCACTCACCTAGTTTGACAAAATGAAAGTCATTCAAGCATGTTTTAAAAGTAAGTTTTCAAGTGATAAACTATGTTAGTCATGTGTAGATAAAATGAATATTTACAAGCGTGATGATATTATATTCTAAACTTATAGGATGGCATGTTAATACTATTTGTGTCTTTAAACATGGCCTATAAGTGTGCACACATGGTTGAGACAATATAAGTCATTAGAGCATAATTTTAAATGAGTTTCAAGTGATGAACGACACTAGCTATGTCTAAATGATGTGAATATTTACGAGCGTGCATATTACAGATTATATGATCTTCTCATATAAATAGGTGGATAACATAGTTGGCTTCATGATTTCATGAACTTAGTTGGCCTTAACTTCGTGGAAATTTCCAACTACAGACATATTGTGTAAATGTGGACTTGATATGACTCTAAGAAAGTCCAAGACCTCTTAAGATGTATGCTTGCTATGTTTTAATACTCTGGTATACTAAAAAGTGGAATGAAACCAAGAAAACAAAAGCTCAAGTTTGTTACGGCTAGGGACAACAGCAATTGCTACCAATCCCAAGCCTAACCTCACCATTCTTCTTATTCTGAGGAAGTGTTACTTTGTTGCTTTTAAATTGTAACCTGAACCTTACAACATGTGTGTATGAATGCCTTAAGTTATAATACTTGACGTAATTAAGGTTTTAAGTATATGAGCATGTAATGGTTATATAAAACCCAAATTTGTTAAGTTTAATTAAGGTTTGAAAAATGCAAGAATAATGAGAACCGTGCATCTATGAGTAACGAATCCATAGTGAATCAAGTGTGTGATAAATGTATATAAATGTTGATTTCAAGTACGGGTGTTTAAGGTACACCTATACATACCTAGCTATTCTAAGAGTATGATGAGAAAGTGAAATAAAGGTTTTACAAACCTAGTTAGGAAACGATGTAATATTTATTATTATATTAAGAGCGTATGAAATGTATGACTGATGGATATGAATACATGATTATATAACTGTGTAGGAATACACGAAGTGCAGATAACTATAAGTAGTTAAGTCATAGTTGATAATCTACGAGCCAGGTAAGTCTTTCAGTTCTTATTTGGTATATGAATTCAATAACTGTTAGTTGAGCTATATTATGCTATGAGAATGTTGATGTGTATATATGAAATGCATATGAGATATGTATGAAATTTGAAAGTTGATCTTTGATGATATGCTTGTGAAGTAAATCTTTGTGCATGTTAAGTGAGAAGTAACATGCGTAGTAAATATTAATTGATTATGAATGCATCAATTGAGTATTTTATTATATGTTATGTGATGCATGAAAACTGTTTGAATTGCTGAGTTGTCGAGCTCACTCTTGCAAATAAGCATGTTTGCAAGTTAAGGACTCACGGTAAAGATTATGTGCTACTTGATTGATAGATTTCAATAGTATCGAAGAAGATTAATTGATTTATTTAATTAAATATATACTCTTGAACCATGTTTAGGTTCTAGGAGATGTACATGATAGTAGTTTACTATGTGTAATACATGTTGAGTTGTAAAGTTGTACTATGTGATGCATAGAGGAATTCGAATCGAGATGTAAAAATTTATACGATAATTCGAATAGAATGAATCATGACATAATTTGATTCAAGGATATGTAATTGATTCATGTTAATAAATCAATAAAAGATTTTTCAAAGGAGATTAAAAAAGTTTAAATTATTCCACATATTTTTATAACATTTAATATGATGTAAGACAGGAATAGTAAATGACCAAGATTTGAAACTTATAAAAGTTTGGGGTCATTATACAGATCCGAGAAATGAAAAGAATTTATATTCTAAATTGTAATAAGCAAAGATATATTCATTAAGTTATGAATAAAAGATATAAATAGTTAGACGATAGTAGTATCGTGGCGGACCAGATCTGAGGTTCGAAGGGACCCTAATTTGGGGGCGTCATAAATCCAGCTGTGGTATAGTTTGTGGGCAGCTATAATAGAAATTCGCAGAATCCCTACCAGAATGCTTACAGTCCAGGGAATATGAATCATCCCAATTTTTCATGGAGTAATAATCAAAACCAGCAGGCTCCACGACCATCTTATCCCCCTGGGTTTCAAAATCAGCATCAACAGCCAGCTCCACAGCATGAGAAGAAGTTAGATTTGGAAGAGCTGTTGTTGAAGTACATATCGAGTAATGAAGCAACGATTAAAACGCAAGCGGCGACGATAAAGAATTTGGAAAATCATATGGGACAACACACGTTGGCTTTGAATAATAGGTCTCAAGGGACATTTCCGAGTGATACGGAATAGAATCCAAGGGGAAATCACGAGCAATGTAATGCTATCACACTGAGAAGTGGTAAAACCTTGGTTGATGACTTTGATGGGAAAGCAGGTAAGGATAAGGATGTCAAAATTGATGGGAGTGATTTGGTTAGGAAAACTCAGGAACAAATTATAGAAAAATCGAAGGAAGACAAACACAATGGAATCACACCACTTGTGCCTTTCCCCCAATGGTTAGGAAGTCAAAAGCTAAAGGATCAAGTTTCAATATTTACGGATATATTTAAGCAGTTGCACATCAATATTCCGTTCGTCGAAGCACTTGAGCAGATGCCACGTTATGTCAAGTTCATGAAAGAGATACTCTCTAACAAACGCAAGCTCAAGGAGTACGAAATAGTGGCGTTAACGGAGGAATGTAGTGCAATTCTATAGAAAAAGCTTCCCCTAAATTGAAAGATCCGGGGAGCTTCACAATTCCTTGTGCGATTGATAATCAAGATGTGGGGAGAGCCCTATGTAATCTAGGAGCGAGTATAAATCTTATACCACTATCCATTTACCAAAAGCTGGGGTTAAAGGAAGCAAAGCCAACAAACATCAGTCTATAGCTCATAGATAGATCAATAACATATCCACTAGGGATAGTAGAAGATGTGTTGGTAAAGGTTGACTCATTGATCTTTCCAGCTAATTTCGTGGTGCTAGATTTTGAAGAAGATAAGAATATCCCTATCATCTTGGAATGACCATTCCTTGCGACTGGACGAACACTAATTGACTGGCCTAATGGAGAACTGATTATAAAAATGTTCGATCAGGTAGTTACAGTGAAAGTGTTTAAGGAAATTCTAATTCCTAATGACAAGGAAGAAGAGGGTGATTCAATCGAGGCATCTACACCTATCAAGCACAAGGATTGTAAATAGGTTAGTGGTCTAAAGTGCTGATCGAGGATATGAAGGAAACCTCAATCTCAAAAATGCAGTTGAATGGGCAAGCCATAAAGCATTGTTGGTGTTGCGAGATAAACAAAAAGCATGCCGAAAATATACCAACTGATCCACGGTAACGCATGGAGTAGTCAGGCTGAAAGACTAAAAAATAAGCGCTCATCGGGAGGCAACCCAATTCTAATGTCATTTGCAGTATTTTTTATTTCTTGTTATTCAATTCGTAGCTTAGTTGATAAATTAGTACTACTTAGTTAGTTTCGGTATAATTCGTAAGTAGTTAGTTAGTAATTTTTAGTAATTTTACATTATACTTGCTCAACCTCTATGATCTTATCTCATATTTGGGATTTCAATGGATTTCAAGTACTTAGGATGGAATTGGACAAGCACGCGAGTCAATGAAACTAAAAAATCAAAGTTTGGTAGAAACTATACCCCCGCCCCAGTGGGCCCTTTCCTAGCCTAACACGTCCGCCCCAGCGGTGGGGGGGGGGTCCTCTGTCTATGCCTACCCCAGCGGGCCTTTATAGGCTTAATACCCTCCGCCACGACGGGGGTATGGGTTTCCTAATATTTTTTTTAAGCTGCAGACTTGGTCTTTCCTACTTCACATCTATTCTAATTGAATATACAACTCCTTCCAACCATGAAGCCACTCATTACCCCCTAATTCTCCTTCAAATTCGAGCACATCTACCGCTCTATATATACATAAACCCAAAATTCACCATAACACACCCATTTCACATCAATTCCATCAAATTTCTACACCAAAAATTATGGTTTCAACCAAGTTCGGGTTTATAGAGCACAAGGGGCTAACTTCAAATTGGGGCACCATCACTACAAATACATCATTCAATTAGAATTAAGCTCAGTAGGTAAGCCATTTTTATCAAGTTTAACAGTTATTTCTCTTTGTTTGGATTTCAATTGTCAGTTTGAATACTGTGAATTGGTGTTGCACACCAACTATTCATGTTATTGTCAAAGAAGAAGTTGGGGGGATATTGTTGATTGTATTATGATCAATGGAACCTAAAACTCTATCAAAACGCCAAAGGGGCGAGGGTTCAGGTTCTTCACCACTGGTCTGAGCCACTGACAAGAGAAAGTTCGTTAGTGCGAACGCGGCCGATAAATACGATTTCCTTGTGCCCAAAGCACTTACACCTGAGAGGGGCTTGGCGCCGGATTCATTCGATGGCCAGATGAGGAGGCAAATACAGTAACAGGGCTGGGAAATACTCACAGATGATCCAGACCCAGCTATAATGAATGTGGTGAAAGAATTCTATGCGAACATTGAAGATAGGGCGCCATATATGGCATTCGTATAGAGTAAGCAGGTTTCGTTCAGTCCTGAAGCTATTAATGAGTACTACAGTCTGCGAGCCCCTGCAGTGTGCCAGTATGCTCAGCTCAGAGATAAAAATCCCAACTATGACCAGATCTTGACAAAAATATCTAAACCTAGCACAGTTTGGGCAAAAGGAAGAAAGGGTGGCACGATTTTTATGAGCAAGGACTTGAGCCTTTATGGAAAAATCTTGTATGCATTTTTATGCGCGAAGATATTTCCTTTGACGCATACCAGTGAGGTGACAAGGGAAAAAGTGCTACTATTATATGCCATAATGAAGGATTTAGACATCAACATCGGCTCTATCATCAGCTTCTCCATTTGACGATGTCTGCGCGGGTCGTTCTCAGCGGACAGCCACACTCATCTCTCATATTTGGGTTGTGCATGCAGTCTGATGTGCGATGGTTAGGAGATGATCCTGTGCAGCAACCACTCTAGCTGTTAGACTCTAGGATGATTACTCGATACTCTGTCTGGGCTGGAGGGGAGTCGCATCCATGAGGTATTAGTTTTGTATTTCCTGACGCTCCTAATGAAGAGGAGGCAGAGGACACCTCGGAGGATGATGAGTTCCGAGCAGATGAGATGATCGGGGAGGAGGAGACTGCGGGGACTAGCTGGTCAGGCAAGTACATGTTTAGTACTTAGTTCGGCAGTCTTTAGCGACATACTGATGAGCGTGACAAAGAAGCTAATAGAAAGATGAAGTGACTGGCCGCCAGGAAGGACCACATGTTCAATATCATAAACTCTTCATTTGCCACCTTGAATGCGGCATTGCAAAGACTAAATCTAGCCACTGACGATCAGTTCCAGATACCAGTTCTAGAGCCTATGCAATAGTACCCTCTTTCAGATTCAGATGTGGAGGAGCGCAGATTTCTTATTCCACGGCCACCATCACCACCACCACGACAAGCTTAGCAGGATACAGGGAAGTCCTCTGTTCTTTTATTGTAATATGTTTACAATGAGGACATTGTAACTGTTAAGTTTGGGGGAATTTGTTTATTTATCTATTTTTGATAAATATGTTTAGTTTGCATTTGTTAGTTTAGTTTGTTTTCATGTTTAGTTTATGTCAGTTATGTTGGCATTCATATAGATGTAGTTACATAGTATTTTAATTTAGTAGTTAGTATTATAAATAGTTTAAGTTTATGTTCTTTTATTTTATTAAAAAAAAAGAAAATTTCAAAAATATTAGTTTAGTTTACTATTTTTGTTGCATTTAGTTCATGCATTGAATTTTTCCAGTTGTTAGATAGTAAAAGTCTGTTTTGGCCAATGATGAGTTTTAATTGCGTAGACAAGTATAGTATTGATTGTTTAGACTTTGATATGATTTCTTGTCATGATTTAGATCTTTTGCTGATTGAAACTGATATATTCAGGTTAGCACCTTAGAAACGACCATGTTGATCGATTAAATCTAAATGGACACATAATGGAATTCTTAAGTATAATGCTAGTTGGAATGAAAGGATCTCATGAATAGGCAAAGATGGCTAAGATTAGGCAGGAACCTAAGCTTGGGGGAAAATTTGGGATATATAAGTTCTATAAAAAAAAGAGAAAAAAAGAAGTATGAATAAACACCGTGGTTAGTCTAGTTCTGTGGACTTTGTTACTTGAGTAAGTACGCCTGAGGGGATGTCTCTACACCTAGCACCCTATAGCCTTAACGGTTTATGAGTCGTTGGTTGAAAGCTCGCTAAGGGGTAACATTGAAAAGCCTAATAGGACTAGACATGCACATCCATTAAGAAAATAAAAAGTGAAAAATGGGAAAAAAAAGAGAAACAAATCCCCCATAAGTGAAAATAAAGCATAAGTATCCCATTTGAAACCTTGAATTTGGTAACAATTTGATTGTAGTCAGATCGAGCTTGTTTCTAGATTTCTTGAGTTTACACTGTATGATTCCTATAAAGAAGCCTATTATGTGTTGTTTTTGACTGTACATCAGTTAGCATGGTTGTTGAGCACACACGCACTATATCAGCTTTAACAGTTTAAGATTTGATGATTGATTGTGAAATAAGTGAATGCCTTTATATGATATACTATCATTTTTTTCTTGATTTCTCTGAGGTCGTTTGAATAGACTGTGTTCTGTCTTACTGCTGGATTCATAGACATGTGGCTGCATTATATTGCATTGTATTACGTATTTTGTTATGCTCGGGGTCTAGCACCATTTAAGTTTGGGGGAATTTGATGACTTGGTTTTATACCAACGAATCGGGTTCTTATTTGGACTTAAACGGTGTCTGTTCCGTCTATTTTTGTACAATTTTACTTGTTTTTGTATTTGTTTTATGCTTAGGTTGCATTACGTATCATTGGTGACATATTGGTGGCAATGCGGCAAGATTTGGCATGCAAAGGCAAAAATCAACAACTACAAAAGTTTGACCCCCACCGGGGCGGGCCATATTAAGAAGAAAACCCCCGTCGGGGCGGGGGTACACAAACAAAGAGAGAGACTTCTGACACGATTCTAACTCTGCAGCGGCGTGGATGGAAGACTTTGGTTCTGATTGGGAACTTGGTGGACATCTTTTTATGAGTTATTACATGACTTATACATCAGTTAACATATCATTCAACAGAATTCAATTAATAATCATTCAATTAATTAGCAACATGGAGCCATATTTTCACTAAAGATTTGGAGGAGCCGAGCAAGGAATCAAGATCACGAAGATTGCAGATTCGGGCGATGATAAGGGTGGTGTTTTACTATTCTTTGTCTTTCAATTCAATTTATGTTATTGGGATGATGAATTCTTTACTTTATTCAGCTTTTAATTTGTCTACGATGAACTAAATTCTTAATTAGGCTTGCAATGGATCTTTAGTGTTGAACGATGATTATTACACTTTCATTTTAGTTTAATAATACTACCTATTCAGTTCATCTATTGTGATTTATGCTTAATTCATGAATTGCTTGATCACCAATTCTTTGTGGACTTGACTCGAGAGATGGTGTATGTGTTGGTATTTATAATTTTAATAATGACAATTATTATGGTCTTTTGTTATTAATTATTTTTTTTTCAGTTGGCCCATATTGGTTCATCTATTTCATCTATCCTACAGTATATTTTGGTGGTTCTAAAATTTTATTTAAGGATATTCTCTTGCTTGGTATGGCCCACATCAATTAATGGCTATAAGGAGTCTTCAGTAGATTTTTAGAGTTGAGTATTATCTTATCTTATGTAATCTCTTTTGTTACTCAACAGTTGACTGGGTATAGAGTTTCTTTCCTTTATTTTAGATACTTCAAAATCGTATAGCTATTGCAGATTACATATTATCTTTTTGGTTATACAAAACTGCTGAAATCATGGATGTTTTCTAACGGGACTGAGTTTTCTTAGCTAACATCATTTATAGTCATTGTGTGTCTTGTTATATATACTCCTTCTCTTTGGCTTAACATGACACATCTCTTGAACCTGCGATCAAGTTGAAATACTACTTTAGAGCACTTTAATTGCTTTATTCCAGCCATTTATTGTAGTCTATTATATTCTTTTGTGCTGGAAATTTATTTACTTATTCTTTGTAAATCGAACTTAAACATAGTTTTAGCTTGAGGTTTCTTATTTAGTTAGTCTATTCATAGAAGGCTTCAAGGGTCTCAGAGGTGAGAACAGGTGCAGAGGTGTACAAGTTGCAGAGGTGCAAAAAGGGGGCATAGGTGTCCAACATCAGATTTGAGGCTTCTTTGTAACAGGGAGTTATTTTTTGTATTGAGGATTAAATTATAATAAAAAATCTCAAATCCCAGTTGGGATTGGACGTGGATTAGGCTATTAGATAGAGGATAGGGGTTGAACCACATAAAAAAATATTGGTGTCTTTACGTTTCTGCACTTCTCCTTTTCTGTTTGTTTAATTTCTTGGTATTTTGTTTTATTAGTTTGAAGATATACGATTCGAGACACTACAGCAGACAAGTATAGTTGTATGATAATATTGAACGAAGAACATAAGTTAAAGCAGACACTAAATTAGACAGGTGTAGCTGTCTGAATTAAACATGTAGCCGAAAATTTCAAAAAGTTTTCATTGTTTATCACTTTTAGCTTAAACACCTATTCAACCCCCCCTCTAGTTGTGTATATTTACTGAATTACATTTGGTATCAAAGCTTGGCTCTACTAATATTGATCGTTGTAGGTCGTACGAAAAGATTCTATGGCACAACTAAACTTTCAAGAAGATCAGTCCACAAGTAGGCCATCGCTGTTGCTCGGAAGTGAGAACTTCAACTTTTGGAAGTTCAAACTGAAGATCTATCTAAACCTTGACCCATGGGAATGGTGGGTAGTCGAAAATGGACCAGTCATTCCGATACATGATGATGGAAAGCCAAAGAATCTCAAGGAAATGGACTCAAATGAATCATATATGGTATCTTATAATTCTAAGGCCATGAATACACTTTTAAGTAGCATGGTTCAGTCGAAGATAGATAAGGTCTCTTCTTGTACTACGGCTAAGGAAATTTGGGACACAGACATCATGAGCCATGAAGGTACTACTAAAGTGAAGGAGGTCAAGCTGAGCATGCTAATGCACGAATACGAACAATTCAAATTGGAGAAAAATGAACCAGTTAGAGATGCCAAAGCAAGATTCCACACTCTAATGAATTCTCTAAGCATGCTCGGACAAAAGATTGATCAAAAAGAAATCAACTGAAAGCTTCTTAGAGTCATGCCAAAGCGATTCGCACCAAAGGTTACTACACTTCAAGACTCAGTCACAATCAGTACAATGGAAACACTTACTTTATTTGGAGAGCTTGAAGAGTTTGAAAACAAACTAAAATTGTATGATGAAGAAGATGAGGCACCTAAGAAGAAGACCTTGGCTCTACAAACTGAAAGCTACATAGAAGGCAATGACTCAGTCACAATCAGCACAATGGAAACACTTACTTTATTTGGAGAGCTTGAAGAGTTTGAAAACCAACTAAAATTGTATGATGAAGAAGATGAGGCACCTAAGAAGAAGACCTTGGCTCTACAAGCTGAAAGCTACATAGAAGGCAATGACTCAGTCATAATCAGCACAATGGAAACACTTACTTTATTTGGAGAGCTTGAAGAGTTTGAAAACCAACTAAAATTGTATGATGAAGAAGATGAGACACCTAAGAAGAAGACCTTGGCTCTACAAGCTGAAAGCTACATAGAAGGCAATGATGAAGATTCAAATGAAGAAATAGCTTTAATGACCAGAAACTTGAGGGAGATATTCCGAAAGAAGAATAGATCAAAATTACTAACAAAAGCTTTCAACAACAAGAAAGTCTTCATTCAAAAGCCACAAGAGGAAACCTGTTTCGAATGTGGAAGACCTGGTCACTTCAAAAGAGATTGCTTCCAACTAAAAAGAAAAAAAAAGCAAATGGTTCAAAAGGGAAGGATATAATGACATGGAGTGATGATGAATCTAATCATGAAGATCAAGAAGAAGAAACTGCTCAACTGTGTTTCACTGGAATACACAATGAGGAAACATCTGAGGTAAGTCCTGAACTTGGAGAAATTACTATTTCTAACTATCTTCTTTTAAAAAATGAAAACCTTCGTAAGAAAGATAAAAATGCTTACTTGAAGAGTTAGATAAATGACTTAATAAAGGATGTATAAACTTTAATTGAGGGAAAACAAGAAATAGTTAAAGATTTCATATCATGTGAAGTGTCTCAGTTGAATGCTAAAATTGGATATTTAGATAAAATAATAAAATTTTATATAATCGTGCAAACAAGATAAATGAAGAAAATAATAGTCTTAAAAAGGAAAATGATGATTTAAAAGAAAGTTTGAAAATGAGAGATACTTGTATAGATGCTTTTAATGATGGAAAAATAATAAGCATGCAAAATAACAATGAGGAAGAAATAACATCTTTAAAAAAGGATCTTGCAAAATTTGTTCAAGGAGAAGAGAATTTAAATATAATGTTGGGTGCTCAAAGGTTAAGCTTAGATAAACAAGGAATTAGATATAATCCTGTTAAAAACATAAAAAGTACTACTAAGAAAATTAGAGTAATAAATAATAAACCAAGGAACAAGTATCTTTATTGTTCACCTTATGTTACTTGCAGACAATATGGTTTTAAAGGACATTTTCATACAAACTGTAATAAAATTAAAATAAAACAAGTTTGGGTAAAGAAAGGAGATTTAATTGCTACTAACAATACCGGACCCAAACAGATTTGGGTACCAAAACGATGAGCTACTTCTTTGTTTTGTAGGTATGCTTAAAAGCTAAAGCACCATCACATAAATGGGTACTTGATAGTGGATGTTCTAGACACATGACGGGTGATAGAACTAAATTTACTTCACTTGTTGCAAAGAAAGGAGGCACGGTTACTCTTGGAGATGACACCACATACCAAAACATCGATAAAGGTAAAATTGGTAATGGTAAGGTTTACAATGATAATGTCCATCATGTTGAAGGGTTAAAATATAATTTAATTAGTGTAAGTCAACTAATGGATAGTGGTCATAAAGTTATTTTTGAAAAAGATAAATGTGCTATTATTCATGCCTCTCATAATGTTCCTTTAGTAGCTAACAGAGAAGGTAATATATACATTATAAATTTTGAAAATCAAAATGAGGATATTTGTTTAGTTGTTGTTCAAGATCAAACTATTCTATGGCATAGAAGGTTAGGGCATGTGCATATGGATTTGATTAACAAGTTAGTTACAAAGAACCTTGTTAAAGGTTTACCAAAGCTAAAATATGATAAGACAGGTATTTGTAATGCATGCTAGTTAGTTAAACATGCAAGAAATTCCTTTACAAGCAAAAATCAGGTATCAACTTCTTTACCTCTTAAATTATTGCATCTTGATTTATTTAGACCTGAGAGATATTCTAGCCTAGGAAATAATCATTATGTTTTTGTTATTGTTGATGATTTTTAAAGCTTTACATGGGTTTTATTTTTGAAAACTAAAGATCAAGCTTTTGCAGAATTTGAAAAGCTTATAAAGAATGTTGAAACAAAACACAACCTCAAGCTAATTGTTATATGGAGTGACCACGGTGGAGAATTTGGAAAAGATTTTATACCATATTGCATTGAGAAAGGTGTTACATATAAGTTTTCTGCATCAAGAACACCTTAACAAAATGGTGTGGTGGAATGCAAAAATCGTACCCTTCAAGAAACTGCAAGAACTTTACTTCATGAAAGTAAACTGACTAAAAGATTTTAGGCAGAGGCTGTAAGTACTGCATTTTACATTCTAAATAGAGTATTAATTAGACCCATCCTATTGAAAACACCATATGAGTTACTAAATAAAAGGATTCCAAATATTAACTATTTTAAAGTGTTTTGTGCTAAATGTTTCATTTTAAATACTAATGGTAATCTTGGAAAATTTGATGTTAAATGAACCGAATCTATTTTTCTTGGTTATTCAATGCATAATAAAGCTTATAGGGTTTTTAATATTGATAAATTTAAAGTTGAAGAATATGTGCTTGTAGTATTTGATGAATTTAATCATGACCTATCAAAAGAAGAAAATGAAGTTTCTACAGGAAAAGATAATCTATTTAGTGGAAAACAGACAGCTCAATCCGGACACCCTGAGTCGTCTGCATCAGAAGGAAAATCAGATGAACGTGGAAAGCAAACAAATGAAATTAAACAACCTGAGTCATTTGCTTTAGTTGAAATCTCAAACATGCAGACACCTAAAGTTAGACAGCTTAACCCGTCTGTATTAGAAGAAAAATCTGATGAATAGTTTGATGTAGAGTTTGACATTTTTGAACCTAAACATGAAGTGAAAATGACTACAGCTAGGCTTCCTAGATCATCTAGAACAGTGAGAAATCATCCACCAAATCTAATCATTGGAGATCCCAACATATAGATGGATATAAGAAGAAAAATAAGGAACTATTGTGCATTTTCAACATTTCTTTCTCAAATAGAACCAAAGAATGCCAAGGAAGCAATTCAAGATGAAAATTGGTTTATTGACATGCAGGAAGAATTAAACCAATTCAAAAGGTGTCAAGTATGGGATCTTGTTAAACCTCCTAAAGATGCTTATATAATTGGTAAAAAATGGATTTTGAAAAATAAACTTGATGAAAATGGAATAATCACTAGAAATAAGGTTAGATTGGTAGCTAAAGGCTATAATCAACAAGAAAGTATAGATTATGAAGAAACCTTTGCCCCTATTGCATGGTTAGAAGCCATACAAATTTTGTTAGCTTATGCATGTTTTAGATAATTTAAATTATATAAAATGGATGTGAAAAGTGCTTTTTTAAATGGCTATTTAAATGAGGAAGTGTATGTTAAGCAACCACCAAGTTTTGAACATGAAAAATATCCGCATCAAGTGTTTAAACTGAAAAAGGCTTTGCATGGATTAAAACAGGCTCCAAGAGCCTGGTATGAAAGATTAAGTTAGTTTTTATTGGAAAATGGTTTTAATAGTGGCAAAATTGATTCTACTCTTCTTACGAAAACAAAAAATAAGTACTTATTAATTGTTCAAATTTATGTGGATGATATAATTTTTGGAGCGACTACTAACTCTTTGTGTGAGTTATTTTCCCAATGTATGCATAATAAGTTTGATATGAGCCTTATGGACGAATTAAATTATTTCTTGGGGCTTCAAATCAAACAATCTAATGAAGGGATTCACATTCACCAATCAAAGTATGTAAAGGAGCTATTGAAGAGATTTAGTTTTGAAAATACCGAACCAAAGTCAACACCAATGAGCACTACCGTCAAGATTACTGCAGATGCGACAGGTAAAGATGTCGAAGTAATAATGTATCAAGGTATAATTGGTTGTTTACTTTATTTAACTACATAAAGGTCGGATATTATGTATAGTGTATACTTATGTGCTAGATTTCAAGCTCAACCAAAAGAATCTCATCTTAAAGCGGTAAAAAGAATATTTAAATATTTATCTGGCACAATTAATTTAGGCTTATACTATCATATATCTCCAAGTTTTGAACTAATTGGATACTCAGATGCAGATTATGCAGGGTGCCAAGTTGATAGAAAAAGCATAAGTGGTGCTTGTGAATATTTAAGTCAAAGCCTTGTAGCTTGGCACAGCAAGAGACAAACATATGTTGCCTTGTCTACTACAGAAGGTGAATATTTGGCGGCAGGTAGTTGTTGTTCACAAATTCTGTGGATGATACAAACGTTACATGATTTTAATGTTGTTTGTGAAAATGTGCCTATTATGTGTGACAATACTAGTGCTATTGATATTTCTAAAAATCATGTGTTTCATTCTCGTACTAAGCATATTGAAGTAAGACATCATTTTTTGAGAGATAATGTTGCTAGAGAATTAATTAGTTAGTATTTGTCCCTACTGAACATCAATTGGTTGGCATTTTTACAAAACCTTTAAGTGATGAACATTTTTGTACCTTGAGAAGATAAATTGGAATATCTGTCTGTGCTTAATTTTATTGAAATCAATTTTAATAATAAATAATATATATATATATATATTAAAAAAATTATTTTTTTTAGATTTCTTCATTTGATGAAGACCATATTGGGACTAAATTCATATATGAATGTTAGTATTCTGCTTACAGACATCTAAGGATTATATTAGTATGGAAAGTTTTTTTCTCGTTGTATTTAGCTTGATTATATTTTCATAACATATAAATAATTATTTAATTAAGTAAATACAAATCTGATCTTGTGTGGCATATTATATCTTATCAATATATTAAATCAAAAAATAATGTAAGGAGGGGTAATGTTGGAAACTTGCTAGAATGTTTTTAGTACGAACTGGGTATACCAAAGGACTTTTCAGAGTTTTATTTCCCACAGCTACTTTGCTAATTTCTTTTTTCTTTCTTAGTGTATTTTTTTCCATTTATTTCTCTTTCTACGTACTCCATCTCCCATTTTACAATCTAGGGTTTTCAAGGAGATTCTCATGGCTAAAACTCGTGGAGGGCATGTGTTTAACACTAGAAGAGAAGCGATTCAGAGCAAAAAGGATATCCCTAGTCACTCCTCACGAGCTACTAGACGCACAAATCGGCTTATTAAGTGAACCTCAACTGATTTGGGGCATTTTTGAAGCAATCTACGAAGAAGAAGGGAAATTCTTCTCGTTTGAAGGGGAAGTCAATCGAACCCATCATCATCCCCGATTCTTCTTCCTCTAACCCACTGATTTCATCTCTTCCTCAATCACATGATACTCCTCTAATCTTTAAATCTTCTACATATGCTACGCGATTCCAGGATCTTATGATAAATAAAACAATTATTTTGGGGAAATCAGTTGATCAAGCTCTATTTCAACAAATTGGGGTTACAATTTTATTTATAAAAGTTAATCCCTCTACTATGTTGTTCCTCCCAAATCTGCATACCCAACTTTTATCAAACAATTTTTTGGGAATATGTCTATCCAGGATGATGTGATAAAAACTTTTGTTAAAAACAAAACATTGGTAATTGATTCTGCTATATTGGGCTCCATTCTTAATACTTCGTGCTCTGATTTTTGTCCTTTCACACTTAAGGGACCTTTAGAGTTTGAAAATCTAACTGTTATTGAACAATTAAGGATTGTGAAAGAGTGTTCTTCTGCTGAATTTATTGGGTTACCAACTGTTGTTGAAACTACTCCTTTGAATAATGTTATTCATAAACTTATTCGTGCTAATTTAGTACCTAGGAATGGGGATAGGTCCTATATGACTTATCAAGATTTGATTCTTTCTACTTTAATCATCTTTGGTACAAAGTTTAATTTAGCCTTGATAATGATTAAGCACATGGAAAGTTGTTTGACAAACAAAACAAAGTGTTGTCCTTATGGAGGTTTCATAACCAAAATTCTTGCACACTTTGGGATTTCTTTTGTCAACGAAGATGTTGTGAAAATTTCTGATAACATTGATAAATATATCTTGTTGCAATCAAAATTGAAAGTGAATTCTGATGGAATCTTATGTTGGGATGTTGAGAAGTTTCCTACTCAGTGTTCTGTTCCTCCTACTTTAACTCCTATATCTCTAAATTATTCTCATTTTCATAATTCTAATTTACCAGAATCATTTGATCTTAATTCTCTTTCAAATGTTCAATTTTTTACTCTTTATCAACTAGTACAAGATATGGGATCTTGGTTTGACTCTGCTCTTCAATCAGTTTCAAAACAAATTGAAGAGTTAAATGAAAATTTTGATAATGTTTCAGGAAGGATGGAAGTTTTGGTATCTCATCAGAATGAGTATGTGGTTAAATTCCAAGAATTTGACAAGAAGCTTGATGATGTTCTCTTTGAATCTGTCAATGATGAAGTTGTGTAACTACCTCCCTTCCTTTTTGATAATGCCAAAGGGGGAGAAGTGTATGGGATAAGGGATAAGGTTTTAAGGTTTTAAGGGGATAAGGTTTTAAGGTTTTAAGGATTTAAGATGACTATGAAGATGCTACTACTGTGATTCTTTTTGATACTATTGGCTACTAACTATTTTGGGATAGGACATTATTTTGGGATATATTATATTTAGAAGTCATCTGTTATCATTCAAATGATAGTTATGTGGATATTGTATGTTATAATTTAAATGATAGTTTGGATATGGTATCTATTTATTGCATGTTGAATATCATTTTGTGGTTATTTATGTTTTTTTGTTAGATATTATATCTGATTTCCTTATTTGTTATTTGTTTCCCTGATTATTATGGAAATCTTATACGCATAAATTTAGGGGGAGCATATAAATGGGATAATATTTTGTCATCATCAAAAAGGGGGAGAATGTTGGTATTTATAATTTTAATAATGATAAATATTATGGTCTTTTGTTATTAATTGTTTTTTTCCACCTAGCCTAAATTGGTTCATCTATTTCATCTATCCTATAGTATATTTCGATGGTTCTAAAATTTTATTTAAGGATATTCTCTTGCTTAGTAGGGTCCACATTAGTTAGTGGCTATAAGGAGTCTTAAGTAGCTTCTTAGAGTTGAGTATTATCTTATCTTATGTAATCTCTTTTGTTACTCAACAGTTGACTGGGTATAGAGTTTCTTTCCTTTATTTCATCTACTTCAAAATCGTATAGCTGTTGCAGATTACATATTATCTTTTTGGTTATACAAAGCTGCTGAAATCATGGATGTTTTCTAATGGGACTGAGTTTTCTTAGCTAACATCTTTTATAGTCGTTGCATGTCTTGTTATATATACTCCTTCTCTTTGGCTGAACAAGACACATCTCTTGAACCTATAATCAAGTTGAAATACTACTTTAGAGCACATCAATTGCTTTACTCCAGCCATTTATTTTAGTCTATTATATTCTTTTATGCTGGAAATTTATTTTACTCATTCTTTGTAAACCGAACTCAAGCATAGTTTTGGTTTGAGGTTTTTTATTTAGTTAGTTTGTTCATAGAAGGCTTCAAGGGTCTTAGAGGTCAGAACAGGTGCAGAGGTGTACAAGTTACAAAGGTGCAAAAAGGGGGCATAGGTGTCCGACATCAGATTTGAGGCTTCTTTGTAATAGGGTGTTTTTTATGTATTGATGTTTAAATTATAATAAATAGAGTCTCCAATCTTAGTTGGGATTGAACGTGGATTAGGCTACTAGATAAAAGATAGGGGCTGAACCACGTAATTTTTTTTTGGTGTTTTTATGTTTCTGCACTTTTCCTTTTCTGTTTGTTTAATTTCTGGGTATTTTGTTTTATTAGTTTGAAGATATACGAATCGAGACACTAAAGCAGACATGTATAGTTGTCTGATAATATTGAATGAAGAATATAAGTTAAAGCAGACACTAAAACAGACAGGTGTAGTTGTCAGAATTAAACATATAGCAGAAATTTTCAAAAAGTTTTCACTTTTTATCCCTTTTAGCTTAAACACCTATTCACCCTCCCACCCTCTAGGTGTGCGTATTTACTGAATTACAGTATGAATCTAGACCTAATCACAATAGCATATGTTCATGATTTCTGCGTTTTGATGGATTTCTTGATGAATGTTTAGGATAGAGATATACCTAACATCTCATGTAATCGAATAAAAGAACTTGAAATTTAAAACTTATTTGATTTTAATTCACATAGAGATATAATGAATTAGTTAATTAGGGTGTTTGGCTTAATTCTATCAAATTGTGAATTTAAGTTAATACGGTGTTAGTGCATTTAGAATTGGCTAACTCTAGTCTAGTGTTCTTGATTAATGAACTGAGATAGTAAATTAAATTGGAAAGAAGTGTGATAATCAGAGTGAAACATAAAGTGAAATTATAAGCTTAATTCTCCATTCTTTGATTGAAATTTGTGGTTATTAGTTGTGTTGATTGATTATGATTTTTAGTTTATTAGTTTTAATTAATTGAAATAATTAATTCGATTAGTTTAATAAAGTTGAAATAATATAAAATTGGTAATTGTTAGATTAAAATTGACTTGTCTCTTGGGAACGATACTCTACTTACTATTATATTACTTGTTGATCACGTATACTTGTGTGTTGTGCGTATATAGATTTTACACAACACATAACCTACACACCGTGTATGGTTTGATCGTAAGGTAATGAAGAATAATGATTAAACCTATGAATGGTGAAGAAACTGAATTAATGACGATGATATATAATGTTAAGGAGCAAGGTTAATGATTATAACTTGGACAACGTTCCTAGTCAAATGAACCGGACGTTATAAGATATGATTAAGGTAACGTAAAATGTTTAACGCTATGAATACATAGTATTAACATTGAATGATTGTTATAAGTATACAAAAAACTGTACGACTTCGACGATAAAGAATAAATCCTGATGTATGGCATTTAATAGCCAGAAAGCCATAATGAATGGGAAATCAACTTAACGAATGTTATAGCTTTAATGGTTCAGATAAGTTAAGTTAAGTTTAGGTTGTGATACAATCTTAATCTTTAATGGTTGACATATGAGAGATGGGCTAAACAATTCCTTCAGAGAGCGGAGGTATATACGAACTAGCAACCGATTTAACTCATTATGAAAGACAATGTAGATGAGACGGGAAACTAGTTTGTTGGTTGTTTGTGGGAAAACACTTAGAGTACCATATGGAATACTATTAGAGACTCGATGTGTGCTAAGTCTTAGAAAAGTTATAAGAAGAAGATAAGAATGTAAATCATTAAAGATGATGATCGTATGAGTTAAGACATCTCCGTATGCCATGACGCTGAAAATGGTAAAGAAGAATGGTTACGTGAACTTAGGTTATAAACACGAACCATAAGGAATAAAGTTAAGTTTAAACCAATGTGTAAGTCAAAAATATGACTAATTGGTACATGTTATTCCTTATGTGATATATAGGGATTGCGATGAGCAGTTCAGCGTAAAGTGTAAGCTGTAGTTTTGCGTAAGGCAAGTTTCCTAACTTCATTCATATTTTAAATGAATGCTAGTTTCTTAAACTTTCTTAGATGTTGAACTTGAGAAGTTTTGTCTATGTGCAAATGTGTGATATTTGTACAAGGTGGCAGAATGTATGAAGCATTATGCCACAATTTAATTTAACACTTCGGTGTGTCTATGAGATAAACTGTTCTTTGATTGAACTGTTCAATATGAAAATATTCTGTTTATACATGAACCGTTATTGTTCAGTATGTGCTAATGATTCTAGCCAGACATAATGTGTATGAAAAAGGTAGAAGAAAGAAAGTATTTTAAAGTGAATGTGACTAATGTTTTAAAATGATAGGAATCAGAATTATTCCTATTATTCAAGCTGGTTCATAACCTTTGTTCGGTTATTGAAGTTTTAAAAGAATGTTTAAATTCTTTAAGTTGTTTATTCAACTACTATGACTTGCTGAGAAATTGAATGCTCACACTTTCTTTAAATGAAAAACTTTTTCAGCGTAGGAGTAGAAGAACTTAAGGATCCCGTAATGATCAAATTGACTGGTATCTAGACGAAGTGCCATTCAGTATATGAATGAGTGTGAAGATCAAGTCAAGACTAGTAATGTAGAATAGTTTAATGAACTGTTATGTATCCTTGGTAGCGAATGAAAGTCACTCTTATAAGATGTAAAGAATAATGTAATTATTGTTATTTGAAATAAATGAGGTTATAAGGTATTAGAACCTGAGAATTGAAAATGTATGATGTTATATTTAGCTATATAATGATGTATGTTTGGAAGGAGATGGAACCGTGATGTACGGATTTCGGGACGTTACACACCAGCTGCGATGTCCTGAGCTAGCTGGTGGAGACGAGCACAGCTGGGGAGGTCCTGATGACGGAATAAAGGATTCGTACCATACTGCTACGACAAGGCTGCTATAACCCTCTTGAACAAAAATAGACCAAGACAACTTAGTCTAAGTATGCACTCGGAGAACATGTAGAGAAACCAGTTGAAAAATCCTCAAAAGTTTATAAAAACACACCTTGTGAATTGGCACTGACCTAAGTGAGAGACATAACATCCAGTAACAGTCCCAAACTGGGGACTAATGAGTGAATGTCAAACAGGTTTCTAAGCTCCTACCTATGTATACTACATGCACAAGTATATATATATATATATATATATATATATATATATATATATATATATATATATATATGCATTTTATTATAATTGTGGAAAACTAAGCAAATGCTACTTAGTTTATTTTTCCAATAATAAACTAAGTAAATGCTACTCACTTTATGATACCTATTATTTGAATATATTATTATTTTATTTTATTTTATTTTAAACTTCTTTATTTTATTTTATGCTATGTTATTTTAATTTAGGGTTAATTTATTTTATTAACTTAATTTGTAAAAGGCAACTACTAAATCATTTGGCTTTTGTTGAGTACTGCATAACGCATGCTCGTTTTCAGCCTATTTAATATTGGTAGGGCCATACGCATCAACCAACATCTGCACGGCATCATAGTAATTGTGAAAAATTAAGCAAATGCTATTTAGTTTATTTTTCCAATGGTAAACTAAGTAAATGCTACTCAGTTTATGATAAATATTATTTGAATATATTATACTATTCTAAATTTATTTTATATTATAATATATAATTAGTTTAATATTTTTTATTTTATTTTATTAAATTAAATTAAATTTATTATTATGTTTTGTTATATTTTATTTTATGTTGTGTTATTTTATTTTATTTTTTTAATAAATTAAATTTATTTTAATTTATTTTAATTATTTTTATTATAATATATTATATTATATATTTATTAATATTTTATTAAATTAATATATTTATTTTATTTTATTTTATTATTCTTTTTATTTTATTTTATATTATATTAAATTATCTATTTTTTTTTATTTATTTTATTTTATGAAATTAATTTATATTATTAAATTAAATTTATTCTATTAAATTTAATTAATCTTTTTTAATATTATATTAATTTTATTATTTTATAATATATATAATCTTATATTATGTTTTATTATGTAATTTAGTTTATATTATTATATTATATTATTTTATTTTATTTACTAATGGAAAAACTAAGTAAATGTTACTTAGTTTATTTTAATATTGAAAACTAATTAAATAATACGTAAATACATGCAAGGTCCACAAATTTAGCATTTGAATAATTTTGACTAAAACTCAGTTAGGAATTCAGTCAGAAATAGCAAGTATACCTAAACAAACACTTACTAAACATAAATCAAACATACTGAACATGTGAGTATATAAAATATAACCTCAATTGATACATACAGTATACATCAAGAACATTCATGTTGCAATTCCTTTCCATAATCAAAGCCAATCATACTGATGAACACATCTCCTCAATATCAGATAACAAATTAAACACACTGATTATGGACATTATAACTGCCTTGGCATAAAATAAACACTAATTTGAAGGGTACATTTCATTGTTAAATAAATGAAAGTAAATCGAAATTGAACATCTTAGCCTCAATATCAGTTTCATACCAAACCAAATTAAACCCTAAATTAAATATAAAACTCAAATTGAACATTCAGCCTCAATCATTTTCATATATAACAAAATAAATTAAACCCTAAATTAAGCCCCAAAATTAATTGCATATATAGCCTATATAATATTCAAACCCTAACATAATTAATTAAAGATAGAAATTGTGTACCTCAATTGATTTGAATGCTAGAGATAGGAGAGAGGAGATACCCATAAAGCTGTCGCTGATACCCACGACGTCGTCGGAAAGCTACCTTCAACCGTGATAGAGAGAGGAAGCTAGATGAACTGTGAGAACAAGGGCTTTACCCTAATCGATCTATATATATTGTGTGTGAAAGAGAAGACGTTGTTGGCGAGGGGGCGACATTGCGATGGAGGGAGGAGGTGCTGGATAGAGAGATTGAGAAATTACACCGCCGCTAGAAAAAGAAGAGAGAGAAAAAGAAATAAGAGGAAGAAGGGTCTGACCATCGGTTTTAAAATCGACTATTCTCGACAGAACATCCTTTAAAATTAGTTCACTCAAGATTACTATATTTCTGATGGATATTTCATCGATTATAAATAAGATTCCGTCTAAATTATAATTCGCGTTGGCGCGAAATGTTGGCGCCCTTGGAGTAACGTTATCCCGATCGAATTCCGTCAAAGGTATAATATTTTTAAGGGGACGATTCTAGAAGGAATATTCTGTTGAAATTACAGTAAGTTCAACTAAATATCGTTCGTCGATAATATTTTCGTCGGTCTTAAGGATTTTTTTTGTAGTGTATGGACAGACAAGTAAAACTCCATTAGGTATTACTTAGCGAGTCACGTTCAACGAACTTATTCTCCAATAAGCACATACATACTTGCTTTAGTGTCTCCAAATAAATGATTATAAGATCAATCATCCTCATCCAATGAGCAAGCAACGTATCTATCAATATATCTAGATTCACTAATCCCTTTTTTAGTAATTCAACGATTGGGAACTATTTTAGTTTTAAGCTATCTAAAAATTTAGATCTCATTAGCATAATCTCATCATAATTCTAAAAGCATTGCTTAAAACTATGAGTTTATCATATATTATTAAACAACATCATGTAGATAAATTAAATGCCTTTAATAAATGAATACCTTTATTAATAAATGAATAAGATTGTGTACAAAGTATATGTTTTATCATCATACATGATTGTCTTGTATGCAAACTAATTTCACAAAACTAATTTTTTTTGTTCAAACCGAACCGAAATGCCAATCGGTTCCTATTTTTACCAGTCAAACTAGCGGTCCGGACCGATTTTTAAAACATGGTTGCAACTTTTTACATTTTTGGAATGTATAATTAATTCGATTAGGAAAAGAATTTTCTATATCTCATTAAGAAGCTGTTATGCATTTATTTTACCCCTTAATGTGGTCCACACATGACACGAGCAATGATAATTAATGTAGATAAGTTTTCAAGGAAAAAAGTCGAATCACAAGACAAATAAAAAAGTTGTTGGTGAATTATTTTACTTATAAAGGAGAGTCAAATAAAAGGTGTTGATGTTCTTCTTGACAATTATACTTTTATTGTTTTGCATTGATTTTTTATTTATTTATATTTTAGATTGTATCTGATATAGCTAAAATGAAGTATTTCTAGTTTTATGAATTATTCCTGATTTTGAAGGGTATGATTTTCACTTTAAAGATTTTCTTTTTCTTTTTCTTACAGAGCAACTGACTTTTTACCCATGTAAAAATATATTTTGAATGAAAATCTTGGAATTAGTGAAAGATAGTAATATTTGTTAGATTTTAAATTTATTATAGTGATAGTACTGTTTTATTTATTTTGCTCAAAAATCGCACCAACCAAGTTATTGGTTAGATTAAAAATTGATCGACTCGATATGATTTGATTGATTTTAGTTAGTTTGTTTTGGTTCAAATTGTCATCCCTAATGTGAAGTGTACATGTATTTCTTTTTTTATGTGAAATTCGTTTGCTCATTTATTTGATTGAATATGTGTAAGATGTAGCGATGTTGATCATATACTTGATTTAGGTGGTGTTTGATAAAACGGAGTATTAAGACCTGAACAGTTTAGATATTTGAATAATATAGAGCATCTGTCCAGAATTGTGTCTAAATGAAAAAATATTATTTGATAATTATCTTTTCCAAACGGTTTGAATAACATTATTTTACCATTTTAACCCTCCACCCATTATATTCGATTTCAACAAAAATGTGAGAAAATAAAATGTATAATACACAAAATTTCTTAATTTCATTTTAATGTTTGATTATTCCCCTAAACATGGCCACTGTCAAGAACATTCAACCTCTATCTCTACATTCCCAATTCGCCAAACCTTAACTCCATTACCAAATCACAAAACAATCAAACCCACATCGACTCTGTAATGATCGAGAAATTTTGCAATTAATTTAAATATTTATTTGAATTAAATAAATATTTTAAATAATTTATTTATTGAGAAAAGTAAATAATTTATAAAATTGTGGTATAATAATTTAGTTAAGTGTGTATGTTAACTAAATTAAAACAGTCATAATTTTATTATTTGAAGATTTAATTTAATGAAATAATTAAATTAAGTGAATTGCTTAATATTTAAGGAAATAATTAAATTAAATAAAATGATGTTCTAGTCGAATTTAATAATTAAATTAGATATATAATAATTTATTAATCATAAGTATAATTATAAGAAAAATTATAAAAATTATAATTATAATTGTCATTTATGTGAATTAGTTACATGTGTGACAAGTAAAACTATATAATATAAATATTATAAAAATAATCTAAAAGGGGGGAGTTGTGTTTAGCCAAACAAGGCCTTGTGGCCTTTGGCTTATTTTAACTAACGCAGCTTGTTTGGGTTTTAATACTTAAGTACGTGGGAAGCCTTCACTTTACATCTACACATGTTTTTGGCCTAAGGCTAGATAACAGAGAAATAGAGAGAGCTTGGTGATGAAGAGAGAATTATAGAGAATTGAGAGTTGGAGAAGAAGGAGAAGGATTGAGAAGGATTTGCTAGAACCTTGTTAACATCAAAGGATTAAGGTATAATCTACCCCTAACTCTAATTTTTAGTTTTTGTAATTTTCATTCTCTAGAATTTGGATTTTTGTTAAATTGTTGATTGTAAGATGTGGGTTATATGTGTTTATAATAATCTTATAGAATCTGTTATTTCAATAAATACACAATGGTTAGTAATCAAATACGTGAAATTGGGTTTGAAGAAGAAAGGTTAAATATCAGTGTTATATAGGTATAAAAATGGCTTGTTTAAGTCCAAAATTTGATGGCTCGTGCTTGATATAATATGTAAATTGATGTTAGATTGTGTTAGTACATCAAGAAACAAAAACAACATAATTTGAATCGTGTCAATTGGTTAAGAAACGAAGTTGTGGTAATCAAATTTGCTAAAAGTGTTAAAAGTGAAGAAATTGGAAAAAATGTGGTTTTGATCCTTAAAAGATAATTATATATAATGTTATGTAGTTAGAATGAGTAATTGCATGTTTTTTGATGTTATTACAATGTTTTAGTTGTTAGGCTTTGTGAATTTCTGTAGAAATTGGGAGAAATTGGAGTGTGTTGTGATACAGAGTCTGCAATTGCGGTTTACATACAATGTCTGTGCAATGCATACAGATACCATAGGAAGAAATAACGGAGTTGTCTTGTATGGCCTTCGAGTTTTCACACCAAGAAGCCATGCTAGAGCTAGTGTCAAGGCTTGGGGCAGCGTAGCTGCGCCATGCCTTGAGCAGAGGCAGTGAATTCTAATTATTTATAGACTATAAAATAAGGACCTAATCTTGTATGGCATGCATGATAAACATGTTAAATCATAACATACGATATTATAACAGGTTGTTATGGGTGGTGATACCAAAATGTGGAGATTTTAAATTATTACTTGAACAAGTTATGTAATGAATAAAAATTGATGTTTACAAGAGTTAGAAGTGAATGATAAAGCTTATATTAGGCGATAGTGAGATTTTAGATTCGTTAGGGAGGTTAACCAACATGATTAGACATTAAGTTAAAGGTTAAGGCTTAAATGGTGGGTTAAACTTATAAAGCTAATGTTAATACAACTAATTAGTATTGCAATTTCAATGGTGTGTGTAGGGTAATTGACGGACGTTATTATACTTGTGTAGCTTACATACGAGGCAAGTTCCCTAACTTCATTCTCTTTATAATGAATGCAAGTTCCATAATTCCGTTATTTTGTTATTGTCAAGCAAACTTTCTAGTCTTAAATTATAATTATGCAAATCCTATATTACAGTTGAGCAAGCCTATTGATTTTATCTTGAGTATGGTTATATAAGCTCTTGTAACCTAATTCATTACATCAAGTGAATTTTACTTTCCTTATTCTTGTTATTGATATTCAAAGCATAAACTGATTTAACACATTGTTTCAAATGGGGTTTTCCTAACTCTTTTGGATGTAGTACTTTGCATATATACAATGTCTGTTCAAATTTCTATTGTTGTTATTCAATCTTTGATTTAAATAACCTTGTTCAATTCTATATTGTTGTGTTGAACCTTCCAATAGTAAGCAAACTCTTATTGATTGGACTAATCTATAATTGAACAGTGTTCTAAAATTCTAGAACCACTGATAAGCTAGTTCCGAGCTAAACTTTCTTTAGTGCGGAAATCCTAAAGTCAAACTGAGATGAATAACCCTAATAAACGGGATTATGTACGTGTAACATTTAGATTTTTGTGCACAATATATGGTACAAAGGGCTAATCCCCCTAAGTACGTAAAGAAGGGTCTGTATAGTATAAATGACTGTTAAGGTTGAGGTAATAATACCTAATTACCGGGGACATAGTTCGTGGTCTTAAGACCCTCAGATACGAAACTCGATTTTGTTTTCTATTTTTGGATTCGTAGAACAAGTTCACCATTATTCAGCATTTGTTGTTCAAACTCATGTTGTTATTATTATTACTCTTTATATCAGTGAGCAATTGTTTGCTCACTCTTGCAATTAACACTGCAGCTATAGTCGAGAAAGTCGATGAACCATCTTCCAGCAAAGGAAAGGGCAAGATGTCCAAGTGTTGAAGATCTATGAGAATTTATTTGAATGAATTATGTTATAAGACTTAATTTATTTTGTGATGTATTCTATAGACTTATGTAAATATTTAAGGTTAGATTACCTGGGATTGTTTAAAGTTGATGTAACCCTTTAATGGGGAAGATTATTGTTAAAGTTATTTAAATTATGTCTTTATCCTTTATTATGGGTAGTTAGATGTAATAGTTTTGGTTAGTGAGCACCAAATCCTGTGGGAATGAAGTACCTGGATTTGGGGGTGTCACAGGTTGGTATCAAAGCTTTAGGTTATGAACCTTAGGTGGGGAAACCTTAAGAAGTAACCTTTAAGAAGACAAAAAATATAGTGGTGTCAAACTCTTATCGAGTTTTCAGGAATGTATTAAGGCATCCATCGAAGCTAAACAATAAAAGACATTATGTGCTATGTGTTAATAACTTATGTGCTCGCGAGTATCGAAGAATGTCACTTAATAAGTAAAACTTAAAAATATTTTGTTGTTAGGATGTCTAACATTGGAAGATCCAGTCCAGCTAGAGAAATGATACCTCAGATACCTAGAGATGAGGAACCCCGAGATGTCTATGTTGTGCGAGAACAGTTGATTCAGAGGGAGCCTTCTCGGTTGATTGTTGAGGAAGAACAGGAGGATGAGCCTGTGTCTGATCCTGAGGAGAGCTCTGAGGAGATAGAGAAGGAGGACGAGGAAGACGATCCTATGGAGTTTCCACCAAACTCCATATCAGCTGAGATGTATGATGCACTGTACGACCATAACATAGAATTACAGGATAAGGTTGAGGAGCTGAAGGAGTTGGCTAAGATGCGTCAAGCTACTATAGAACAGAAAGATGCAAAAATTCAGGAACTTGACTCACGACTTGGAAATATGGAGTGGGACCTAGTTCATACAAAGGGTCAGCATGAGGATCTATTGGTAGAGAATGAAAAGATGAAGAGTGATGTGGAGAAGTTAAAAGATGACTTGAAAGAGGAGTCAGCTACGCGAGCGAGGGCAAAGGACGCTTGGATGAAGGCTAATCAACGTGCAGACCGTGCTGAAGCTAAGGTCCAAATGAAGAATGTAAAGATGAATGAAATAGATTATGCCTTTCATTATGCGATTGATAGGGCCCGGGATCGAGTCTTTTATTACCCACCTCAGTTTGAAGACTCGTCGTGGTTCATGATGGATCGTAGGACGGCTTATTGTATATGGAGGAAGAGCGTAGAGAAGCCTCTGGACGTCTTAATATGCCCATATAGAAACAATAAAAATAAGAATAATATGAGATTAAGTATGTGAATAAATAAATTGTGAATCTCTTATTGTGAGATAAATAAAGGGGTAGTATAAGTATGTAATCCTGAAACTTGTTTAGTTCAGGAAAATGGATGTTGATAGCAGAGATGTTATCCTTATTATGATTATGAATGAATAAATATCAAAGTTTATTGAAATTTTATGTGTTATAGCTATAATCTTAGAATGTTTAAGTTAAACTTCAAATACTCAAGAAGTTGAGTAATGAACTAATAAGCGTATATTTTAAAAGAAAATGCCTCCTAGAAGAAGATAACCATGCCAACAACCACCTCCCAAGGGGTCTACTAACAATAATAACGAGGCCAACGCTAACCTGGTTCAGCAGTTGCTGACTTTGCTAATGGGATCACTTGCGAATCAACCGCAAGCTCAAGTCATGACCTTCAAGGACTTCAAAGCAGTTGGACCGCCAGAGTTTCAAGGGTCTATGTGTAACGCCCGAGAAAATCAAATTTTTATGTGAGTTAATATTTTTTTTGATTATTTAAATTAAATGAATTTAATTGATTAATTATATGAGTAAGCTATTTGATGGTCGTTCTATGACCTAGAATGTGCGGATGTGGTTAGGATTCTGGCTATGTGCTAGAATTAATTGTTTTGAATTTCCAAGATGAAAATAAAAGTTTTCCAAGAAATTTCTATAAAAACACTATTCATCCATTTCTGCTCGAGAATTTATTTTGGGTTTCCAAGAAATGCATAATGATAGAATTCTAATATGAGATGGAATATGCAATAATATTTCAGTTATGGCGAACAAAGTTTTCGCTTGTGGACTTAAAACCTAATGGTTAGGGAAAGTGAGTTCCGAGAAGAAAATGAATGTGTATAATGATTAGGGTTATTATACGTGTGTAATACAAGTACAATACTAGTTAGTATACGAGTATAGTATGGAGATTATTGCGGCTTATAATACGAATATCATATGAATAGTATACGAAGAGAATACGTGAGTTATACGCGTAGAATACGATTAGTTATTATTAGACTTTGAGTTTATGGACTTTGAAGAATCCAATTAGACTTGGATTATGTCAAGCCCAATGTTTTGTGAAATGAAGCCCAAGATGGAGTATTATAAAGGCCCAATGTTAGGTTAAATGAAGCCCGATCCAAGAAACCGAACTGCGGATCGAACCGATGGGTAAAACCTATGGGGCAACCAATGGGGGGACCCACAAGGCCATGTGGGCTAGCCACTTGGTGGAAAAGTAAAGTAACTTTACTTGGTGGTTAAGTTTACAATGGAGGTGTGAATAGTAAGGAGGTTGCCATTTGACCAAAATGCCCTCCACTTGGTTTTTCTATATAAGGAAGCTAAGTTAGTTCATTTGTTACTTTACAAACATTGACCAATATATTTTGAGAGAGAGAAAAATTAGATAACAAGTAATCAAGTGAGCTTAAAGCAAAACATACATGTTTTAAGAAAGAACGCGAAGAACGTTAAGGTAATAATTCGTAAAACCTTAGTCTTCAATCCTTTTATTTTAATTTTTTGTTGAGAATCATGAATTGGTGGAGCATGTCTCTTCCGGAGTAATAAGGATGTCTATTAGTGAATTAAACATTGATAAGCCATGTATAAGTAGGAATCATAAATGTTTAAGTAAGTTTAACCAAAGAAAAATCATTAAGTTTTGACTTGGTTGTTGATGGATAAATTGAAAACCATCATTTATAGGGTATGTGCCTATTACTTGGTTAGGATATAGACAATGAATCAATGGATTGGTTCCATTTGATTTAGCATATAAAACACGAGTAACGAAGTTATGGCGAAATTTACAAAATTAGAGGTTAAATGTTGAAATCGTATAATTCCGGATTAGTAGTCAAAACTTTCCATGTAATTCAGAAACCCTAGTTTTCGATGGCATAGCGTAGTATAACGCATTCAAGAGTCATGGACTTAAGAACAGTCGAATTCTGACTTATAATGAAGAAAACGAGATATGAACGCTCCCGAACGTTTAACAAACATGTAATAGATGTTAAATAGTGAATTCATTGTTAACGGATTTAAAATCTACTTTTGTCTGGATGAAATCGAAGTACATGGAATGTGTAAGAAAACGGCTTTTAAACGAGCCAATTCTGACTTAAAACGACTAAGTTATGAGTCTGGGAAGAATCGTATTGGAAATTAGAATAAAATTTCAAGGGCTCAGGGTGGGCGCCGCAGCGCCACCCCAAGCTTTAAATTGTCGCACCACAGCGCTGGGTAGGTAAGTTAGTTACTGGAGAGTGGTGCCGCAACACCACTAGTATAAAGGGATCTTGCGTCACAGCGCCGAGACCGGACATGACATACTGTTAGTTAGCACCGCAGCGCCAATAGTGTATTGAAGGTTGGCGCCGCATCGCCGGTAGTGGGAATTTTTTGACAAAGTTGTTTTCTAATCCCAAATTGTTATAAACTATTATGGGACATGTATATACTTAGTATACATGATAAGATTAATTGTAAGTCACTTATATAGTGATGTTTTTAGGAAATTGAACATGGTTTAATAGTAATTTAACAAAGAACGTGAGATATACGAAAGTAAAGTGTATTCAAACTTTGGTAATTAACCAATGATGATCAAGTCTTAGTTTAGTAATGTATGACGTTAAATAAGCCAGACTGGAAGATAGTTAAGTTAAAATGACTTATATTAATGAAATAAATTCAATTAAGACATAGAAGAGAAAGAAGTTGGTAAAAATAATGTGATTAGATTGTTTTGTAGCTAAGTACAGTGTGCTATGTGAATATATCATGTAGAGACTGTAAAGATCAAGAACTGTTGAATATTTTATTTGAAGATGCTTGAAGGCAAGTTTTCTTATCGCTTGTCTAACCTTCGTGTTAGCCAAGTTTTCTGTGATTCATGTTATGAGATGCATGAATTGTTTTACGAAAGGGTCGATGCCAGTTTTAACTGGGCTAGACTATTCTTAAGAGTTAGATTGATTTGTTTACAAGTCTTTCGATATAGAACTATTAACGCTATCCTATGCCAAGTGATTGGTACGGATTCAAAGGTAAGCTTGTTTATGAGCAAATAAATGTATTTTTCATCGATTATCCGATGGGCACGTGAGGTTACCAAAACTTAAACGTAAACACGTTTAACGGATGAGTGTTGATCAACATAGAGTACTATAGGCTGATCACCTAGAAGTGCTCGTAAGATATATCGGACTTATGAACCTAGTGTCGGGTTGTCCTTTTCATGAATGAAAACCAAAATAGAATGTTCATGGTCTGGTGACCAACTCAGAATTCCCTAGTTACTATATGTACTATGGAATTATTTTATGAAATGAAAAGTGTTATTTAATGTTTCATAGTACTTCATAGCTATTTGTTCAGTTATTGAAGATAATCATATAATTCTCGACATGGCAATAATATTATCTATTGCTAGACTTGCTGAGCTAGTTATGCTCACTTCTTGCTTGAATTATATGATTGCAGCTAAGGCCGAAAGAACTGAGGATCCCAATAGGGATAAAGGCAAAGCTAAGATGGATAAGTATATTATCTTGTAATAGATTAGTATGTTGTAAGAATCATATTATGATAAACAAAGAATGCATCGGTTTTAGAACCTAAGAAAGGATTTATTATTATTATTGTAATAAGAATATAGTAATTATGTTCATTTTGATGTTGTTATAATGGAATGAATGTATAGTGATGAGTACCATGTAGCACCATATCTGTGGGTTGAAAGTACCCGGATTTGGAGGCGTCACAGGTTTGTATCAAAGCATTAGGTTATAAAACTTAAGGGGGGAGAACCTTAGGCTAATAACCTCGTTAGAAAATGAGAAGTTAGAAGGAATTCAACTCGAGTAAAATGAGTTAATTAAGTATTGAGGAAACTCAGTACAGAGCGATTTAAAAGATGGAAATTAACCTTAAATAAACTAAATGTGATTTGTGCTTATATTATTATGTATTATGTACTAATCAACATGTTATGTGTTATTATAGATGTCCATCGATAGCTCCATGTATAGGGATATAAACGTGGTGAGCGAAGAGTCCGTGAACCGGGTAGAGCCTGTACCTATGCACGTGGCGGGAGTACTATTAGTGATCCTAGAAGAGTCCGAGCCGGAGGAGGACTATTAGAAGGAGGATTATTTTGAGGGAGATATGGAAAACATGGGATCGACGTCACATCTCGATATGGTGGTTGACGGGTATGAGGAGATGGAGGTATCATCGTTTAATACGGTGGTACCTGTACTAGAGCCAACACCTCTAGATGCAATGATGGCATTGTATCTAGCGGTGCTTGACCGGAACATGCAACTGCGGACTATTGTACATAACCAGAATAAGGAGATTAGTGATCTCTATAATGAGAAGGAGTCTGCAGAAGCATATTTTGACTTAGAGCATGATGAGAAAGTGCTTATGACGGATAAGGTGAGGGACTATAAGAATGAGGCCGTAGAGCTTCGTAAGGAACTGGTTGAGAAGAACCAAAAGATAGCACGGATGTCCTACATCCATAACAGTGCTCATGAGGATTTCAAGCTAAAAATTGCTTATTATTCCATTGAGTCAGGACAGACTCGACATACTATTAGTTGAGATATTTTGTCGATTCTTGCGAATCAGAAGCATGAGAATGTTGTGAGGCAGTATTAGTAGATTAATAGATCTTTTTGTATATGTGTAGTGACGTAAAACTCTCTTTTGTATAATTAAAGGGTAGTCTTTTTGTAAATCCCAAATTTTGTAGAAGTTAATCGCGGGATAGAAATGTAATAACTTTTGGCTATGGAATCAAATTGTAAATAGTTTTAAACTATGAAGAAGCATATTAATATAATGAAGTTTTTATTTAATGTGCTTTGTTGTGGTATGAGTTGTTGTTGTTTGATGAATAATAACTAAGTAAGTAAATAGATAATAATGAAACTTTATTTATTTAATTAGAATAATGCCGCCAAGAAGAAGACAACATAATCAGGAAGCTGAATCACATAACGATAACCAAGGGGGTCAGAATAACCCTATGCAAGAGTTCGTTAATTTAATAACTACTGCATTTAACCAAACTGGGGGTAGAGCACCCACAGTACCTAGGGTAGCCAGAATGACTACCTTTAAAGAATTTAAAAGCATTGGTCCTCCAGAGTTCAAAGGAACTACAGACCCATTAGAGGCCCAAACATGGGTGAAGGAAATAGAGAAGGCGCTTGTTATTACAAATGTAGCAGATGCGCAAAAGACTTCTTTTGTGACCTATATGATGAAGGGAGAAGCCAACTTCTAGTTGGAGGCTCACCAAGGTGGGGCTAAAACTGATGTTGTTACGTGGGAACAGTTTAAGAATGTTTTCTTTGAGAACTATTTTCCTACCAGCATGCATGGGAGGATGGAGATTAAGTTCCTAGAACTTAAATAAGAGGACATGACGGTTCCCCAATATGCGGCCAAATTCAATGAATTAGAATGGTTTGCTCCACACCAAGTGGACACTAAGGAGATGAAGGCTCGTAGGTTTGAGCAGGGATTGAAACCCTGGCTCTATAGTAGGATTTCTATTTTCCAGAGTGCTTCTTATGGAACCATTCTGGAGAAGGCAATCATTGTAGAGGGTGGTAGTGAGGCTTTGAGCCAATACCATAAGGAGAGGAATAATAAGGGCAAAGGAGAAGGATGGCCCAAGGTAGAGGGACTTAGTGGCAGTGGAAGCATGCCCAAGAGGAAGAATTTTAACTCTGGGAATACTGGAGTGAAATAAGGGGATCCTAAGCGTAGGATCGAGGCATGCAAGACATGTGGGAAGACTCATCTAGGAGTCTGTCTGAAAGGGAAATTGGTTTGTTATAATTGTGGGCAGGAGGGTCATATATCACCCAATTATCCTAATCCCAAGAAGAATCAGGGTTGTTTTGTTTGTGGGTCGATGGACCATATGGAAAGAAATTGCCCAAAGAAGGGGTCAGAGGATAGTAAGGGTACTAGTAGTGGTAAGTTAGCCATTACTGCACCAACACCATCATCAGGTAGACCCACAGCCCATACATTTAATATGACTGTACAAGATGTGGTTGCATCAGTGGATGTAGTAGCAGGTATCATTCCAGTCAATGAAATAAATGCTCATATGTTATTTGACTCGGGTGCTACTTGTTCTTTTATAGCATGTGAATTTGCTAAGAGATTAAGTTTACTCCCAGAAAGATTAGAGATACGCTTAGATGTTAAGGTACCAAATAAAGAGATAATTCCCATTAAACATATTCATAGGAATTATTGCATAGATATTAGGGGTAACAAATTATCAGTAGATTTAGTACCAATAAGGTTGAGAGAATTTGATGTAATTCTCATTATGGATTGGTTGATTAACCATAAGGAGATAATATATTGTCATAGGAAAAGTGTGAACCTTCGGCTTTCTAAGAAAACCAAGAGTGTGTTATACGGTAATAAATCACTGAGACGCTCTTGTTGTCTAACCATGACACAAGCTAGGAAAATGTTGAGGAAGGGGTGTATAGGATACCTAAGATATGTTGTGGATACCCAAAGAGTGGGAGCATCATTGGAACAAATACTTATAGTACAAGAGTTTGCAAATGTATTTCCAGCTGAGTTACCAGGTCTTATGCTGGATAGGGAGGTCGAGTTTGTGATTAATTTGTTGCCAGGTATGACACCAGTTTCTAGGGCACCGTATAGGATGGCACCGGTAGAAATGAAGGATTTAATTGTTCACTTGCAAGAACTATTAGATAGGAAGTACATTCAACCGAGTGTATCTCCATAGGGAGCACCGATACTATTTGTAAAGAATAAGGATGGGTCGTTACGACTTTGTATCGACTACCGAGCGTTGAACAAGTTAACGATTAAGAATAAATACCCATTGCCCATGATTGATGATTTATTTAATCAGTTGAAAGGGGCAAAGTTTTTTTCTAAGATAGATTTGCGTACGGGGTATCATCAGTTGAAAGTAAGTGTAAGACCCAAGCTTTTTATAAATAAAATTGAATTTTCTCTATTCATTATCTTGAAATAATAAGAAGTTAATTTGATATAATGTTTTGGTTATGCAAATTTTACAAAATAAGCAAGTGGTTGTAAAATATTCATTTCTGTCGGGAAATATTCGTTTGGACGTGGAATATTCTTTTTGTCGGGAATATCCATACGACGACTCAGTCATTTGTGGGCCCCATAACGGAATAACTGTCGGATGAAGAAAACGACAAGTTTGAGTTTTTATAAATAACGGTGTAGTTGTTACCGTTAACACTGTTGGAATACCCTGTGGTTAAAATATAGTAATATGCGTGATTGCACAGTAGCACACATTATTACACAATATTTTTGAATTATTGATCCTTACGTAAGAAGGCACTACTCAATAATTGTTACAGTAATTAATGTTCAATATTTTATTTTATTGATTCAATAATTGTCATATTGATAATTTATATTATTGTTGTTTCAATAATTGTCATCGTGCATAGTATTTTCCATTATCGATCAATATTTCATATTATTTGAATAATATTATTAGATAAAGATTATTAGCAATGTCTAGAAAGTTCTGTCAAGAAGAGGTTTGGTCACCTAATTGTGCGCCAGTAAGGAGAAATCCTTATTGGAAAGCCCCCTCTTTCCTTGGAACTGCCTGGTTGTCATTATTGTGATTCTGTAATATTATTTCTGAATAATTAATTATTGATAAGGAAATATTTATTTGATGCGGATATAAATGATGGATTTATTTATTTTATGTGGTTATAATTGAAGGAATTAATGTTGAGGTGTTTTATCGGTATTTTTATTTCGAATGGATGTATTAAAAATCAAATCAAGATTTTTACGATATATTGCGTGAGTTATAATTTTAATCCGACCGTTGGATCGTTGTGATTTTTGGATATGTTATACATATATAAGTTGAGTATATGTCCACAAATTTTGAACCGTTAAAAATGAACGATGATTTGTTATGAATTTTAAGAGGCGACCGATTCGAAATTAGGTTTATAAATGATTTTGGTGGAAACTTCTAGAATTGAGTGGGCCCCATTTATGGGTTGGTGAAGAAATGTGCTGAATTTTATTTCAAATGGTGTGGGGTGGCAATAGTAGCGAGGTAAAGCCATCGTGTAAGTGGTCAAGTCTACTTCGGCGTGCTAACATTTCCCTATAAATAGTGGGCTAATTTAGAATTAAAAATCACACTACAAACATAAGCTTTCTCTCTTTCTCTCTCTATATTATCGAGCGTATTTTGTGAGTATTTAGATACTTTGAGTTCTGTTGTTCAAGATAAGTTTTATTCAAAGATCACTTCCGACCTTTCATTCAAGCAATCTTGCTTTCTTTGAGGTAAGGATGTTATTTTCTTCTTAAATGATATTATTTTCTTCAATATCATTACGCCGAAATATTGGTTTGAACTTTTTAATCAAATTTAGAACTTTTTGTGTCGGGGTTACTATTCACATATACGGCATTATTCACGTATATGGCACTATTCACGAATACGGCACTATTCACCGAAAAATGAAATTTATCCTTTTTATCCAAGATGTCTATTATGATTACTATCCTTGATTGTATCCATGTTTTGATCTTTATTTTTGAATTCTGCTTCACAATTGGTTATTATGAAGTATTATTGATCTTGGATAAATTATTATATGAATCCCTAATATTTGTCCTTCTGTCTCATAGGATTCGTTTTGTTTGAAATATTTTTCATCATCCTCAGTCTTAAATGATGATATTATTGAATATCTTTGGCCTGTAGTGCAAAGATGAATGATTAACTGATGAATATCTTTGGCCCGTAGTGCAAAGATGAACAGGTGTTGAGATGAACTTGACCGACTGGTGATATAAATGAATATCTTTGACCTGTAGTGCAAAGATGAATATTTGATTAAAGATGTATATTGATTGATGTTATAGGGATAAAATATTGATGATGGACTTTTAAATCTTAGAAGATAGTAGAATTCATCATCTACGTGACTCTTCTAATGGATTGTTGTTTCCACTGCATTTGTTGATCTAAAACTTGCTGTCTATTATATTCTATCAGATTTTTCCCTGTTGAAGACTAATGATAATTTGTTGTATATTATCTTAGTCATAATATTCTTTACTAGGCTAGTTGAGCTCACCCTTTTCCTTTTTGTTCCATTTTTCTTCTCAAGAGGTGAGAATATAACAGGATGGAGTCGGGGTATGGAGTGATGGTTCTAGAAAGATGTTTTAACAATCCTCACTATTTCTGTAAAATAGTGTATGAATAATTGTAATGAGGACTTATTTGAGTGTTGATATTGTCTAGAAGACAATATTTATAATTAAACTCATAGTATGTGTTGTCGTATTTTGTACGATAATTGTATTATTGAAGTTGTAGTTTGCTTTCTGTACCATGTATTTGGCGACTCAGAATGGGTGTTGTATAGCTATTTTGGGGGCGTCACAGTTGGTATCAGAGCTTAGGGATATGATCCCTGGCTGAGATGTGAGACTAGAACTAGGAGGGGAGAGACGGGTAAATCCTTCACTAGTGTGTCCTACCTAAGCTTATTTGTTGGTTGGTCATAATATAATGATATTATATGACATGTTAATTTGTTTAATTAACCATTGTTTTATGGTAGTATTTAAGAATGGAAGCTGAGAACGTTAACAATGGAGTGAATGAGATCATGGAGACACCTCTAATCACCAAACAGAATAATGTGATGTCAGGCGAAGAAGGAATTACAGATATCCATGTTGTGAGTGAAGAATTGATAGTTGCACCCGAGATAGTCACACAGGTAGCAGCTGAGAGTGAGGAAGAAGAGGAAGAAGAGGTACCTGAGGAGAATTTATTAGAAGAATTTTATGATCAAAATTTAGAATTGCAAAATTGAATTCATGAGTTAGAAGAGCAATCTGAAGAACGGCAGGCGGTCGTAGAGGAAAAGGATGCAACAATTCAAGCTTGTGTTACCCAATATGTGATACTTGAACAGAAGCACTCTTTGGCAGAGTATAAGACAATAAAGCTGGAATCTGAGATGAAAGTAGAAACAACTGAATGAGTGATAATGAGTGATGCATGGGTAAAAGACGCACGACGCATTGATATTGTGGAAAGAGATGTCCGATCTAAGAATGCTAAAATAGATGATATGTATTTCTCTTTTTGGACAGCAATTGAGAGAACCCAACATCGAGTTTTGAATTACCCTGTACATTGTGGTCAACCCCAATTCGATATGGATCGAAGATTAATGATTCAGATCATGAAACAGGAGTACGATGAAGCAGTTGAGGGTGGAATATGCCCTATAGAAAATTCAATTTCAACGGTAGTGATGACACCAAATGCTGCCCCAGACAAGTCAAAGCCGGGTAGTTCAAGGGAAAGTAGTTGTCATGACTTCCCAACAAGTGAGGAACCCAAATGAACTTATCACGGGTTAGTTAATCATAAATTTTTTTGCGAAGTTTATACCTTACTAGATACCGGTTCTACCCATTCTTTTATCTCTCCTTCTTGTGCTCAACGTTTAAACTTGACTTTGGAGAAATTAGACTTTGACTTATCTATGGAGACTCCATTAGGAGAAACCTTTATCACATCCACTGTTTATAAATCTTGCTTAATCCAAGTTGGCATAATGACATTACCTGTTGATCTTATATCTTTAAAGATACTTGCATTTAACGTAATTTTAAGGATTGATTAGTTAACTACTCATCATGCCAAAATTGATTATTTTCGTAAGGTTGTTAGTTTTCATATTCCTAACCAACCTGTTATGCAAACTCAAGCAACCAAACCATTGAAGTCAAACACTTTCATATCAAGCCATAAAGCTATTCGTTTATTAAAAAACGGATGTCAAGCTTTCTTAGCCCATGTTATGGATTTGAATAAAGACACATCAGATTTGAATAAAATTTCTGTTGTTAGTGACTTATTTCCTGAAGAATTTCCTGGCCTACCCCCAGAGTGTGATATTGAATTTTGTATCGACTTTGAACCCGGTACAAAACCCATTTCTAAAATCTTTTATCAAATGGCTCCTATTGAACCTCAGGAGTTAAAAACCCAAGTACAAGAGTTGGTACTCAAGCTTCTATCTGGTGACTTCCTTTGTGGAATGCACCAAAGCTAGACTCTCCGTAGGGAACTCTAAATTTGTGTGGTGGTAAAACGATAGGTGCCATTGTGACATGCAATCCAAGATTGGGATATGAATCACATATGAGAGCAACTTAAGTCAATAATCGAAATATCTAGCTTTCTAGGCTTAATTGGTTACTATCAGCGATTCGTGGAAGGACTTTCTCGAATCGCTACTCCGTTAATTTAGCTGACTTAGAAAGATATAAAATTCGTATGGAGCGAGGAATGCGAGAAGATTTTCTAAGAGTTCAAGAGGTGACTCATTTCGGCACTTGTTCTGACCATACCATCCTGGAAAAGCGAACGTGGTAGCTGACGCATTGAGTAGAAGATCGTACGCAAGTACGAGTGGGATATTATTGAACACAAAGACCTATTTTGTATAATTTACAAACGATAGAGATAGAGTTAAAGACTCTAGGGACCCACGTGATGATATACGAGTAGAATCGACTTTAATCGATAACGTTAAAGCCGCTCAAGCTACAGACCTGAAGCCGATGAATATAAAGAAGAAAGTGCAAGAAGGCGTTATTCTAGAAGTAAGAGTCGATGAAGAGAAGAAAGCTCAAACCTTCAATTTATTTGAAATCCTCGATCGAGTAGGAATTGTGGCCTATAGACTCGCCTTAACGCTAAGTATGTCGCATGTTCATAACGTTTTTCATGTATCGATGTTACGTAAATATGTGAAAGACCTGAACCACATCATTGAGTTAGAACCGGACGAGATAACCAAAGATTTAACGTACGAGGAGGTACCTGTCAAGATATTGGATAAGAAAGAGCATGTCCTACAAACAAAGGTTATACCACAAGTTAAGATTTTGTAGAGGAACCATGCAATTGAGGAAATGACATTGGAGTTGGAATCGAAAATGAAAACGAGGTACCCTCACCTTTTTGAAACACCAGGTACGTACATAAATTTCGAGGATAAAATTTCATAAGGAGGGGAGGTTGTAAGACCCCGGTTTTTTATAAATAAAATTGAATTTTCTCTATTCATTATCTTGAAATAATAAGGAGTTAATTTGATATAATGTTTTGGTTATGGGTAAAATGTGCAAATTTTACAAAATAAGCAAGTGGTTGTAAAATATACATTTCTGTCGGGGAATATTCGTTTGGTCGTGGAATATTCTTTTTGTCGGGAATATCCGTACGACGATGCAGTCATTTGTGGGCCCCATAACGGAATAACTATAGGATGAAGAAAACGACAAGTTTGAGTTTTTATAAATAACGGTGTAGTTGTTACCGTTAACACTGTTGGAATACCCTGTGGTTAAAATACAGTAATATGCATGGTTGCACAGTAGCACACGTTATTACACAATATTTTTGAATTATTGATCCTTACGTAAGAAGGCACTACTCAATAATTGTTACAGTAATTAATGTTCAATATTTTATTTTATTGATTCAATAATTGTTGCGTTGATAATTTATATTATTGTTGTTTCAATAATTGTCACTGCACAGTATTTCCCATTATCAGATCAATAATTCATATTATTTGAATAATATTATTAGATAGCATTATTGGCAATGTCTAGAAAGTTCTCATCAAGGAGAGGTTTGGTCACCTAATTGTGCTACCAAGAAGGAGAAATTCTTATTGAAAGCCCCTCTTTCCTCGAACCGCGCACGGTTGTCATTATTGTGATTCTCGTAATATTATTTATGAATAATTAATTATTGATAAGGAAATATTTATTTGATGCGGATATAAATGATGGATTTATTTATTTTATGTGGTTATAATTGAAGGAATTAATGTTGAGGTGTTTTATCAGATTTTTGTCGGAATGGATGTATTAAAAATCAAATCAGTATTTTTACGATATATTGTGTGAGTTATAATTTTTAATCCGACCGTTGGATCGTTGTGATTTTTGGATATATTATACATATATAAGTTGAGTATATGTCCACAAATTTTGAACCGTTAAAAATGAACGTATGATTTGTTATGAATTTTAAGAGGTGACTGATTCGGAAATTAGGTTTATAAATGATTTTGGTGGAAAATTCAAGAATTGAGTGGGCCCCACTTGTGGTTAGTGAAGAAATGTGCTGTATTTTATTTCAAATCTGGTGGGTGGAAATAGTACCAGGTAAAGCCATCAGGTAGCAGGTCAAGTCTACTTCGGCGTGCTAACATTTCCATATAAATAGAGGGCTAAGTTAGAATTGAAAATCACACTAGAAACATAAGCTTTCTCTCTTTCTCTCTCTATATTATCGAGCGTATTTTGTGAGTATTTAGATACTTTGAGAGTTGTTGTTCAGTACAAGTTTTATTCAAAGATCACTCCGACCTTTCATTCAAGCACTTTGCTTCTTTGAGGTAAGGGATGTTATTTTCTTCTTAAATGATATTATTTTCTTCAATATCATTACGCCAAAATATTGGTTGAACTTTTTAATCAAATTTAGAACTTTTTGTGTCGGGGTTACAATTCACGTATTCGACATTATTCACGTATCACTATTCACGAATACGGCACTATTCACCGAAAAATGAATTTTTTCCTTTTTGTCCAAGATGTCTATTATGGTTACTATATTTGATTGTATCCATGTTTTGATCTTTATTTTTGAATTCTGCTTCATAATTGGTTATTATGAAGTATTATTGATCTTGGATAAACTGTTATATGAATCCCTAATATTTGTCCTTCTGTCTCACAGGATTCGTTTTGTTTAAAATATTTTTCATCATCCTCAGTCTTAAATGATGATATTATTGAATATCTTTGGCTTGTAGTGCAAAGATGAATGATTAACTGATGAATATCTTTGGCCCGTAGTGCAAAGATGAACAGGTGTTGAGATGAACTTGACCGACTGGTGATATAAATGAATATCTTTGACCTGTAGTGCAAAGATGAATATTTGATTAAAGATATATATTGATTGATGTTATAGGGATAAAATATTGATGATGGACTTTTAAATCTTAGAAGATAGTAGAATTCATCCTCTATGTGACTCTTCTAATGGATTGTTGTTTCCGCTGCATTTGTTGATCTAAAACTTGCTGTCTATTATATTCTATCAGATTTTTCCCTGTTGAAGACTAATGATAATTTGTTGTATATTATCTTAGTCATAATATTCTTTACTGGGCTAGTTTAGCTCACCTTTTCCTTTTTGTTCCATTTTTCTTCTCAGGAGGTGAGAATATAACAGGATCGAGTCGGGGTATGGAGTGATGGTTCTAGAAAGATATTTTAACAGTCCTCACTATTTTTGTAAAATAGTGTATGAATAATTGTAATAAGGACTTATTTGAATGTTGATATTGTCTAGAAGACAATATTTGTATTTAAACTCACAGTATGTGTTGTCGTATTTTGCACGACAATTGTATTATTGAAGTTGTAGTTTGCTTTCTGTACCATGTATTTGGCGACTCAGAATGGGTGTTGTATACCTATTTTGGGGTGTCATAGTAAGGAAGGAGGATGTATCTAAGACGGCGTTCAGAACTCGTTATGGTCATTACGAGTTTTTGATTATGTCGTTTTGGTTGACTAATGCGCCAGGCGCATTCATGGATATGATGAACAGAATGTTCAAACAGTATCTGGACAAGTTTGTTATAGTGTTCATTGATGATATTCTAGTCTATTCTAAGACGCCAGTAGATCATGCTGAACATTTAAGGATAGTGTTGGAAGGAGAAGTTGTATGCGAATTTCACTAAGTGTGAATTTTGGGTTGAAATAGTGCAGTTTTTAAGACATGTTATTGATAAAGATGGCATTTTTGTGGATCCAGCGAAGGTGGAAGTTGTTAATAATTAGGAACAACCAAAAATGCAAATGGAGGTTTAGAGTTTTCTGGGGTTAGCAGGATACTATAGGAGGTTCATCCAGGACTTTTCTAAAATAGCTATTCCATTGACGAATTTGACGAGGAAGTCAGTGAAGTACGTGTGGACTGAGAAGTGTGAGATTAGTTTTTAGGAACTAAAAAGAAGGTTAAGTGAGGCACCTGTATTATCTTTACCAGATGATAAGGGAATTTCGTAGTTTATAGCGATGCTTCGCGTAGAGGACTTGGTTGCGTGCCCATGTAGCATGGCAAGGTCGTTGCGTATGCGTCACACCAGTTGAAGGATTATGAGAAGGTTTATCCTACTAATGACTTAGAATTGGCAAATGTAGTTTTTGCCTTAAAAATATGGAGACATTATTTATACGGGGATAAGTGTGAGATATACACGGACCATAAAAGTCTGAAATATATCTTCGTACAAATGAGTTGAATATGAGGTTGAGAAGGTGGTTAGAGTTGATAAAAGATTACGACTGTAATATATTATATCATCCAGGAAAAGTAAATGTAGTAGCCGACGTGCTAAGTAGGAAGGGTACAGAAAAGCTATCAATGTTAATGACTCAAATTGAGTTAGTAACGGAGATGGTAAAAATGGAGCTAGAAGTTAAATTACCGAAAGAAGCGGTCAAAATGTTATTCGTAATGGAGACCCAACCAACCATAGTGGAACGGGTTAAAGAAGTGCAATTAGGTAACAAAGAATGTGAACGAGTAAAGAAAAGGATGGAGGATGAAGAGAAGACTAAGTATAACCTTGATAAAGAAGGATTACTTCGTTTTGAAGGGAGAATTTGGGTTCCAGATAATTCTGAATTAATAGAAGAGATAATGAGTGAGGCCCATAATTCGAGGTACTCGATACATCAAGGTAGTACTAAGATGTATCAAGACCTTCGACAGAACTTTTGGTGGCCAAACATGAAGAAAGAGATAGCAGAATATGTTAGTAAGTGTTTAACTTGTTAGAAAGTTAAGGCTGAACACCAATGACCGAGTAGGTTATTGCAATCACTAGAGATTCCAGAGTGGAAATGGGAGCATATCACAATGGATTTTGTAGACACTTGAAATTTTATTTACACCTGTTACTAACATTGCAGGAGGGAAGATTCTTCTATCGGAGATAACCCTGGAAGACAGCTCACATCCATTCCAGATACTACTAGAAGTTTAGTCTCAACCCCGAAACACACACTGGGAATATCAATTCCAACCTCAGAGATAACCCCGAGTTTCGTCCTAGGAGATAACCCCAAGGAGTGTTGTTGCAATTCCGGCGATAACTCTAGAAATGCTTGATTCAAATGCATGTGATCAGCTTCAATCTCAGACCTCCCATCTAGGCACTCATACCAAAGACCCGAAGCTAACACTGGGAAGACATGCACACTTACAGATGACCCTGCAGAATTCAAACACATGCAGAAGTCCAAACTCGGATGTAACCCTGAGCAACGTCTGCTATCAGCCCAAACCAGAGATAACCCCGGTGAGGAGCAAACTCGTCATCTTGCCACCTCAACCCCAGCTCACCGTCTCAACATTTCATACATACATTTCTACACAACAATGTCTTACAAGAGCCAAGGAGTTCCAGTCCCGAGTGACTATTACGCGTGGCAGCACACCGGATAGAATTTAAAGCTTGAAGACCATGGGCATGGTCCCCTCTTCCTGACTTCGTACAACCTCTAATCCCATGTCATTGCGTAACTCTCAACAAAAGCAGTCCAAAGAAGTTCTTGTACACCTCGTTCAGATGCTCGGATTGAAGTTCTACAAGTTCGAAACGGACGACAAGCCAAAGGCTGCGAGTGCACGTGCTTTGAGACGTGGTACTCATGAGCTTAGGGCACCTCGGCGACCAGAAGTGCTTCAAGCAATGCTGCTGAGTACACTATGGCTCCATTCTCTATAAATATAGAGCTTGGGGTGGCCATTTGTAAGAAAAAAAAGGCGAAGAAGCCCTATCCAATTTGCTCTGTACACACCCCATATTGAGTGCTTTCTCATTTTAAACACCTGTTAGCTCACATATAGCTATATTTTACCGACGGGAGCTGAGTGTTTATCCATCTAGAGTCCTAGAAGCTTGCCTTGCCAATCCACTGTAAGCCTTCTCACACTCTATAAAGCCTTTCTCTTCATCTTTGCACACACTATTCTTCACATTGAGAGTCATGTTGTGTGTGTATACCCGGACTCCGGTCCGTGGTTATCATTTTTATCTGTATATATATACTTATATATTTATATATGCACTAACATTATCGAGTTATTCCTCGATTGAGCCTAGACTTATGTCTGGAGCGTTTATTTACTTATATATATATATACACTTATATATATAAACTGTTGTCAGACTCTGTCTGATGAGCTTGGATGTTACATCTGGAGCGTTTATATATATATATATATATATATATATATACACTTATATATATAAATTGTTGTTAGACTCTGTCTTATGAGATATATATATATATATATATATATATACATTTCCGTCCCGCCTGGAGTTTACTTCATGGCGGTTGATCGTCTTTTACAACTTTATTTACTTTTCTGATCCCCCATGGAGCTGCTTCGTGGTGGTTGATCATGTCTATATATATATATATATATATATATATATATATATATATATATATATATATTTACAACTTTTATATATATAACTGCTTACTGCTTTTCATATAAATTGCGGCATCATGTGAGCCTAGGAATCATGTGATCACAGATTCAGTCCACTGAATCTAGATTCTGTTCTCGTGATGGACTTTTTCAATTACTGCAAAGCGACTTGTACATTATTCTGATGTGTCTGAATTTCCTTAGATGGTTGTCATGCCCATGAGGAGTTCGGCATTATTGTATATTGCTTTCTCGAAGATGCCTCGCATCTTGAAAATAAAAGCAATCAAGCCGAACATTTAATAATAAAATGGAAGTATGAAAAGGTCTCAATTAATATTGAGCACATGGTTTGAAAAACCTCTTTTTACAAAACTTCACTGCTATATCATCTTTAAAGCTGAATTTTTCTACAAATTCAAACCCTTTGTATATAGGTGCGAACGAGGCCTCGCACTACTTCCAAATAATTGCACATTGATCCGCACACACACACACACACAAACACATTCATATAACAGTTTCTTGAAAAGTGGCGGTCACCGTAGCAACACGGATGTCGGGGGGTGCCTAACACCTTCCCCCCACATAATTAAACCCCCAAACCCAAATGAATCTCGATTTCACAGACCCGTTTAGCAGTGTCATATCACTAGGTCAATGTGCAAACCTTTTCTCGGTTACGTTGGTGCAACCAGTTAAAAACACCAACTGGCGACTCTTACAGTCAAATCGTCGAAATTAAACATGTCGGACCTTTTTCACTTATTTTTTCAAACAAATCTCACCTAACATGAGAACACCTAAAAACAAGAAACAAAAAGGGACAAATAAAAATCCCGACGTCGACAGGTGGCGACTCTGCTGGGGACTCCAGTAAGAGCGTTTAAGCTGCTACTACAAGCTTTTCAAAACTATTATATGCTTGTGTGCGAATGTTGCATTTACATTTATGATGAATGTGTACGAATGCATTTTACTTACTGCACTACAATATATCTATATGTGATATTAGTGCTTCGTACATGTCATCATTTTCATAAACGGTGAGACACATTGTATGTGAATGTATGTTGTGTGATTCTTCCACCAGGAGGCTATCCTGTCAGTGTTTGATTACTGGACTTGTAAGAAGACTAATTCCAACGAGGCTCAGGAAAGGCACCACCCAGATTCGCTCTAGTTGAAAGACCGAATTAACTTCCCGTCAAGTAGATTGCGATGATCTGGGGACCTTCATGCCAAAAAGTCGCGAGAGTAACCCTAAGATAGGTTAGCCTCTAATAAACCAAACGCGGAGGAAAGTCTCTTCATGCTTTCCATTTTCTATTACTTGTAAAAGCATTTACTTGTAATTTTATTCCATATTCATCTTTATGTAATGGAAAATATGAAGAATATTTGTGCATACATAATATGCTATCAAAATAACACCCGTTTTTGCAGGATGATATTCCTAAAATGGACACATTGTGATAGCATTTACATTATCCCTAAGACTACAGTACATAAGTCTTTTTTAGGGAAACAATTGGGCCTATTACCTGCTCAAAATCCAATAAGACCACGAGCCTACAGCTAATTATGTCTTCTTCTGACCAATCTAATCCCGTTTCTCGAGAAGAATATGACGGATTAAGTAAACAAATTACAGATTTGGCTATCCTGCTTAAAGAATTGCATCAGTCTACTCAGGGCTCAAAAATGCCTACATATACAGAATCCTCTACACAAGGAGGAACACAAGGTTTGGACAAAACAAATCCAGAAGCACAATCTTCAAACCCTCCATTCCCTAAAGGTGGAGAAGCAAAGCGCCCTCGAACGTTCACACCCTTAGGGGACTCGCTCGAGAATATTCTTGCTCGTCTGACTACTTAGAAGAAAATTACACATCTTCTTCCACCAGCCAACCCTAATGGGAGGGGTTTCAATGCTACTTGAAAGTGTGCTTATCATGCTAGAGCACCTGGACATGATACTCAAGATTGTTGGGCCTTGAAACACAAGATCCAAGATTTGATAGATAATGGTGAGATCGTGGTTACCAATTCAGATCAACCTCATGTGCAAGACAACCTTCTTCCTTAACACAAAGAAGAAGAGGTCAACATGATTAGTTGGAGCACTGGACAAAATTCTAGTTTTACAAGTGAATCATCCCAAACCATCAAAGATGGTGTTGACAAATGGGGTTACGCAAAGTTTTAATTTGCTATGGAATGAAAGATGAAATATCTTTGTAAGCAAATTGAACAATTGACAGAACTGGTGACCTATCTGCATCAAGTCACACGCCAGTTAATTATTCAGGAGCATGCCTATATCCTTCCTTTTGTTATGAATGCTCCACCATCACCCTCAGAAAGGGAAGCTATGGAGGATAAAGTTGCGAAGAGAGCCAATGCTAAAGCCCGTAGGGATTTTTCCAATCAAAGGGAATTTACATACCTAGGCCAACCTATGGAGGAGATATTTCAGATGCTAATCAATGAAGGAAGAATTACCTCCCTTTTACCTCCAATTAATCCCCGTTCAAGATGGTTCAACTCAGATGGAGTATGTCAATATCATTCACATTCTCGCGATCACGGCACAGAAGAATGTTGGGCACTCCGCCACCTTATTCAGAATCTAATTGACAGCGGTGTCCTGCAATTGGCAGACGATGACACTTTGCTACTCGAGGGTGGGAATACATGTCCTACCAAATGGAAGGGATTAGTAGCAGTTATATCCGCTGAGGCTGATGATATTGTCAAACCATTTCTCATACAAGCAATTCAACTCAAAGGAGCTGACAATCCTTTGAAAATGGCTGCACCAAAGCCAATTTCTTTACCCTTCAGACCATAGTATCCTGTTGTCAACTTACACAAAGTCCACGTCTCATACTACTACTATAGTATCGAAGGAAAATCCATTGTATCTTCCTCATGTGCTTATTGATTAATTATTTGACCAATAATTACCTTGTTACTCTATAAGGAATTGGAAGTGGAGATCTAGGGTTAGAACTGGGCATGATATATGTTCACTGCATGTAACAAGTTAGGAATTGGGATCGAAAGAGTTTAATTTAATTGTTTTGCATAGGAATATAACAAGATTAATTGGATTAAATAGAAGTTAATTAACCACTTAGAAAAGGGCTTTTGACACTTGAGAATTCCTATTAACAATTCAGTAGGCATAATAATTGGGATAATTGGATAATTGGTTTATAGTTCATAATTAGGGATATTGGGGTCTTAATCTTTATTTATCTGTATTCATTCGTTAAAATCTTAATTTTATTTATTTGATTTATTTTAGAGTAATCTATTTTACTTGCTTAATTTAGTTTCATTATTTTGGAAAATCACACTTTATGGTTTTTTAAATAAAATTGGATTAATATAGTATTAGTAGTTGGAATTTATTGATTAGAATTCTCTGTGGGATCGACACTCTATCTTATCACTTTATTACTTATTGACTGTGTACACTTCCACAAATTTATTGATTGTGAAATCAACCAACACTGACATTGCCAAACTGTTTTGATTCCCACTCGAACAGTGGTATATAAAGCTTTCATCGCTAAACTATCTTGATGTTTCACTGAATTGATGCCAATGGTTTAGAATACCAGATCCTTCGATACCTTCGCTGAAGTAAGATTCAAAGGTTTGCTTCACCAGACTCTGCCTGATGTGACGCTTGATAGAGATGTATGTTGATGTAGCTCATTTGCACATGCGCAGATCGTGCATGATGTGATAATCTAGATTTTCTTAGGAGTCTATTGTCCTAGATTGATGCAGATTGTAAATTATATGGAGTAGAATTTTTTCTCACCCTTTTTGAGGTGATTTGGAGTTTCCTTTCACTGTTGGGGTGCTTGTGCCTCATTTCCTTGAGTGTTTGATTTGTAACCCGACTGAACTGATGACCTGAATGCCGCTAATATCCCTAAGGGGTGGTGCTCATTCTTTCGCTGCCCAGATTTGAACTTTGGTGTAGGGGCCTCGACTTATGAGGACTAAACCCCGGTTGGCACGTTTGATGATGAGGATTTCATTCGCTAGACCTTTTTTCATTGTGCTTCTGCTTTTAAGTTAAGGACTTTCTTGAGAATATCTTTCATTGTGTTTCCTTATTTCGAATTCTATTATGATTTCACATAATTGTTTCCTGTGAAATAAATATATTAGTTTCATTTTAGAGCTGATATGTATTACTCGTATTTGCACTCTTTGAATTAAGTTATCATGTTTAGTATTATTTATTTTGATAATTGTAGAGCGGTACATGTTGCTACCTTCCTTTTGAAACCCTATGACTATAATTTGATTTGGTTCAACATGTACATATAGAACCCTTTTGTTGGTATTATGTCACATGTGTTGTGACATGGTATTTTTGTTAGAATATATCATAGGGTGTACCTGAGCTATAACCACTTGTAGGGGTACCACAGGCATGTCGTCTTGGCACGAGAGGCATGACACTTTCTGTGGCAGTGTGATTAGTCCACGGCGTCTCCGTTTGGGCTCCGAAGGAAGTGGGCCATTTGGTGTTTTGTTGTGGGAGGCGTATGGGTTAACCCTAGTTTTCTGTTCTACGAATTTGTGATGTTGTGCCAAACATACTTATCCAATTTGCATACATTCGGATTCGCGGTCGAATGTGTGATTTGCTTGTGTGGCATTATTTTGGTTGCTTGTGTGGCAATGTGTATTTCTGAGCTCATTCGGTATGAAATAACACCCAACCATTTGATTTAGCCTATTATTTTATTGTATTAGTTTTGTTTGTCTCTGTTTAGTTCAATTCTTTAGGTTAGTTATTTCAGTTCATTAGTTCTTTACTCTTCTATAAGTTTTGTTAATTCTGTTGATTCATTTATATTCCATTCAGATCTTTGGGATTATATTTTCTTTAGTATTTACACTTGAGGCTTTGTTCAGTATTTTGTCTTAGTTGTTTTCGTATATCTTTTGTATATCTGTATCCGTACTGGGAAATTGGCTCATGCTATGTTTTTCTTCTGGCAGGTTTGGAGGGGTAATTCAGGGCTAGTGTGATGAGAGAGTTGCCTTTGACCATCTAGGTTGTTTTGAATTTTAAGTTTTGATTATTTTGACTCTATTTGGAGAATTGTATTTAGTACGCTATTAATGGATCACCACTATTAATATGTTGAGGTTATTAGTGCTCTCTTTTCTTATTTTTGAGGTTTGTTGTGCTTTGCACGTGACCTCCCTTTCCTTTTCGGGAAGGGGGTGTTACACCTGTGCTCAATAGTAATTGAGACCTTTTCATACTTCCATTTTATTGTTAAATGTTCGGCTTGATTGCTTTTATTTTCGAGATGTGAGGCTTCATCGAGAAAATAATATACAGCAGTGCCGAACTCCTCATGGGCATGAAAGCCATCTAAGGAAATTCAGAGACCGTAAATAATGTACAAGCAACTTACTGCTGAAAATGTCCATCACGGGAACCGAATCTAGATTCAGTGGCCTGAATCTGTGATCACATGATTCTTAGGCTCACAAGATGCCGCAGTTTATATGAAAAACAGTAAGCAGTTATATATATATAAAAGTTGTATATATATATATATAGACATGATCAACCACCACGAAGCACCTCCATGGGAGATCGGAAATATAAATATATAAAAGCGGTAAATATATATATAGAGATATGATCGACCACCACAAAGCACCTCCATGGGGGATCAGAAATGTAAATAAAGCTGTAAAAGACGATCAACCACCACGAAGTAAACTCCAGGTGGGACTAAATGTAAAAAAAGCAGTAAAGACGATCAACCGCCATGAAATAAACTCCAGGCGGGACTAAATGTAAATAAAGTAGTAAAAGGCCTCAAAGTAAACTCCAGGCCTGGCAGAAATGTAAATATATATATATATATAAGCGGTAAACGCACATGATGTTTTTCAATCCCGGCTCGGTTTATCATTTCGACGATTTGTCGCTATATATATATATAAAAGCAGTAAACGCACCAGATATAAAATCCAGGCTCATCGAACAGAGTTCGACAACAGTTCATATATATAAGTATATATATATATATGTATATATAAAAAAAAGCAAGTAAACGCTCCAGACATAAGTCTAGGCTCAATCGAGGCATAACTCGATAATGTTAGTCCATATATAAATATATACATATATAAATTTATATATACAGACAGAAATGATAACCACGGACCGAAGTCCGGGCATACACACACAACACGATTCTCAATGTGAAGAAAAGTGTGTGCAAAGATGAAGAGAAAGGCTTTATAGTGTGTAAGAAGGCTTATAGTGGACTGCCAAAGAAGACTTTAATAGCTTTAAATGGATGAACACTCAGCTCTTGCTGGTAAAAAAGTATCAATATATAATCTCACAAGTGTTTAAAATAAGAAAGCACGCAGTTTATAGTGTGTACAGAACAAATTGGACAGGGCTTCCTCGCCTTTTCTCTTGCAAATATGGCCAACCCAAGCCCTCTATTTATAGAGGGGGGTGCCGCAGGTGTACCTGCAGCTACCCGAGGTGCCCCAGGCAGTGTGGGTCCCACCGTCTTAAAGTACGTGCACTCGGACAACGCGTTGTTCGCTCGAACCTTCATAACATTCAATTCGGGAGTCCGATGGAAGTGTGTCATACCATTCCCGAAAGCTCTTTCCGAGAGCTATGCAATGACATATGATTTGCCCTTTTTGATTCAGGGAATATGGGTCCATGACCGAAATAGCATTTTCGGATCTCCGTCAGGTAGTCCGTTGAGCTGTTTTGCGTAGTTTGCGCTTGGAATATGAGATATGGTTCTTGTGGGACTTCTTTTGAAGCAATATGAGTTGAGATGAGTTTATTTAATTTTAGTTTGAAGTTAAGTTGGCAAAATGACCATTTTTTCCCTTCCGGGGTTATATCCGATTTTGGCGCAGTTGTAGCAGTCTTTTCTCAGGGTTATCTCTGAGATTGGCTTATTGTTGACTCTGAATGTCCTCAAGGTTATCTCTGAGGTTGGCTTGACCTCCCGGGGTTGACTCCGGGCTTTGCACTTGATCTCCTGGGGTTATTTCTGGGGTTATAACTAACTTTTTCGGGGTTATTTCTGGGGTTGGCAACTAATTTCTTAAGGTTATCTCCGGGGTTGGAAAATCTATTTCCCGGGCTATCTCTGGGGTTAGAATTGATGTTGTGTCCCTCCAGGGTTATCTCTAGAGTGTGAAAAAGACGCTTTTGTCCTCCTACATAGTTAGTAACAGGAAAACAAAATTTTGAATGTGTACAAGAAATCCTATAATTTTTGTGCTAAACCTTAGGGTTAAACCCAAAGGGTCAAACCCTATGGGTTTGCCATGTTATAACTTTGCCATTAAAATTACAAGCTATGGACCAAAATGCCCTTATGCACATTATTTAATAGTTGCTTGCAAATCTTTCCATATATGTAGTTGGTGAAGCAACTCTTACTAACCCCATTTGACTGAAATCTACCATATCAACCATTATATCATACAAGTTCATTGCATCTACATATTATATATAAAATTAAGAGAGAGAAAATTCATTTCAAGTCTCAATTACTCACCAACACTCATGCAAGACCTCTCTCTCTAAACTCACAAAAACTTTTGCTAAATCAGTTCTCAAACCAAGCCCCACCATCACCCCTAACACATCTAAAGCCCAGATTCAAGATAGTTCATAGAAAGGTATAAAGTTAACCTAGAAATCTGATCATATATGCTATGTTAAATGTTAGATTTTTGTGTTAAAACATGTTATATGTAGTAGATATTGATGATCTGGGTTGGTATCTTGTAGATCCATAACATCTAAGTGCTCAAAATTGATGATTTTTAAAATCTGGAAAAAGTTGAACAAGTGGTCTGACAATGAATGTTAGACCTCATAGATCTTTGGTTGTTATGTGTTTTTGTTGTTTAAATGTTTGAACTTGTAGTATGTTACGTGGTCTATGATCTAGAACTTAAATCAGGGTCAGATCTATCATCTATTGTAAGATATTCGTGGTCAAACAACGTTGACCGGCTATGACTAGGCATTTCTGGGTAACCCAGAAACTGCCCAGAAAGGGTCTGACAAGATTTTCCTAAGCCTTGATCTTATTGTTGTTTGTAGTTTTGTTGTTGTTGTTGTAATAGAATCGTAATATGTTATATAAACTACAAGTTTATGCCTTAAAATCTCCTAAATATCAATTGAGTCGATTGCAGTGTTTGGTCAAAGTAGACCATCCGGTAATGAAAATTGATTTATGGAATTTCCAGAAAATCAAGAACGCAGCGTCTGACAAAGTTTGACCAGCCTTGATCGTTCATTTGTGTTGTTTTTATGATGATCTGATGATATGTTATTGTTCCTTGTCATGTACTCTATAAGTGTGAACCATTAGAACGAACATAGCTAGCCCAGAACGGTTGAATCAAGGCTGAGAAAGTAGGTACCTCGACTATTCTTCATTTCTGGAAAACCCAGAAAATGAAGAACTGTTCTGACAACAATTTTTGAGGTCAAGATCTTTCTGTTATGAAGTGGAAAGAACATGAAACCAGTTGGTGATTGTAGTATTACATTAATATTGCAATCCTAACATAATTTCAAGCCCAGAATCGTTATGGTCTAATAATTATGATTAGTCAAACTAGCTAAAGTTGATAACTGTCGATGAATTTCTGGGTTTGATGAAGAACACTCAAGAATACTTATAGCGACAGTTTCGTCGCTATAGGGTCCTTTAGCGACACTTTATGTCTAAAAATTAATTATTTTATTAAATAATTGGAGAAAAATAGTTTTTAATTATTAAAAATACAAAATAAATTACTAAAAATTATTTTAAAGCCTCAAAATTAGATTTTAATAATTTTGAATATATTTCATAAATATTTAATATTTTTGAATATTAAAGGTATTTAATTTATTTAATTGTAATATTAAATAAATTATTTAAAATGATTTTAATACTTAAAAAATCATTTAAAATTATATTATGGTATAAGAAAATATTTTTATTGACTTTTAATATTTTGTGATAAATTTCATTAATAAATTAATATTAATGATAATTAAGTTATTTAATAAATGTATTAAATAAATTATAAAAATAGAATTAATGATTTAAAAATCATATAAAAAGCGATTCAAAGGTTATAAAAATATTTGAAGTTATAAAATATAACTTTTGATATTTTGTCATAAAAAATATTAATATTTTAATATTAATGATATTAGATTTATTTAATATTTATATTAAATAAATTAGTTTTAAAATGATTATAATATTAGAAAATCATTTTAAATGAAAATAAAGAGTTTAAAACCATTTTAAGTTATAAAATATAACTTTCAATATTTAAAGGTAAATTTTATGAATAATTTAATATTAAATGATATTAAGTTTATTTAATAATTATATTAAATAAATAGTTTAAAAATGATTTTATTAATTTAAAATTATTTAAAAAGGATATATATAAATTAAAAATATTTTAAGTTATAATAAATGACTTTTAATATTTTGATGAATAATACATTAATATTTAAATATTAATGATAATTATTTAAAAATAATTTTAAATATTTTAAAAATCATTTAAGGATAATATTAATGTTTTAAAAGTATTTTAAGTTATTATAAATAACTTTTTGGTAATGGTTTCATTAATAATTTAATATTAATTAAATATTAATGATAATATAATTATTTAATATTTAAATTATTTAATAATGATTCCGATGTTTTGTTGGGTAAAATCTATATACGCACAACACGCAAGTATACGTGGTCAACAAGTAATATAGTAATGAGTAGAGTATCGTTCCCACAGAGACAAATTAGTAAGAAACTTAACCTTACAATTACCAATTTCTTATTAATCCTAATTTTATTAAACTATTCAACTCAATGATTAAAAATTATAGAAACTAAATTAAGAAATAAATAAACTACCACAAAACAATCACCAATATCAAAATCTGGAATTTCAAATAATTAATGGAGAATTAGACTTATGACTTCACCCTAAGCTTCACTCTGATTTCAACACCTTTATTTCAATTCAATTCACTATCCCAGTTTATTAATCAACAACACGAATGTAGTATTAGCCACCTGTCGATGAACTAAAACCGTATTAACTTAAATCCACAAATTAGATAGAAACAAGTTAAACACCTTAATCAAACTAACTCACTATATCTCTATGTGAATTATAATTAAAGAAGGTTGAAGATTAAGTTCAATATCCGATTACATGCGATGTCAAGCATATCTCTACCTTAACATTCATCAAGATTCTGCTATTCACAAAATTCATGAACACATGCTATATTAACTAAGTCTAGATTCGAATATCCTCTCTCGATTCCATACAAATCCACAAAGAATTGTTGATCAGGCAATTCATAAATTCAAGCTCAAATTAATATAGATAAACTGGAAATAGCTTATTGAACTGGAAATCAAGGTTTACAAAATCATTGATTCACTTACGAATCCATCATAAGCCTAAAAAGTGAGTTAGTTCATCTTAAACAAATTAACTACTGAATAAATCAAAGATAACATTCTTTCAATTACAAATATAGTCTAAGAAGAAGAATAGTGAAAAACACCCTTCATATAACCTAGAATTGCAATTGTCTAAATAATCTCAAAATACTCCTCTGATGCTTACTAAGAAAAACTAGAATTGATCTTCGTAATCTGCTTTATGTGTTGTTTAATTCGTCGTTAATGGAGTAATAGATGTCCAACACAAAAGTCCCAGTCAAAATTCTCCACTCATTAGAGTCCATATGCTATTCAAGCGCTCAAATTCATATCCCAACAGAGTTCAGAACACAACAGGAGTGTCAGTCAATCGAGACCCCCCGCCCCGACGGGGGTCTGTGCCTATATCGAGCCCGCCCTGGCGGGCACCCTTTCTATTAACTAATATTGAAGACCCCCCCACCCCGGCGGGGGTATATAAGCATAATAAGCCCGCCCCGACGGGCCCTTATTCTGCTAACTGACTTCTTTTGCTTCATGAATTCTTCCACAAATGCTCCCATTTGACTCCAAATCTTGTTAAATGCCACAACGACCACCCTACACATAAAAGAACACAAAAAACATATAAAAATGAACATGAACACAAGAAATTAACAACAATTAAGCATGAAATGGACAACGATTCGTGGATATGAAATCCACTTATCATGTTTGAAAAATCATGATAAATTATAATAATTGTTTAAATTTTATTATAAGGTTATGAAAAATAATACGACTCATATTTAAATTATTTAACTGGATATTGAACTATAGAATAGAGTCTTAGACTCGATTATTACCCGATAAAGCCGTCGGTACACCGATATGTTTCAGAAATTGATCTGGACTTATATAATTTGTCTGTATATGTGTTTGTTTGTGATCCAATAACTGTGAAACATGTGTGACAATGTGATTAGGTTATTTCTTGACTGCAATAAGCAGTATTATGTGTTATGATATGTTATTCTAATCAATAGAATGATCTTATTAATGATAGGTTGCTATATAAAAGATAAAACTAAGTTGAGTAACTGTAAGCAGCAGACCAGGCAAGTATCCCACCTTTGCATTTCCTTTATGCAATGGATATAAAAGAAAGTTTCAGAATTATATTATCATTGTGCCAGAATATTAAATTTATTGTTATCGATTATGTATCCGATCATTATTTATCAGTACAGTATTATTGTATAATTCAGATAATTATTCTGTTCGTTAATTTCTAAATATCATTATATAAATGTCCTCACTTGGATAATCATTGTATTTAATCACATGTTAATACACATATATCGATCTCTGATATGTATATATTAATTAAAAGTCGTATAAGCTATTTGACCCAGCTAGACACTGATGAATGGGATTTATAACCGCGAATCGGATACTTTATGACTTAAATAATTGCCTGAATTTATAGTTTTTATGTAGTTTTTATAAATATAGTGTTATTGCGCTTAACTGATGTATTGCAGAGCTTTACAGTGATGTTCTAGCATTCAGGGGGCAAAACAGTTATTTTACGTATAAGCCAGCCCATGCCTTTCCTTCCCACCCTTGTCGACGTAAGCTTCGTGTCACAAATACCACCATATTCCTTTATGGGCTCGCGCTGCAACGTGAGCTCTGTGTCCTTGATATTAAAGTGGTGCTACAAATACCAATTTGAAAGTTAGTGGTCTTATATGGCAGCACATACCTCCTCCGGTGCCAAGGCAGAGAATGCTCGGCTTGACCTAGCAAAAGAGCAGCAACTAATATATAATGAAAAAAGGCTCTAAAGAAGAGGAGCAGATCCGAGACAAGTAATTAGCTTAGCTTAGTTTTCTTCTTTAATTTCTCTTTCTTTCTCTTAGATAAATGGTTGTAAATATAGATTAGCTAGATTAGGGAGAAGTATGGGTTTCCTTGGAGCGGCACGAGCAGTGAGCGACACAGATTGGAAAGCTTGATTTGAGCAAAATGCCTAGAGATTGAAGGGCTTTGACAGAGTTTCTTCTTATCTATTTATTCTCTCTAATTTTGTAATCCATAAATATTGTCTTTATTGCTACTTGTATTTTGTTCAATTACTATGCACTGAATATTTGCTCTAAGGTTATAATGGAACCATTTGTTATTTAAATTGACTATCCTATCTCTTTGGTTGGCACCATATGATTTGGTTCGATATATTTATGCTTAATGATTCATGCTAAGACATTAGTGATAATTTTGGTAATTTACATTATATCGATAGAAGGATTGTAGATTTACACCTGAATATATTGGCATGTGATTGTGTGTTTTAACTGCATAAGTTGTGTGTAAAATAGATATATATTTGTGGGCCACGTGCTACCTATTTGAGAACTTATGCTTAAATCCTCGTTATGATCAACTCACATAGACATATGTAGGATTGTATCTAGCTTGGGTGTTCTTTTCTGTTCTATTCCCTAACGGGTGGGTCTGGAAAGGATATGTTTGTACATACCTCGATAGAGGTGTACGAGCACTTGTGTGTTATCGGTCGACAGATTGTCATGACCATTAAGACCAGAGAGAGAAGGGTAGCTAGTTTGATGAAACATAGCACGCCAGGTGTTCGACAGAATGCCTGAGTGGGGTGAAGTTGTAACCTTAACTTGTTATTCCTTAAATTGCCATTCATTATCCATTTACTTGCTTTGATAATTAGTTATGCTTAGATTAATCAAACTTTCATTTAATACTATTCGAATAAGACTTTAACGATACAAAGTCGATACTTGGTAAATATAAGTGATAGTTCTTCATGGGTACGACATTCTACTTATCACTGTATTACTTGTTAGACCGCGTATACTTGCGCGTGTTTATCGATTGCGAAATCGGCCAATAGACATAGATTTAGAAATATCGTTGAACATGATAAAACTATATTGTATCCAATCAAATTGCTTTGGTTTGGATTTCCGACTAAGTATGAACATCCCGAATATTGAATAACTTTTATTCACTTGAGTGACGTGACTAAAGATAGGGCAATTATGCTATTCGCCATTGTCATGGGTCTGAACGTGGATAGAGTTCTCATCCATGACTCAATAATTAAGGCGGTCAAGAGTACCATCGCTTTGGGACTTCCCCATCCATCAGTGATCACGCGATTGTGCAAGAAGCCAGGTATATAGTGGGGACCAGAAGAGATAGCCATACGCCCATGGTATCATCGACCATCGATCGACGATCAAACGCTTCAATGTGTGGGACGGGGAAGAGTCTCATGTCGAAGGAAAGATGCAGGCCGCCTCACAAAGACCACCTCCAATAAGCGGACTCCGAGCCTTCTCAAGCGCTGACCGAGAGCCCGGCCAGCCGAGGGACTCTTGGCCGACATCATTGTTAGGTTTGTAATATTCAAGAACGCAATCAAATTGCATAAAAAGTGCGGAAACTTGTAAAAATCAGAGTTTAAAATTTTACAAACCATATACCCGGATCACCCTTTATGCACAATTATTAATTAAACGAAAAAGATAACAAATAAGAATCATACCCTTGAAGATCGAGCTTCCTCGAGTTCAAGTTCACCTCGAATCCTTTTAAGCTTCAACTTGAATCCACCGGGTTTAGTTCCTTCCTTTGATCAACGTTAGCCACCCAAGTGTTTGGCCTCTAGAGGTGATCCACCAAGGAAGAAGAAAGATTCAAGAAGATGGGTGGTCGGCTAAACCCTAGTTTTTCTATCTCTATAGAAAAAGAGCGTACTCTCCAACTCTTGGAATTATAACGTATCTTTGATATCTGATATAAGACTCCTCTTATAAAGATATCAAGTAACCCTATTAAAAATAAGGTATTATTTAATTAAACCCTTTTTTAATTAAATGGGCTCCCTAATCTTATTAGGAATAATTAATTAAACTCCTTTAATTAATTTTCCCTCCTAATCCTATTAGGAATAAATGAGAGTACTTATATTAAATTAATTCCTAAACTCTTTTAGAAATTAAAATAATAATAATTGTAATAATATTAATAAGACTCCTCTTATTAATTTATATTTAATATTTCTAAAATATTAAATAATAAATATTAAGCTATTTAATTTATTCTATCACCATAGATTAAATTAAATATACATAACATATTATTACGATTATGCCATTAACTTCTTAAATAATTATTCTTCCTTTTATGGTGTGACCCTTTAGGTTCTCCATATTAAACCTATTTGTGAATAAATCAATTAGAACAATTCTAATCTTATTTAAATAAATAAATTAAACAATTAATTTATTTAAATAAATAATATTTATTCTACATAGGGATAAGCCTCCCTAATGATCAACGACTTTCCGGATAATATAGATTTCAACATTAATCATAAAAGAACCTTTGAGTAAATAGTTACCGTACAATTCAATCCTTCCACCATACTGATGTCCCAATTAAATATAAGACATGGAATTACTCACAAGTCTTATTTTATTTAATTATATGTATTTCGACTCTTAAATGCACAACTCAAATAATGCAAATTAGAAACTCATTTCTAATTTCATTCATCTTAACCAAGGACTCTTTGGGTTGTCATTTATCGAATCACATAGGACATTTCTCTTTTTTTAATAAGTGGTAGATTCTTTATTGATCATATATTATCTCCATGTACAACTTGTTATACCCAAGCATACCCTTTGATATACCCTAAGGGTCTTAAGGAATAAGTCAAAGTATAACTCATCATACACAAGATACTATGATGATCTCAAGTCCAAGGATTACTTGTACTACTATCACTACTGAGAATTCCTATTGACAGGCAAGTAAAACTCCATTAGGTATTCCTTAGCGAGCCACGTTCAGTGAACTTATTCTCTAATAAGCACCAACATACTTGCTTTAGTGTCTCCACACAAATGATCATGAGATCAATCATCCTCATCCAATGAGCAAGCAACGTATGTACCAATCTATCCAGATTCACTAATCCCCAATTTAGTAATCCAATGATTGGGAACTATTTTAGTTTTAAGCTTTCTAAGAATTTAGATCTCATTAAAATGATCATCATCATTATTCTAAAAGCATTGCTTAAAACTATGGGTTTATCACATATTATAAAACAGCATCATGTAGATAATTAAAATCCTTTAATAAATTAATACTTTTTATTAATAAATGAATAAGATTGTTATAAAGTATATGCTTTATCATCAAACATGATTGGCTTGTGTGCATACTACTTTCAATCTCCCACTTGCACTAAAAAGCCAATCATCATGGTATCTCATACTCTTCTTCTCTAAGTGGCGATTATCCTGCTTTGTTGGATAAGCTTTAGTTAATGGATATGTAATGTTGTTCATGAGAGTCCACAATCTATATAGTGATTTCCCATCTTTCAATGATTCTAATAATCAAATGAAAGTGCCACAACACATGTTTAGATCCAAGATGAGACTTAGAAACTATTCCTAGTTCTCAGTAATGAACTTTTCATCCAAACAATCAACTTGTAGCTTCATTTATAGCTATATACTTTGTCTTTATCACTAAACCAAAGAACTCTTTCTTTGTTTGGAACCTTTCCAATTAACTACACCACTTGTTCAAGGTAACACTTTACCTTAAAGTGGATTTTCTATTGCTTGGTCTATCTCGAAAAACTTGAGTCAGTAAAGCCCTCTAGTTTTAATTCGGACCCACCATGTATGCTCACATCCTTAAGCCTTGGTTAAGAACTTTAAGATGTTTTCAACGCCTTATAGTGATCTTCTCGAATATGACCGATCAACATTAGGTCTTGTATATTTCATTGCATACATGATAGTCACTCATGCGATCTCTCTTTTCAGGAGTCTGTGGTGACTATAAAGAGAGATACACTCCATGGCTCATCAACATGAAACATTTCTTGGAGTTTGCCATTCTAAACGACTTTAGCATCAAATGAATATACGTTCCTTGGGTTAAGTTGAGCATCCTTTTAAATCTATCTATATAGATTTTATCCCCAATTAAGATACTCTTCCCAAATCATTCGTGGAGGAATGTTTAAACAACTTTATCTTTACTGATTGTAGCATTGGTATGTTATTCCTCAGCAGTAGTATATCAACATATAATACTAGAAATTTCACGACGCTCCCACTGACCCTTTTGTACACACTAGAAGTCTTACATCATCGCATGTAACTCTGGATCATCATCTTCTATGATCGTACCTCATCATCATCATCCATGATGAATCCATACCTCCTAGGTATCTTCTTGTACTATTCCGCATTTATGATTCGGTTTTGGCACAACAGTTACATCTACGTGTTCCTCTTATTTGACTTATAGTGTTTTGTGGATCATGAACTCTTCAAGATCTATAATCCTCCCACTAGCCCTTCAATGATAAACATCTTTATCTTAGAAGGCAACGTTTTTGCAACAAACACCTTTTGCTAACTAAGATTATAGAACATATACCCTAAACTTACTTTAGGATGTCCCACAAATCTGTACATGTCAAATCTTGTCCCAAGCTTATCCTTTGAAACCTTTTCACATAAGTTGGACAACCCCTTATCTTAACATACTTAAGATTAGGAATCCTCCTATCCATAACTTTTATGGAGTCTTGGGGCGATTTTTGAGTTACCTTTTAAATAGATATGCAAACCATTTCTAGGGCATGATCCTGAAGGATCTTTGAATGTCGATAAAATTATTTTGGACCGTACCATGTTCAACAAGGTATAATTTTTCCTTTCAGATACATCAATCAATTATTACGTATCATGAGGTGTCCATTATGAGGAAAACCATTTGAGATGATCTAGAAACTTATTGCACAAGTATTTATTCCTTGATCTAATCAAAGAATCTTAATACTTTGCCAATTTGTTTCACTTCTGAATTCTTTGAACCTTTCAAATAATTCACACTTGTATTTCAACAAATACATACATTCAACTCTTTGAATGATCATCTCCTTTTCTTATACTAGTTTGTTCAATTTACAAAATAATTTTTCACGTAAGTCAAGTATACAAAATCCATTAAGTGATATTCCAGTCCTATACAAAACATTATTATTATAAATAGAACAACAATTGTTCTTAAATATAATACCAAAGATGTCATTGTCCAACAATAATGGAAATAATGTTTCCAACAAGAACTGGAATACAATAACAACTTATTGACTTAATAGACTTGCCCGTAGGCATTGCTAAACTATAAGTTTCTATGGCTAATGCAGCAACCTTTGCTTCATTTCCCACACATAGGATTGCTTATATTTGTTTAGTTTTCTACTTCTGTTTGGTCCCTTCATAAATCTATATTTATGATAACCAAAGCCGGTATCCAATACCCAAGTAGAACATTGACTTAAAGAAAAATTTATTTCAACCATGAACAAAATAATATTTGTAACCGAAACTTCACTAAGCTTCTTTGGTTAGCCTCTGCAAGATACTTCTCGTAGTTTCCTTCCAGTGTCCAGGCTTATTGCAATGGAAGCTAACTCCTTTGCTATCCATATCAGTTTTGTTCTTATTATCCTTTGTTTATGCCTTTCTATTTACCTTCTTTGAATCGTTCTTCTTTTCAGAAGATCCTTTGGCCCCTATCAGTAAGACATGGTCTTTCTTGGTTGGAAAGTGACTCTCAACATTTTTCAACAAGTTAAGCAAATCAGCGAGGCTGATATCTAACTCATTCTTATGAAAATTTCACAACAATTGTGAAAGGAGTCCGGGATTGAGTGCAAGATCAAATCTTGGCTCAACTCTCCATCCATGACAAAACCAGTTGTCCTAATTGATCAATCAAATTGATTATGTTAAGAACTTTTTTTTTGTGTACTATAGTGCCATTGGCCATTCTAGATCGGAAGAGCTCCTTAGATATCTGATATCTATCAGTCCTACTTTCCTCACCATCAACTACTTGATGTGTAGGAATATAGTAGGAGCATCCATAGTTTCATGCTGACGCTGAAGCTCGTTACTCATGGATGCGAGCATGATGCATTGAGCCAATCACCATCATCTTGCCACTTTCTAAAAGTAGCAATCTCTTCCTCGGAGGCATTATGCTCGCAACAATTGCGAGGATAGGCGTATTAAGGACATAAGATAGCTTTTACTATATGAGAACTATTCTCAAATTCCTTAACCAATCCGATTTAATTCTTTTGGTTAATTTAACATCTAATATGCTTCGCAGTGATAGTAATTTAGACATTGTAAAATTCTGTAAATGAATTTGTAATTAACAACATTTTTAACATACATTCTTTCATTAATTACCAAAATAATTTAGGTCTTGTTTTAAATTGGTATCTCCCACTATTTTCTTCAAACTATATTACCCTCACTTATATAATTCGGCAAAATCTAATTAAAGATTTGCTAGTGAGAATAAGGATCCCATTTCAAATGTATATAGCCTTGTGGTGACACAACAAACTATATATAAATAAATAGGTAGACAACTTTTGTCAATTACATCAACTATGCAACTCCTTCTCTTTTGCCTCTTAGATTATTTTGATCAAGTGGTGGCACATTCGAATCAAAATTATCCAAGTTAAGTCCGACCTAGCACTCCATATATTCAAAAAAGAAAAATATCATCCTTGTGGTGACACAACAAAACAATATTGTTCAATTTTCTTTATAAGCATCAAATGTGATAAATTAACATCTTAAATACTTAATACTTGCCTTGTGGTGACACAACAAACTCATATTAAATATTTAATACTCTATTAATTTTATCATGCTGTAGAAAGCTGACGTTCGATATTCCAAATATCTTTGAGCGCTTAGGACTTAATATAAAAAAAAAATTGAGGGTTTGTTATTAATTTGTCTCATCTTGTTTAGCGCGCATGTATATATATATATATATATATATAAATATATAAAATACGCGTCATATTAATGAACATGCACGAAGCATGTTTGCATAATATATAATATATATAGTATAAGCATGCACATATAGAATACTATATTCTACCCGAATTGATTATGGACTTTTATTCTAGTTTGGTTCACTAGAGCCACCAAGTGAACCAAAAGGTCAAACCTAGGGGTGCGAAGAAATAATATTTAAATATAACTATTACATTTAAACCCGGCTCCATTACAAATGGGTCTTCAAGCGCTCCTTGCTCTGTGATCTCCAATTTTTCAAAATTAATTCTAACTATTCATATTACAAAACTATTTAAAATAAATAGAAACCTTGATCGTGATCGAGGGAAGTACATAGGAGGAGATAAAATTTACATTCGAAAAAATTAGAGAAGGCGAGTCTGTGCAGACCCCATTTAATAAAACCCATACATTCATGCATCCAACTAAAATAAAATCCAATCACATTGGGTCAATTGTCCATAATCAATCCCATTTATTATCATACACATCATCATATGCATCAATAAATAACATTCATCTTATGAATAATAAACATTTAATATATATATTGATATCATTTAATGGGCAAATTTAGTTAGTATAAAATCTAATTTTGAATCAAAATAAACTCCTTTATTTTAATCCAAATTTAAATCAAAATAAAACTATTTTATTTTAATATATCTAATTTTGAATAAAATAAACTATTTTATTTTAATCAAAATCTTTAATCAAAATAAACTCCTTTATTTTAATTAATTATGGAATCCAATTCCATGTAAAAAAAAAATTTTATTAAAGGAAACACGGATTATCTTTCCTATTCACAAATAAACTCCTTTATTTTGAATAATATGAAATTTTATTTCATATCTAAATAAACTCCTTTATTTAAGGAAAGACGATTCTTTTTCTATTCACAAATAAACCTTTTATTTTTTTGAATAATATGAAATCTAATTTCATATCAAAATAAACTCCTTTATATAAGGAAAAATAGAATCCAATTTCAACTCTAATTAGTTATCTTGAAATCCAATTCCAACTCTAATTAGTTAGCATGAAATTTAATTTTAAAATTAAAATAAACTTTTTATTTTAATTATAAAATAATTAAGAATATATATTATATATATATATATAATATAAGTAATCATAAGAATACTTTTGAAAAAAATCAACTTTAACTATTTCATATATATAACTATTATATATATAAAAGTTATCCGATATCCTGTATTCTTAATTGCTTCCGTGATCCGCGCCATCACGTGTCACACAATTTTTCGAACATATATTATGTTATATAGCATGCTGAAATTTGGTTCAAATTTGCGAATAATATCTATATATATAATATATAATCACTTAAGCTTTTACATGATAACTATCATATGTTCTCCGGCCACATGATAAGATTTCAGCATGTATATATAATATATATATTAACCAAACTGACACACGCGGTTTTATTGTAATCAAACATCACGCGGAAAATGACAACGAAAAAAACAAAAAAAAGCATGTTTTTCCAATGCATTTTCTAAATCTATTACTTTTTTTTTTTTTTTTATTTATTTATTAAATTTCATACTGATAAAATTATGCCCAATTAAATTGTTCTAAACACATATCAATATACATATCAAATTAAAACAATTAATAATTCACATAAAGGTTTGGCTCGATACCAATCGTTAGGTTTGTAATATTCAAAACGCTTGATCAAATTGCATAAAAAAGCGAAGCGTGTAAAAATCAGAGTTTAAAATTTTACAAACCATATACTCGGATCACCCTTTATGCACAATTATTAATTAAACGAAAAAGATAATGAATAAGAATCATACCCTTGAAGATCGAGCTTTCTCAGGTTCAAGTTCACCTCCAATCCTTTTCGCGTTCAACTTGAATCCACCGGGTTTGGTTCCTTCCTTTGATCAACGTTAGCCACCCAAGTGTTTGGCCTTTAGAGGTGATCCACCAAGGAAGAAGAAAGATTCAAGAAGATTGGTGGTTGGCTAAACCCTAGTTTTTCTATCTCAATAGAAAAAGAGTGTACTCTCCAACTCTTGGAATTATAACGTATCTTTGATATCTGATATAAGACTCCTCTTATAAAGATATCAAGTAACCCTATTAAAAATAAGGTATTATTTAATTAAACCCTTTTTTAATTAAATGGGCTTCCTAATCTTATTAGGGATAATTAATTAAACTCCTTTAATTAATTTTCCCTCCTAATCCTATTAGGAATAAATGAGAGTACTTATATTAAATTAATTCCTAAACTCTTTTAGAAATTAAAATAATAATAATTGTAATAATATTAATAAGACTCCTCTTATTAATTTATATTTAATATTTCTAAAATATTAAATAATAAATATTAAGCTATTTAATTTATTCTATCACCATAGATTAAATTAAATATACATAACATATTATTACGATTATGTCATTAACTTCTTAAATAATTATTCTTCCTTTTATGGTGTGACCCTTTAGGTTCTCCATATTAAACCCAGGTTGTGAATAAATCAATTAGAACAATTCTAATCTTATTTAAATAAATAAATTAAATAATTAATTTATTTAAATAAATAATATTTATTCTACAATAGGGATAAGCCTCCTAGCGATCAACGACTTTTCGGATAATATAGATTTCAACATTAATCATAAAAGAACCTTTGAGTAAATAGTTCTGCAATCTGATTCAATCCTTCCACCATACTGATGTCCCAATTAAATATAAGACATGGAATTCTTGTCAAGTCTTATTTTATTTAATTATATGTATTTCGACTCTTAAATGCACAACTCAAATAATGCAAATTAGAAACTCCTTTCTAATTTCATTACGCCTTAACCCGAGGACTACTAGGTTGTCATTTATCGAATCACATAGGACATTTCTCTTCTTTTAATAAAGTGGTAGATTCTTTATTGATCATATATTATCTCCATGTACAACTTGTTATACCCAAGCATACCATTTGATATACCCTAAGGGTCTTAAGGAATAAGTCAAAGTATAACTCATCATACACAAGATACTATGATGATCTCAAGTCCAAGGATTACTTGTCTTACTATCACTACTGAAATTCCTATTGACAGTGAGTAAAACTCCATTAGGTATTCCTTAGCAAGCCACGTTCGATGAACTTATTCTCTAATAAGCACCTACATACTTGTTTTAGTGTCTCCACACAAATGATCATGAGATCAATCATCCTCATCCAATGAGCAAGCAACGTATGTACCCGATCTATCCTGATTCATTAATCCCCAATTTAGTAATCCAATGATTGGGAACTATTTTAGTTTTAAGCTTTCTAAGAATTTAGATCTCATTAGAATGATCATCATCATTATTCTAAAAGCATTGCTTAAAACTATGGGTTTATCACATATTATAAAAAGCGACATCATGTAGATAATTAAAAGCCTTTAATAAATTAATACTTTTTATTAATAAATGAATAAGATTGTTACAAAGTATATGTTTTATCATCAAATATGATTGGCTTGTGTGCATACTACTTTCAATCATGGCATCCCTCACCCTGCTGCATCAGAAACATAACACTGAGGCGCAGAGGCAACGGAGGCACATCGCAGCAGTGGCTCAGAGGCAGGAAATAGCGATGTAGTACTAGGCTTAGCTGGTGAACACTATGCAGAGCATCTACACTAACTATTGTGGCGAGAGCACTGAGTTTACTCCATTCCAGTTTCCAGAGCCTCCTGTTTTCCCACCATACCCTCCACCATCACCGCCCGCCGAAGCTGATCAGGACACGGCTGAGGAGGATGAAGCTGATGCCGCTGTGGAGTGAGCGATCTTCAGGGAAGCCCTCTTGTCTCAATTGTGTTATGTTAAGCAATGAGGGCATTGCTCACTTTAAGTTTGGGGGTGTTTGTGGCTTTTATCTGTTTATTTCTGTACTGCCATGTTAGGTTGCCAGACTTTAGTACTTTATTATGTTTTTGCTATCAGTTTTGTGGTGCAGTCGTTTTTGAACTGCGGGATTATGTTTGAATTTTTTTATCATTATGGATGCCATGAACTGATTTTTGGTTGTATTTATTAAAGCATTGATTATTATTAGCAAGATTGTGGTCTATAGCTATCTTTTTGGGGCTTATACAGATTTAGATGCTTGTGCCATATGAATGGCATTTTCACCCTATTTTGAGCTGCTATTTTGCGAGGGTGTTATAGTTATCATTAATTTTTTAATTATGGCTGATGACAAGTACCTAGTTTTATGGTCTATCTCTTACAGTCGTGTCAAGCATGTATGAGCTAGGGGTTTTTCAATTGATAAGTTTAGATTGTTATTGATCTGTCCTTCTAGCAAGCACCGACCAACTGTGTTAACTAGTAATTTTTTTTCAAATTTTAGTTCGCGTGTTTATTGCTTTGAGCATTTGTTCACTCTTATAAATTTTCATTTTTACAAGGTAATATAAGGCTTAGACGTTTATACAGTTTTGGATCTTGGATTCATACATGTTTAGATATTTAAAAAAAAAGAATAAATTGTTATTGAAGATTGAATATCGAAAGTCTTGCGGTGGGTCAAGATGGAGCCTAAAACGCACTCGCCCATAAACACAGGACCGATATTAAGATGGAGCATAAAATGCACTCGCCTAATAATCTTCGGTTCTCGTAAAGTCTAATTTGGCTTATGTTGATTACGTGGCCTTTGCTGATTGAGTTACTGGATTCTTAGGGGTGTTCTACACCTAGTGCCCTAAAGCCGGCTGGCTTGGGACTCACTGATCAAAAGCTTATTAATGGGTAATTCTAATTAGCCTAAGGTAATTAAAGACTATCCGAGTCAGGTTTTACTGTCTTCATGCTAGAGTCTTTTGATCTGTTACTGCACTTGTGTCTTATTCTTAATGCTTGTTGAATGTTTAAGTTGCGGAGTGTGCATTTTAGTATTAACAATCGACTGTGCAAACTTATTTGAGTTATGATTACTCAGGACGGTTGGTCTCCACACACACACATAGAATGGATCAAATACAGTCTTATGCTTGAACTTGAATGAACCCTTATTCATATTTGTGTTTCCCGGTTCTCTGGGAGTAGCTTTAAGCTTTGAAGCCGTGATACTATATTACAGTTTTATTTCTCTTTCGCCTGTGTTTTACTTTTGTTATTATATATTAGATAATTTGCTCGAGGACAATCAAAGACTTAAGTTTGGGGGTATTTGATGAGTGGGATTTATACCCGCGAATCGGATAATTTATTACTTAAATAATTTCCTGAATTCGTAGTTTTTATATAGTTTTATATAAATATATTGTTATTGTGCTTAACTGATGTATTCCAGAGCTTTACGGTCTTTTTCTAGCATTCGAGGGCAAAAGCAAATCATTTTACGTATAGTACGCATCATGCCAAAAGCCAAAATTTTAAAGCCCGTCATGGCGGCAACACTCGACCCACTTCTTGGCGGCGTAAGCTTCATACCGCATCACCACTATTCCTTTATGGGCTCGTCTTTATAGCCATGAAGCTCAAGTATCCCTCGATATTAAAGTGTCGCCGCATTGCGGTGCTTTGAAGCTTAATTGGCCACGCATATACTCACCGTGCCCATCACGAGAGAATGCTCGGCTTGACCTAGCAAAAGAGCAGTAACTGATATATAATGAAAAAACGGCTCTACATAGAGAAGAGGAACAGATCCGAGATAAGTAATTAGCTTAGCTTAGTTTTCTTTTGTAATTTCTCTTTCTTTCTCTTAGATAAATGGTTTTAAATATAGTTTAGCTAGATTAGGGAGAAGTATTGGTTTCCTTGGAGCGGCACGAGCAGTGAGCGACACGGATTGGAAAGCTTAATTTGAGCGAAATGCTTAGAGATTGAAGGTCTTTGAAAAAGTTTCTTCTTATCTATTTATTGTCTTTAATTTTATAATCCATAAATGTCGTCTTTATTGCTACTTGTATTTGGTTCAATTACTATGAACTAAATATTTGCTCTAATAAGGTTATAATGGAACCATTTGTTATTTAAATTGACTGTCCTATCTCTTTGGTTGGCACCATATGATTTGGTTCGATATATTTATGCTTAATGATTCTCGCTGAGACATTAGTGATGATTTTGGTAATTTACATGATATCGATAGAAGGATTGTAGATTTACACCTGAATATATTGGCATGTGATTGTGGGTTTCGACTACATAAGTTATGTGTAGAATAGATATATATCCGTGCGCCACATACGACCTATTTGAGAACTTATGCTTAAATCCTCGTTATGATCAACTCGCATAGACATATGTAGGATTGTATCTAGCTTGGGTGTTCTTTTCTGTTTTATTCCCTAACGGGTGGATCTGGAAAGGATATGTTTGTGTATACCTCGACAAAGGTGTACGAGCACTTGTGTGTTCTCGGTCGACAGATTGTCGTGACCATTAAGACCGGAGAGAGAAGGGTAGCTAGTTTGATGAAACATAGCACGCCAGGTGTTCGACAGAATGCCTGAGTGGGGTGAAGTTGTAACCTTAACTTTTTATTCCTTAAATTACCATTCGTTATCCATTACTTACTTTGATAATTAGTTATGCTTAGATTAATCAAACTTTCATTTAATGTTGTTCGAACAAGACTTTAGCGATACAAAGTCGATACTTGGTAAATATTAGTGATAGTTCCTCGTGAGTACGATATTCTACTTATCATTGTATTACTTGTTAGACCGTGTATACTTGCGTGTTGATCGATTGCGAAATCGGCCAACAGACACAGATTTAGAAATATCATTGAACATGATAAAACTTTATTGTATCCAATCAAATTGCTTTGGTTTGGATTCCCGACTAAGTATAAACATCCCGAATATTGAAAAACTTTTATGCACCCAAGGCGGAAAAGATGAACGATAATATAGTTCTTGCATGTAGTATTGATCAATACAGGGCACATGGGATGTACACCCTCGCACCCATAGGTTATGACGGTTTGCAGATGAAGTTATGTTTAACCTTTTCGAAAATAGAAAATAATGTTCATAGTCTGTTGACTAATCTCTAGTTATAGTCAGTGCATAGTTTCAAAAATTTGATATAGAATTAATATATTGTTATGATTGGTTCAGCATACTTCACAACTATTGATTCGTTGTAGAAGTGTCGTACAAAGAAAATATTTACTTCTTTCAACTAATATTTATAATTGCTATTACTTGTTAGGCAGTCAAATGCTCATCCTTGCTTAATTTAAATGTTTTCAGCTAAGTGTGAACAACCAGAAGGTTCGGCCAAGAACAAGGGAAAAAGGAAAGCAAACAGAATAAGTGTTATGGTTTTCTATGTAATAGTGTGACTTAATTAGGACAATGATATCTATTAATTATCATGTAATGAATGTAGTAAAGGTTGCGTACTTGGGATTAAACTCTCATATATGTAAATTAAGTTTGGTATTTATATTATTGTTATTATTATTAGTATTATTTCCGCTCATAGAAATGGTATCGTAAAGCACCGAGTTCGGGTTCAAGTACCTGAATTTGGGGGCGTTACAATATGGTATCGGAGCTTTAGGGTTAGAAACCTTAGGTGGGATAGACCTTAGGCTATAACCTTGGGACAGAGGAAAACCTTGAAAATACAAATAACTCATATGGAGTTTATAAAGGAGATGAATTGAATTAATTTATCGTCAAACAAAATAAAAGATAACTTATATATAAAATTATTATTGGTTGTGTGTATATATTATGTGCTAATCAAGATAGTTTGTGTGTAGATGTCAGATAGAAAAGAATTAGGATACCCTCAGATTGTAAAGAAGGAGTCAACCTCCATAACCGAGCCAATGTCAAAACCAATAGCTGAAATAGAGGCTCACAGTGAAAGCAATCCTAATGAGGTGATTATACTAGAAAATGTAGTATCGGGCCCAGAAATAGTAGTATAGCAGATAGGTAGAGTATAGTTAGAGAGTATATGGTCGAGCTAGAGTTCTTAAACTCATATGATTATGGTGAGTTCTTAAACTCATAATGTGTGGTAAGTTTGACAAATGTGGTATAGTTAGGTGTGAATGGATTATTGAGGATAATGGGGATATATAGAATACTAAGCAATTGATCCTTAGAGAAGGCGTAAGAAATAAGTAGTAATAGTATTACTTGAATATGTATGATTATATGATGCGTATACGATAAGTATGTCTGTGTAATGTAATATTTTGTATAAGTTGTGGCAGCGATTCCCAACTTTTGAGTCACAAAAGGATAACAGATGTTTAAAGCAGTATGTGCTATGGTATGTCAAGTGCTATGAATATGAATCTATGTTGGATTATTGAAATAAGTTGGTATAAAGATAGTAATCGTTTATTTGAACACTGGTTAATACAGTAAACCAAAGTTTTCAAAATCTAATATTTTGAATACATGATTATTTGAGTAAAAAATTTCACATTATGTGTATTGTGACGCCCCCAAAATAGGTATACATCACCCATCTTGAGTCGCCAAATACATGGTACAAAATACAAATACAAACTTAATTATACAACCATCGTGTAATATACGATAATACATAAACTGAGAGTTCTAATATGAATATTGTCATCTAGACAATATCCACACTCTAAGGAATCCTCATTACATTTATCGTCACACTATTTAACAGAATAGTGAGGACTACTAATGCTATCTTCTGAACCGTCACTCCTTTCCCCGACTCGTCCCAGCTATATTCTCATTTCCTGAAGAGAACAGTGAAAGAAAGGATAAGCTCAACTAGCCCAGTAAGAAATATTATGACTAAGATAATGCAAAATAAATTATCATTAGTCTTTAACAACGTTAAACTAATAAAATACAATAGACATCAAGTTTAACTACAGCGGAACAAGCAATCCATTAAAAGAGTCAAGTAGAGAATAAAATCTACTATCTTTTATGATTTAAAAAGTTTTCATCAATTTTTATCGTTGAGACTCAGCTTAATAAATAAACCACATCATCGAATCATCCCTGTACTACGGGCCAAGGATATTCATTAAATCATCAATGGTCATGACTATACCGAATAATCCCTGGTCATAATCATACCAAGTCCATCTCTGCACGTAAGCCAAAGATATACAATAAGAAAACCAATAATCAATAATCCATCTTTGCACGTAAGCCAAAGATATACAATTCAATAATCAACAGTCCATCTTCGCACGTAAGCCAAAGATAACTTTCATCACCATATAACCATATAAGCATGAGAATGATGACAATGATATAAGCATTAATCAAATGAAAACAAGGATAAATATTAAAGACTTTAAATTTATCCAAATATTATCAACCACTCATAATCTAATATTATTAATATCATAACAATATTTTAATCACTTCTTAAACTTATAAACAATTTATTTCAATTGTTTACACTTTACCAAATAATGCATTTAATCATTCAAAATGTCATACTTATAAGATTTCATCACCAATGATCAAATCCTTATAAAAAATCAGATATACCTTATATAGGATTTCTAAGCCATAAAATCCTATTTTCCAACTTTGTTACTTCACATAACATATTTAACTCATATGTTCGTAACTAAACTATTTTCATAAAAAATACCAAATTAGTCCCAAAAATATTTCTTTTTTGAGATTTAGCAGAATATAGTCCCATAATGAACATATATTTTTCTCGGAATTTTTAAAATTCATTTACTATTTTTCAAAAAATCAATTTATAATTAATTCCTTAAGAAATTAGCTACCTCAAGTTTAACTCCAGAAATTCCCAAATCTTTGCAGGATCTTACACATGTTAATGTGAGCTTTCAGTTTAAATTTCATGGTCATTAGAGTTATAGAACTCCAGTTATAGCATTTTTCGTCGGAAAAACCTAAATATTGAAATGGTCATAACTTGCTCATTTTAAGTCGGAATGAGCTCATTATTGGACAGGAGGTACCTTATACCATATAATTTCATGTCCCAAAAGGCCAAAATTTTTCTAACAAATTAAGCGGCCGAAACAGCCCCTTCAAATTTATGGGTAGTAGCCTTTTTCGAAATTGGTAGTTCTTGACCCCTTTCCTAAAATCAATCCACACAAAATCTACAGTACCTTTTCTAGTGATTCCACTTGGATACGTTATATAACTCATAGATCTAACTCTAGAACTTGACCACACTCAAAAATTCGAAATATAATAGGAGATATTGTCAGTTGAATTTCATGTTCCATTTTTACCAAAATCTGATTTTCAACCCTTTGTGATTTCTAAGAAACTTTCATGTTTTCACATAATAACCAGCATAACTCATCATGACAATGACATAATAATTCAATAAAACAAGTTCAAGAATAAATTTTAAAGATTTATAAGTTAATTTATCCTGAACTGAATAATGTCCAAATTGTCAACATGATACTTCTTTGTAGAGTAAAATTCAAGAATGCTCAGAATAATATTTCCATGAAAAGATATTGGATGAAACGCAAATATCAAGGATATTCCACTAATTTCATGGAGTATAGAAGCCAAAGCTTTAATCAACTGAGTATAATAACGAATATATGAAACTTCAAATGGATTTTCACCCGCCATGCGGTAATCCACGTATACAGATCATTTTCACAATTTAATAAGGAATGAATACAAAGGATCATTCACCATGCATGTGATAATCCACATGATAAAGTTATTCCAATGACTAATAAAGAATGGAATAACAGAAAGATTCACCATGCATGATATAGATCGCATGATAAAGTTATTCCCAACAGAATAATAAATAATGGAACCAGGTCCGGCGTAAATGCACAGACAAGATATTCCGACAGAATAATAAATACGGAATAATAAATAACGGAACCAGGTCCGGCGTAAACGCATAGATAGGATATTCCGACAGAATAATAAATAACGGAACCAGGTCAGGCGAAATTCGCACCGACAGGATATTCCAACAAAATAATAAAGAATGGAATAATAGAAGAATTTCACCATGTATGCGGTACTTCGCATAAACAGGTTATTCCAACATAATAATAATGAATGGAATAATAGAAGAATTTCACCATATATGCAGTACTTTGCATAGACAGGTTATTCCAACATAATAATAATGAATGGAATAATAGAAGAATTTCACCATGTATGCAATACTTTGCATGTATAGACAGGTTATTCCAACATAATAATAAGGAATGGAATAATAGAAGAATTTCACCATGTATGCAGTACTTCGCATAGACAGGTTATTCCAACATAATAATAAGGAATGGAATAATAGAAGAATTTCACCATGTATACAGTTCTTCTCATAGACAGGTTATTCCAACATAATAATAAGGAATGAAATAACAGAAGAATTTCACCAAGTATAGGGTAGTCCACGTATACAGGTTATTCCAACAGAATAATAAAGAATGGAATAACAGAAGTTCTCTTCATGAATATTAAAAAAATAATACCCTTTACCTTAGAATAAAACTGGATATTGGAATAGTGAGGTAGTAGACTTCTCTTCTTCTTTCTCTCTATAGATTTTCTCTCTATAATTTCTCTCTCTAGAGTTTCAGTGAATTCGTAAGAAATAATGAAGGAATGAGCTTCTATTTATAGGAGAATGGACTGAATAGTAACTAATTCATGAACGGTCCAGATTGATTTAATTTTAAACGGACAGTCCATATTGATTTACTATTAAAACTTTAAACCAACATTCCATACTTATTTACTAATATAATTTCAACCAATGGTCTGAAAAATTAGCACATCTCCCCATGGAATAATATTCTGCCCAAAAATGATTTGGACCGAAAAGAAATATATTTTGTTCGGGTGAATAGTATTCCGTGAATAGTAACTCGTGAATAGTAACTCGTGAATAACAACTCATGAATAGTAACTTATAAATATTAACTCGTGAATAGTAACTCATGAATAGTAACTCATAAATAGTAACTCTGACACAAAAAGTACCCCGAATACCCGATTGAACAATATAACCTCCAGACATCAATTATTATCGAAATAAATGTCGACTTCTACTAACACTAATAATTCCAACACAATAGAACTATCAATTTCATCTTTAATCAACACGAATTCATCATTAATATTATAACTCACAATATTTAACAACCAGGTTGTTCCCAGGAAAGAGGGGGCTTTCCAATAAGGATTTCTCCCTATTGGCACGCAATTAGGTGACCAAACCTCTCCTTGACAGAAGTTCTAGACATTGTAAATATTGCAATTTAATAATATGAATAACTTTGTCATCTCAATTATTGATTTAATAATATAACATATTGTGCAGATGATACTGTGACAATAATCGAATCAATAATATGAGAGAACTGATGCAGCAATTACTGTAGAAATAATTGAGTATAACTGAGTGACTTCTCATGTAAGCATCAATAATCAATACCGTGTGCTACTATGCAACCACGCGTATTACTGTACTTTTACTACCGAGTAGTTCAACAGTTTCAACGGTAAAACTTCCGTTGTTATTTTCATAAAAATAATTCTGTCATTTTATTACTACGACAATACTTCCGTTGTGGGTTCACCAATGATTATGTCGTCGTACGGATATTCCCCGACAAAAAAAATATTCCCTGACCAATCGAATATTATACAACTACTTGCATACTTTGTAAAATTTATAAATATTATCCACAACTATAACATTATATCAAATCCACACCATAATATTAAAAAAAATATTTTGAGAAATTTAAATCTTTATTCATAAAATTTGGGGTCTCACAATCTCCCCTCCTTATGAAATTTTGCCCTTGAAATTTACGTACGTACCTGGTATGCTGAAGTGATGAGGATACCTTGACTTCATTTTAGATTCTAACTCTTGAGGTATAACCTTTGAGTGTTGAATACGATCCTTCTTATCCAATATTTTAACACGTATCTTCTCATACGTTAAATCTTCTATTATCTCGTCCGGTTCAAAATCAATAATGTGGTTTGGGTCATCCGCATATTTATGTAACATCGGTACATGATAAACGTTATGAACACGCAACCTGTTTGGCGGTAAAACGAGTCTATAGGCCACAGTTCCTACTCGATCAAGGATTTCAAATGGGCCAATAAAATCGAGGGTTGAGATTTCCTCTCTTCATCGATTCTTGCTTCTAGAATAACGCCTCTTGAACCTTCTTCTTCACATTCATCATCTCTAAGTATGTAGCTTGCACGGCTTTAACTTTATCGATTAAAGTCGATTCTACTCGTATATTTGATATCACCACGTTGGTCTTTAGAGTCTTTAACTCTATCTTCATCATTTGTAAGTTATACAAAATGGATTTTTGTGTTAACAACATCGCACTCGTAAACGCATATGATCTTCTACTCAACGTGTTAGCTACCATGTTCTCTTTTCCACAATGATATTGAATGGTACGATCATAATCTTCAACAGCTCGAGCCAACGTCTTTGACACATTATACAATCGTTTTAGGTATAGAAATATTTGAGGGTTTTGTACTGAGGTCAATACAAAATTCGATTTCACTCTCTAGAGGTAGGCTAAGAAGTCTTCAAGAATACGTCAGGAAATTTATTAACAATAGAAATATCATTCAAAACTATGACCCTCATCCAAGACTTGGATAGCACATGTAATGAAGGTTTCTCCTAACGGGGCTTCAACAGATAAGTCAAAGTTTAATTTCTCTAGAGTCAAATTTAAACATTGAACACAAGCAAGAGAGATAAAATAATGGGTAGAATCGGTATCTAATAAGGTATAGACTTCGTAAAAATTTATAATTAACTAACCCGTGCTAACTTTGTTCGAGTTACTCGCTTTTTGAGAAGTCACAAAAAACGCTCTTCCTGAAACTACCGACTTTGTTTTGTTGTATCCGCCTTTGGTGCCACCGTCCCAACTGAACTTAACTTCACTATACGATAAAATCAAGTTAAATGACCTTCTCTTCTTGAAATTTCCACTTCTATTATCTTGGCCATGATTACCACCGAAGTGGTTACCATTCTTGGCATGATAATTTCCCCCACGATGGTCATCATTGTTCCGATGGTCGTTGCCACCGGTATGATTATTATCGTGTTGTTGGTCGTTACCTTTTGGTTGTGCTGACTCATTATCGCGCTCCAATAACTGAGCCCTATTCACAACATCTGAATATAAACAAATTTTGTGAGAAATGAGGTATTGACATATATCGGGTTTCAAACCTCTTAGAAACAGTCGCGTCATTCACTCCTCATTATCCACCAAATGGGATGCAAACCAGGATAACTCTGCAAACTTAGCCTCGTACTGCGATAAAGTCATATTATTTTGCTCCATTGCTTATCTCAACATTTTCAGATGCCATTTTCAAACACTGTCACAAAACAAGGGTTATTTGACATATCACATATTATCCCTATACTCTGACCGACAAATTAAATACCAAATAATCTTAGGTAGGTCATACTAGCGAAGGAATTCCCCGTCTCTCCCCTCCTAGTTCTTGTCTCACATCTCAGCCAGGGATCATATCCCTAAGCTTTGATACCAACTGTGATGCTCCCAAAATAGGTATACATCACCCATCTTGAGTCGCCAAAAACATGGTACAAAATACAAATACAAACTTAATTATACAACCGTCGTGTAATATACGACAATACATAAACAAAGAGTTCTAATAGGAATATTGTCATCTAGACAATATCCACACTCAAAGGAGTCCTCATTACATTTATTGTCACACTATTTAACAGAATAGTGAGGACTACTAATGCTATCTTCTGAACCATCACTCCTTTCCCCGACTCGTCCATTTATATTCTCATTTCACAAGAGAACAAAGGAAAGAAAGGATAAGCTCAACTAGCCCAGTAAGAAATATTATGACTAAGATAATGCAGAATAAATTATCATTAGTCTTCAACAATGTTAAACTGATAAAATACAATAGACATCAAGTTTAACTGCAGCGGAACAAGCAATCCATTAAAAGAGTCAAGTAGAGAATAAAATCTACTATCTTTTATGATTTAAAAAGTTTTCATCAATTTTAATCGATGAGACTCAGCTTAATAAATAAACCACATCATCGAATCATCCACGCTTTTACGGGCAAGGATATTCATTAAATCATCAATGGTCATGACTATACCGAATAATCCCTGGTCATAATCATACCAAGTCCATCTCTGCACGTAAGCCAAAGATATACAATAAGAAAACTAATAATCAATAATCCATCTTTGCACGTAAGCCAAAGATATACAATACAATTCAATAATCAACAATCCATCTTCGCACGTAGTAAGCCAAGATAACTTTCATCACCATATAAGCATGAGGATGATGACAATGATATAAGCATTAATCAAATGAAAACAAGGATAAATATTAAAGACTTTAAATTTATCCAAATATTATCAACCACTCATAATCTAATATTATTAATATCATAACAATATTTTAATCACTTCTTAATCTTATAAACAATTTATTTTAATTGTTTACACTTTACCAAATAATGCATTTAATCATTCAAAAATGTCATACTCATAAGATTTCATCACCAATGATCAAATACCTTATAAAAAAATCTGCATATACCTTATATAGGATTTCTAAGCCATTAAATCCTATTTTCCAACTTTGTTACTTCACATAACATATTTAACTCATATGTTCGTAACTAGACCTTTTTCATAAAAAATACCAAATTAGTCCCAAAAATATTTCTTTTCTAGAATTTAGCAAAATATAGTACCATAATGAACATATATTTTTCTCAAAATTTTTAAAATTGATTTACTATTTTTCAAAAAATCAATTCTAATTAATTCCTGAAGAAATTAGCTACCTCAAGTTTAACTCCAGAAATTCCCAAATCTTGGCAAGATTTTACACATGTTAATGTGAGCTTTCAGTTTAAATTTCATGGTCATCGGAGTTATTGAACTCCGGTTATAGCATTTTTCGTCGAAAAAACCTAAATATTGAAATGGTCATAACTTGCTCATTTTAAGTCGAATTGAGCTCATTTTTGGACAGGAGGTACCTTATACCATATACTTTCACGTCCCAAAAGGCCAGAATTTTCTCATAAATTAAGTGGCCGAAACATCCCCTTCAAATTTATGGGCAGTAGCCTTTTTCGAAATTGGCAGTTTTTGACTCCTTTCCTAAAATCAATCCACACGAAAATCTACAACACCTTTTCCCGTGATTCCACTTGGATACGTTATATAACTCATAGATCTAACTTTAGAACTTGACCACACTCAAAAATTAGAAATATAATAGGAGATATTGTCAGTGAATTTCATGTTCCATTTTCACCAAAATCTGATTTTCAACCCTTTGTGATTTCTAAGAAACTTTCATGTGTTCACATAATAACCAACATAACTCATCATGACAATGACATAGTAATTCAATAAAACAAGTTCAAGAATAAATTTTAAAGATTTATAAGTTAATTTATCCTAAACTCAATAATGTCCAAATTGTCAACATGATACTTCTTTGTATAGTAAAATTCAAGAATGCTCAGAATAATATTTCCATGAAAAGATACTGGTCGAAGCGCAAATATCAAGGATATTCCACTAATTTCATGGAGTATAGAAGCCAAAGCTTTAATCAACTGAGTATAATAACGAATATATGAAACTGCAAATGGATTTTCACCCGTCATGCGGTAATCCACGTATACAGATCATTTCCACAATTTAATAAGGAATGAATACAAAGGATCATTCACCATGCATGTGGTAATCCACATAGACAGGTTATTCCAAAAGAATAATAAAGAATGGAATAATAGAAGAATTCACCATGCGTGCGATAGATTTGATGCATGCATGGTTATTCCCAATGAAATAATAAATAATGGAACCAGTCCCAAAGAAAATAAATGCAATGCATAAGATATTTTGACGAATAATAAATACTGAAAATAATAAATAATGGAACCAGGATCCTACGAAACGTATAAATAGGATATTCCGACAGAATAATAAATAACGGAACCGAAGTCAAAGTAAATTGCACCGGCTGTGATATTCCAAATGAAATAATAAAGAATGGAATAATAGAAGAATTTCACCATGTATATGCAGATTGCCATAAAACAAAGTTATTCCAACATAATAATAATGAATGGAATAATAGAAGAATTTCACCATGTATGTAGTACTTTGCATAGACAGGTTATTCCAACATAATAATAAGGAATGGAATAATAGAAGAATTTCACCATGTATGCAGTACTTCGTATAGACAAGTTATTCCAACATAATAATAAGGAATAGAATAATAGAAGAATTTCACCATGTATGCAGTACTTCGCATAGACAAGTTATTCCAACATAATAATAAGGAATGGAATAACAGAAGAATTTCACCAAGTATAGGGTAGTCCACGTATACATGTTATTCCAACAGAATAATAAAGAATGGAATAACAGAAGTTCTCTTCATGAATATGAAAAAAATAATACCCCTTACCTTAGAATAAAATCGATACTTTGGAATAGTGAGGTAGCGACTTCTCTTCTTTCTCTCTATAGATTTTCTCTATAATTTCTCTCTCTAGAGTTTCGGTGAATTCGTAAGAAATAATGAAGGAATGAGATTCCATTTATAGGAGAATGGACTGAATAGTAACTAATTCATGAACGGTCCAGATTGATTTACTTTTAAACGGACGGTCCAAATTGATTTACTATTAAAACTTTAAACCAACGGTCCATACTGATTTACTAATATAATTTGAACCAACGGTTTGAAAAATTAGCACATCTCCCCATGGAATAATATTTGTACCCAAAAATGATTTGGACAGAAAAGAAATATATTTTGTTCGGGTGAATAGTATCCTGTGAATAGTAACTCGTGAATAGTAACTTATGAATAGTAACTCGTGAATAATAACTCATGAATAATAACTCGTGAATAGTAACTCGTGAATAGAAACTCCAATACGAAAAGTGCCCCGAATACCCGATTGAACAATATAACCTCCAGACATCAATTATTGTCAAAATAAATGTTGACTTCCACTAACACTAATAATTCCAACATAATAGAACTATCAATTTCATCTTTAATCAACACGAATTCTTCATTAATATTATAACTCACAATATTTAACAACCAGGTTGTTCCCAGGAAAGAGGGGGCTTTCCAATAAGGATTTCTCCCTATTGGCGCGTAATTAGGTGACCAAACCTCTCCTTGACAGAACTTCTAGACATTATAAATATTACAATTTAATAATATGAATAACTTTGTCGCCTCAATTATTAATTTAATAATATAACATATTGTGCAGATGATACTGTGACAATAATCGAATCAATAATATGAGAGATATGATGCAGCAATTACTGTAGCAATAATTGAGTATAACCGAGTGACTTCTCACGTAAGCATCAATAATCAATACCGCAGTGTACTATACAACCACGCCAGACATCGTATTTCTTTTACTACCGAGTAGTTCAACAGCTTTTAACGGTAAAACTTCCGCCGTTATTTTCATAAAAATAATTCTGTTATTTTATTACTACGACAATACTTTCGTTGTGGGTTCACCAATGATTATGCCGTCGTACGGATATTCCCCGATAAAAAAAATATTCCCCGACCAATCGAATATTATACAATAACTTGCATACTTTGCAAAATTTATAAATATTACCCACAACTATAACATTATATCAAATCCATACCATAATATTAAAAAAATATATTTCAAGAAATGTAAATCTTTATTCATAAAATTTGGGGTCTAACGTGTATACCCTATGACATAGAAGGTAAGTCGATGAAAGATAAATTATAATTAATTAGATAATGCCGCCAAAGACGAAAATGAAACCAATGGATAGAAGAACCTGTCGACAAAGCTGGAGGACAACCAGACCCAATACAGAATTTTACGATTATGGTCGTTCAGGCTATGCAGAATGGAATACCAGCCGTGAAAAATCAGCCAAATAATCAATCGGCAAACATCAAAGACTTCAAGGCAATCGGGCCACCAGGATTTAGAGGATCAACTGACCCGGTAGAAGCGTTTGTGATTGGTAGGGTAACGAAGGGGCAAAAAGACCGCTTTTGCCAGGTATATGATAAAGGGGAGGCAAATTTTTGGTGGGAGACAAATTAAGCTAGGGCCGGAGAAGGGAGTAGTGGTGGTAGGACTGGATAAATGAAAAGAGATAATTTCGGGAATATCGAAATTAGACCAGGAGACGGAAAGAAACAGGTTATGCAGTGTGAAAATTGCGGAAAGGATCACTCGGGAGAGTGTCTTAAAGGAAAGTTTATGTGTTATAAGTGTTGGCAGAAGGGACATATCTATCCCAACTACCCCAATCCAAGAATGTATAGTGGGTGTTTTATTTGTGAATCAATGGAGCATAAGGTGAAAGACTGTCCAAGAAGGAGAAGGGAGGCAAGGAATGCGAATATGGGAAAAGGCAGCAGGACAATGTTGACAACAAGACCAACTTCAACAAACAAACCAAAAGAAATAAACCGCAAGAGTCTCCAACATGACTGTTCAGGATTCGGTAGCAGTCGGGGATGGAACTCCAGGTATTATTCGTATAACTTTTATTTTCTTATATATGTAATAAATTATTTTATAAAGAATATTTGAAGGAGGAATTTGAGTTCTATTAGAATTCAATTTTTCGTTTAAGTAGATAGACAAACTTTATGCTAAATAGTTAAAGATCAATTCGATCAATTATGATCAAGATCTATTTGCAATGATTGTGTATGCTATATACCCTTGTATGCATAGGTTTTAAAACGGTGATTCCGGGGACGGAATCTTTATAAGGGAGTGTGAATGTAATAACCCGATATTTTCTATATAATTAAATCAAAAATTTTGCGTATAAATTTTTATTATTATTATTTATTTTAAAGGTAAAAATGCGTGCAAGGTATTGTGTATGTATTTATGTGATGAATATAAAATATATTATTACATGAATGATTACAAATAATTTTATTTTAGAATTATTGATCTTTATAAATTATATTCTTATAATAATTAATTTTTTAGTAGAAATGTTTTTATTAATTATTTTCCATGAAAATATGATTATTAAATTATTTAAATAATATATAAAATGATTATAGAATTATTATAATAACTATTTTGTTATATGAATTTATTTCAGATTAATTAAGTTAATTATTATAACTTAATTAATAATGGTATAAATATGAAAGATATATCGGATATGGAATCCAAAGCCTAAATTCTAGATTTGGAATAAGGAATGAAAATATTAATATAATATTATTTTTATTTCGGTGTTATGAACATGTACTGTATATGTGTGGACTATTAATGGTTGGTCAATTATGATACATTATTACCAAACCCTAGTATTATTTTAATAAACCCTATTTTGTTAGTCAAATAAGACTGTAAGATTTTCAAGTAATTATGTTAGGTTATGAATGTCATGTGTTATTGATTTTAACCCTAATTATGGAGAACCTTAATTAATTAAGAACCCTAATTAATTGAGAACCCTAAATTTGGAAACCCAAATTTGAAACTCAATTATGAGTTCGAGACTGTTATATAACTGTGTTATATGATTTACGTTGTATATTATATAATTTTATGATTAATTAGGTAAACCCTAATTAATATTTAGAAACTCTAATTTCTAAAAATTAGAAAACCCTAGTTTCATGCTGTTAAACCCTAATTCAAAAGTCAAATACAAGTTTAAGACTGTTATGTAATCACGATAATGTGATTAACGATCGGTATTATAGATATTAACCCTAATTAGGGAGAACCCTAATTTTTAAAATCCTAATTTCCAAATTTAAAAACTTAATTGCTAAGTTATTAACCCTAATCATTAAATTATAAAGCTTAATGCTAATTAGGGGACTTTAAACCCTAATGTTCATGTATAATGTAATTAGATAACTTAATCAAATTAGAAAATCCTAAATCGCATTTTTAGAAACTAATTTTGTTATGTTAAACCCTAATTAGAAATCTTACAATTTTTGTGCTAAACCTTAGGGTTAAACCCTAAGGGTCAAACCTTAAGGGTTTGCCATGTTACAACTTTGCCATTAAAATTACATGTTATGGACCAAAATGCCCTTATGCACATTATTTAATAGTTGCTTGAAAATCTTTCCATATATGTAGTTGGTGAACCAACTCTTACTAACCCCATGTGACTGAAATCTACCATATCAGCCATTATATCATACAAGTTCATTGTATCTACATATTATATATAGAATTAAGAGAGAGAAAATTCATTTCAAGTCTCAATTGCTCACCAACACTCATGCAAGGTACCCTCTCTCTCTCAAAGCTCACGAAAACTTTTGCTAAATCAGTTCCCAAACCAAGCCCCACCATCATCCATAACACATCTAAAGCCCAGATTCAAGATAGTTCATAGAAAGGTATAAAGCTAACCCTAGAAATTTGATCATGTATGCTATGTTAAATGTTAGATTTTTGTGTTAAAACATGTTATATGTAGTAGATATTGATGATCTGGGTTGGTATCTTATAGATACATAACATCTAAGTGCTCAAAATTGATGATTTTCAAAATCTGGAAAAAGTTGAACAAGTGGTCTGACAATGAATGTCAGACCTCATAGATCTTTGGTTGTTATGTGTTTTTGTTGTTTAAATGTTTGAACTTGTAGTATGTTACGTGGTCTATGATCTAGAACTTAAATCAGGGTCAGATCTATCATATGTTGTAAGATATTCGTGGTCAAACCACGTTGACTGGCCATGACTGGGCATTTCTGGGTAACCCAGAAACTGCCTAGAAAGGGCCTGACAAGATTTTCCTAAGCCTTGATATTGCTGTTGTTTGTTGTTTTGTTGTTTTGTTGTTGTTGTTGTAATAGAATCGTAATATGTTATATAGACTACAAGTTTATGCCTTAAAATCTCCTAAATATCAATTGAGTCGATTGCAGTGTTTGGTCAAAGTAGACCATCCGGTCATGAAAATTGATTTATGGAATTTCCAGAAAATCAAGAACGCAGCGTCTGACAAAGTTTGACCAGCCTTGATCGTTCATTTGTGTTGTTTTTATGATGATCTGATGATATGTTATTGTTCCTTGTCATGTACTCTATAAGTGTGAACCATTAGAGAACATCATAGCTAGCCCGAACTGTTTAATCGAATCGAGAAAGTAGGTACCTCGACTATTCTTCATTTCTGGAAAACCCAAAAAATGAAGAACTGTTCTGACAACAATTTTTGAGGTCAAGATCTTTCTGTTATGAAGTGGAATGAACATGAAACCAGTTGGTGATTGTAGTATTACATTAATACTACAATCCTAACAAAATTTCAAGCCCGGAATCGTTATGGTCTAATAATTATGATTAGTCAAACTATCTAAGTTGATAACTGTCGATGAATTTCTGGGTTTGATGAAGAACACCCAAGAACACTTATAGCGACGGTTTAAATAAGCTATACACGGACCTTCATGACACTTTATTTCTAAAATTAATTATTTTGTTAAATAATCGGAGAAAATTAGTTTTAATTATTAAAAATACAAAATAAATTACTAAAATTTATTTTAAAGCCTAAAAATTAGTTTTCAATAATTTTGAATATATTTCATAAATATTTATTATTTTTGGAATATTAAAGGTATTTAATTTATTTAATTGTTATATTAAATAAATTATTTAAAAATGATTTAATACTTGAAAAATCATTTAAAATTATATTATGGTATAAGAAAATATTTGAAGTTATTTTTAATGACTTTTAATATTTTGAGATAAATTTCATTAATAAATTAATATTAATTATAATGAAGTTATTTAATAAATTTATTAAATAAATTATGAAAAATAGAATTAATAATTTAAAAATCATATAAAAATGATTTAAAGGTTATAAAATATTTTAAGTTATAAAATATAACTTTTGATATTTTGTCATAAAAAAATTAATATTTTAATATTAATGATATTAGATTTATTCAATATTTATATTAAATAAATTAGTTTAAAAATGATTTTAATATTAGAAAATTATTTTAAATGAAAATAAAGAGTTTAAAAATATTTTAAGTTATAAAATATAACTTTGAATATTTAAAGGTAAATTTCATTAATAATTTAATATTAAATGATATTAAGTTTATTTAATAATTATATTAAATAAATAGTTTAAAATGCTTTTATTAATTTAAAATCATTTAAAAGGGATATAAATAAATTAAAAATATTTTAAGTTATAATAAATGACTTTTAATATTTTGATGAATAATACATTAATATTTAAATATTAATGATAATTATTTAAAATGATTTTAAATGTTTTAAAAATCATTTAAGGATAATATTAATGTTTTAAAAGTATTTTAAGTTATTATAAATAACTTTTTGGCAATGGTTTTATTAATAATTTAATATTAATTAAATATTAATGATAATAGAATTATTTAATATTTAAATCATTTAATAATAATTCCGGTGTTTGAAAAATCATGATAAATTATAATGATTGTTTAAAAATTATTATATATAAGGGTATGAAAAATAATATGACTCATATTTAAATTATTTAACTGGATATTGAACTACAGGATAGAGTCTTAGACTCGATAATTACCCGATAAAGCCGTCAGTACACCGACATGTTTCAGAAATTGATCTGGACTTATATAATTTATCTGTATATGTGTTTGCTTGTGATCCAATGACTGTGAAACATGTGTGACAATGTGATTAGGTTATGTCCTGACTGCAATAAGCAGTATTATGTGTTATGATATGTTATTCTAATCAATAGAATGATCTTATTAATGATATGTTGCTATATAAAAGATAAAACTAAGTTGAGTAACTCGTAAATGTTGAGACTGAAGTGAGTATCCCACCTTTGCATTTCCTTTATGCAATGGATATAAGTAAGAAAGTTTCAGAATTATATTATCATTGTGCCAGAATATTAACTTTATTGTTATTGATTATATATCTGATCATTATTTATCAGTACAATATTATTGTATAATTGAGATATTTATTTTGTTCGTTAATTTCTAAATATGGTTATACAAGTGTCCTCACTTGGATAATCATTGTATTTAATCATATGTTAATACACACATATCGATCTCTGATATGTATATATAAATTAAAAGTCGTATAAGCTATTTGACCTAACTAGACACAGATTTAGAAATATCGTTGAACATACTAAAACTTTATTGTATCCAATCAAATTGCTTTGGTTTGGATTCCCGACTAAGTATGAACATCCCGAATATGGGAAAACTTTTATGCGCCCAAGGTGAAAAAGATGAACGATAATATCGTTCTTGCATGTAGTATTGATCAATACAGGGCACATGGGATGTACACCCTCGCACCCGTAAGTTATGACGGTTTGCAGATGAAGTTTTGTTTCACCTTTTCAAAAATAGAAAATAATGTTTATAGTTTGTCGACTAATCTCCAGTTATAGTCAGTGCGTAGTTTTAAAAATTTGATATAGAATTAATATATTGTTATGATTGGTTCAGCATACTTCACAACTATTGATTCGTTGTAGAAGTGTCGTACATAGAAAACATTTACTTCTTTCAGCTAATATTTATAATTGTTATTACTTGATGGGCACTCAAATGCTCATCCTTGCTTAATTTAAATGTTTTCAGCTAAGTGTGAACAACCAGAAGGTTCGACCAAGAACAAGGGAAAAGGAAAGTAAACAGAATAAGTGTTATGGTTTTCTATGTAATAGTGTGACTTAATTAGGACAATGATATCTATTAATTATCGTGTAATGAATGTAGTAAAGGTTGCGTACTTGGGATTAAACTCTCATATATGTAAATTAAGTTTGGTATTTATATTATTGTTATTATTATTAGTATTATTTCCGCTTATAGAAATGATATCGTAAAGCACCGAGTTCGGGTTTCAAGTACCTGAATTTGGGGGCGTTACAATTCGACCCTAAGCTTGCCTAGAAACATCATAGATTAAGAATTACACTTTGTCAAACATAGCTACTTGATAATTGTCTATGAATGTTCTTGGTGATCAAGAACACCTAAGGCGACACTTACTGTTGCTAAAGGCTTTAGCGACAGACTTATTAATTTTATTTATTTTATTTTCAAAAATCATTTAAAAATAGAAAATAAATTCTAAAAATTACAACATTAGTTTTAAAAATTATTTTAAGTTATAAAAATTAACTTTTAATAATTTGGCATAGTCTACATAAATATTAGTAATTATTTGAATATTATTGATATTTAATTTATTTAATAAATACATTAAATAAATTAATTAAAAATCATTTATTATATTAAAATCATTTTAAATGATAATAAGGTATTTAAAAATATTTTAAGCTATAAAATAGAACTTTAAATATTTTAAAGCAAATTTCATTAATTATTTAATATTAATGATATTAGGTTTATTTAATAATTATATTAAATAAATTAGTTTTAAAATGATTTTAATATTATAAAAATCATTTTAAATGAAAATAAGAAGTTTAATAATATTTTAAGTTATAAAATGTAACTTTTTATATTTTTAGGTAAATTTCATTAATAATTTACTATTAATGATATTAGATTTATTTAATAATTATATTAAATAAGTAGTTTAAAAATGATTTTATTTATTTAAAATCATTTAAAAAGCGTGATAAATGGTTTAAAAATATTTAAGTTATAATAAATGACTATTAATATTTTGATAAATAGTACATTAATATTTAAATATTAATGGTAATTATTTAGAAATAATTTTAAATTTTTAAAAATCATATTAGGATAATATTAATGTTTTAAAAATATTTTGAGTTATTATAAATAACTTTAATATTTTTGCAATGGTTTCATTAATATTTTAATATTATTTTAATATTAATAATAGAGTTATTTAATATTTAAATTATTTAATAATGATTCCAGAGTTTGAAAATCATGATAAATTGTAATAATTATTTACAAATTATTACAAGTCATTTAAAAATAATTTGACTGATATTTAAATTGTCCAGAATAATATTTAAGTTATAGATTAGAGTTTTATTAATAATAAACTTGATAATTACCTTATAAAGTCGTCGATACACCAAAATGTTACCAAAATTGATTCAAACCTATATAGGTTGACCTGATAAGTGTCTGTTTGTGTCCTTCTGAATGATAAACGTATATGACAATGTGATTAGGTTATATGTTGACTGTAAATAACAGTACTATGTGTTATAATATGTTATTCTAATCGATAGAACAATCTTATGAATGATAGGTTGTGTAAGCAGCAGATCAGGCAAGTATCCTAACCTTTGCATTTACTTTATGCAATGGACATGAGTAAGAAAGTTTTAGAATTATATTATCGTTGTGCCAGATTATTAACTCTATTGTTATGGATTATGTATCCAAATATTCGTATGCATGCAAGTTCTCAAACTTTATTCGTTCATTGTTTATTAATGCGATATTCTTGTAAAATTCAGATATATATATATATATATATATATATATATATATATATTCTATTTGTTAATTTCTAAGTATGGTTATACAAGTGTCCTCACTTGGATAATTATTGTATATGTTGATACATACTTGATGATTTCCAGTATGTATACCTTAATTAAAAGTCGTCTAAGCTATTTGACTCGGCTAGACACAAATTTAAAAATATCGTTGAATGTGATAGAACCCTATTGATATCAAACCAAATTATTTTGGTTTGGATTCAGGCTAAGTATGAACATCCCGAATCTGGGGAACTTTTGTGTGCCCAAGGCGGATAAGATGAACGAGAATATCATTTTGGTATGTAGTATTGATTAATACAGGGCATAACAGGCTGATCACCCCCGTGCTCGTAAGTTATGACAGTTTACAGATAAAGTTTTGTTTAACCTTTTTGAAAACTAAAAATTATGTTCATAGCCTGTCGATTACTCTCTATTTATAGCCAGTACGTAGTTTCAAAAATTTGAAATAGAAATGATATATTGATTAGAATTGTTTCAGCTTACTTCACAACTGTTGATTCGTTGTAGAAGTGCCCTTCACAGAAAATATTTAATTCTTTCAACTAACTTTTATTGACTGTTATTACTTGATGGGTAATCAAATACTCATTCTAGCTTAATTTAAATGCTTCTAGTTAAGTATGATCAATCTGAAGGCTCTGCTAGGAATAAAGGGAAAGGAAAGCTGAGAGAATAAGTTTATGTTATCTTATGTAATAGTTAGACTTAATTAATATGATGATATTTATTATCCATCATGTAATGAATGTATTAAAGGTCGCGTACCTGGGATTTAGACAACTGTGATATGTAAATTAAGTTTGATATTTATGACATTATTAATATTATTATTTCGCTCAAAGAAATGATATCATGAAGCACTGAATTCGGGTTTCAAGCACCTGAATTTGGGGGCATCATAGTTATCAATTAGTATTGGCATCTTAACGGCAACATTATATTATCGGCGAAATGCGAACTCTCAGTTATCTTTGGGATGAGGTAGGTGAAAGTCAGCTATTGGGTCCAGAGTTGGTACAAAACTATCGAGATCATCAAGGTGATTCGGATAAGATTGATAGCTGCACGAGATAAACAGAAGAAATATGCCGATCAACACCAAAAAAAATCGGGAATTCGATGTCGGTAGTTTTGTTTTCTTGAAAGTGTCTCCCTAGAAGGGGAAAATTCGGCTTGGCAAAAAGGGGAAATTAAGTCCTAGGTTTATAGGACCTTTTGAAGTGCTTCAATGAGTTGGTGAAGTGGCGTACGAGGTACCTTTACCTCCGAAATTAGAACATATTCATAACATTTTCCATGTCTCGGTATTGAGTGTCGACGTCGGGATTTTTTAGTGTCCCTTTTCGTTACTTGTTCTTTGGTGTTCTCATGTTAATGTGAGATTTGTTTGAAAAAATAAGTGAAAAAGGTCCGACATGTATAATGTCGACGATTTGACTTTAAGAGTCGCCAGTTGGTGTATTTAACTAGTTGCACCAACGCAACCGAAAAGGTTTGTACATTGACCCAGTGATGAGACACTACTAAACAGGTCTGTGAAACCGAGATTCATTTAGGTCCGGGGGCTTGATTATGCAGAGGTAAGGTGTTAGGCACCCCCCGACATCCGTGTTGCCACGGTGACCGCCACTTTTTAAAGAAACTATTATATGAATTTCTGTGTGTGTGTGTGTGTGTATGTATGGATCAATGTGCAATTATTTGGAAGTAGTGCTGTACCTCGTTCGCACCTATATACATAGGGTTTGAATTTATAAAAAAAATCAATTTTAAACATGATATAGCAATGAAGTTTTGTAAAAAGAGGTTTTTCAAACCCTGTGCTCAATAGTAATTGAGGCCTTTGATACTTCCATTTTATTATTAAATGTTCACTTGTTTGCTTTTATTTTTGAGATGTGAAGCATCTTGAAAAAATAATATCTGAAATCTTGAACTCCTCATGGGCATGATGACCATCCAGGAAATTCGAACAACAGTAAATAATGTACAAGCCGCTTCACAATCGAAAAATGTCCATCATGGAAATCCAGAATCTAGATTCAATGGTGATCAATCAGTGATCACATGATTCCTAGGCTCACATGATAATCTGCAGTTTTATGGAAAGCGATGGCGATTATATATATAAAAGTTGTAAATATATATATATATATATATATATATATACAGACATGATCAACCACCACGAAGCAACTCCATGGGGGATCAGAAATGTAAATATATAAAAGCGGTAAATATATATATATGGACATGATCAACCACCACGAAGTAAACTCCAGGTGGGACAAAATATAAATAAAGCTGTAAAAGTGATCAACTGCCACGAAGTAAACTCCAGCGACGAAAAAATGTAAATAAAAGTCAAAAGCGATCAACTGCCACGAAGTAAACTCCAGACGGACGAAATATAAATATATATATATATATATAGTAGTAAATGCAAGGATGTAAATCCAGGGCTCATCGGATATAATCCGATGACAATTATATATATAAGTGTGTGTGTATATATATATATATATATATAAAAGCGGTAAATATCTAGATATAAAATCCAGGCTCATTAGATATAATACAACAGAGTATATATATAAGTATATATATATATATATATAAAAGCAGGTAAATGCTCCGGATATAAAATCCATGCTCATCAGATATGTCTGACAACAGTTATATATATATATATATATAAGCAAATAAACGCTCCAAACATGATTCTAGGCTCATCAGACAGAGTCTGACCACAATTTATATATATAAGTACATATATATATATATATACAAAAGCTAATAAACGCTCCAGACATAAGTCTAGGCTCAATCGAGGCATAACTCGATAATGTTAGTCCATATATAAAATATATACATCTATATAAGTATATATATATATATACAGACATAAATGAAAACCATAGACCGAAGTCCGGGTAAATGCACACTACACGACTCTCAATGTGTATAACAGTGTGTGCTAATTTGGAAAGAAGGCTTTATAAAATATAAGAAGGCTTACAGTGGGCTACCAAAGTAGACTTCCATGACTCTATGTGGATAAACACTCAGCTCCCTCTGGATAAAAGTGTAGCTATATGTGAGCTAACCGGTGTTTATACTGAGGAAACACACAATATGGGTGTATACAGAGTAAATTGGATAGGGCTTCCTCGCCTTTTCTCTCTCCTTCCTCTCTCAAAATGGCTGGCCCAAGGTCTATATTTATAGACTGATGGCCGCAGGTACACCTGCAACAGCTGCGGTTATACCTGCGACTGGTCGTGGTGCATCCGAGCCTTGCGGGTCTCGTCGTCTAGAAGTACGTGCACTCGTGCACTGTAATGTCCACTCGAACTTGCAAAACTTCAATCCAAGCATCCGAAAGAGGTATATATGACATTCTTTAGACCGCTTATGTCGAGAGTTACACAATGACATGGATTAGAGGTTGTATGAAGTCAGGAAGAGGGGTCCATGCCCATGGTCTTCAAGCTTCAAATACTATCCAAGGTACTGCCACACGTAATATTCACTCGAGATTATAACTCCTCAGTTCTTATGGGACATCGTTGTATGTATGTATGTATGAAGTGTTGAGATGACGCGCAGGTGTTGAAGGGGCAAGATGACGTTTGACTCTTTGTCGGGGTTATCACTGGTTTAAGTTAAAAGTAGACGTTGTTCAGGGTTACATCTGAGATTGGACTACTTCTTGGTATGACGCGATATCATCTTGTGAGAGAGAACGTTGAGGCGGTAAGATGATGTTTGAATCCTCACTGGGGTTATCGCCGGTTTGAGCTGAAAGTAGACGTTGCTCAGGGTTACATCTGAGATTGGACTACTGCAAGTGTTTGAATGCCGCAAGGTCATCTATGGGAGAACCTGTCTGCCCGGTGTTAGCTCCGGGTCTGAGGTATGAGTACCTCGGCTGGATGTCTGAGCTTGAAGCTGATAGCATGTATAAGCATTTTTGGAGTTATTGCCGGAACTGCAACAACACTCCTTGGGGTTATCGCCAAGGACGAAACTCGGGGTTATCTCCGAGGTTGGAAATGATCCTTTTGATGTTTGTTCCGGGTTTGGAAATGATGTTCCCGGTGTGTGTCCCGGGTTTTGAACTTGAACTTTTGGTAGTATCCGAAATGGATGTAAGCTGTCTTCCAGGGTTATCTTCGAAAGACGAATCTGCCCTCCTGCAATGTTAGTAATAGGCGTACAAAAAATTTTGAGTGTCTACAGATGCCCCTCTTTATCATATTCATGCAATGCAAGGCATGGATAGGATAAAGAATCCTAGACACTTGAAATGCAAGTAATGTAAACATGATGCTATATGCAGCAACATGATGCAAATGTATGATGCATGATTGTCAGGTAATACTGTTGGGATGATAATCAGTGATGGCTTGGACATGCGATCCAAATCTTAAAGGATGTTAATGTTGGGGCTATCACCAAAGTCTTGAATCCTAGACACTGGCTTATATTCCATAGAGGTGCCTCTTATGTATAAGAGATCTATGGGGATAAAGCTTTGTCTATTTGAGGATGTGTATAACATATTCCCTCATTCTATCGAGATTCTTGTCACAATGCATCATTATCGGGGTTACGACCTTCGTTGATGTGTGTATCACCGGATAGATCCCTGCTGGGTACATTGTCAAGGTTGCTAGACCTTCATTGATGTATGTGTCAATGGTCGCATTGCGTTGTAAACCCCTGCCGAGGAAGGTTGCTTTGATGGGTTTACTTGCCATCAGCTGACATGATGTCAAGGTTGCTTGACCTTCATTGATGTGTGTATCAATGGTTTCATTGCGTTGTAACCCCCACCGGGGAAGGTTGCTTCGATGGGTTTACTTGTCATAGGCTGACATGACATCAAGGTTGTTTGACCTTCATTGATGTGTGTATCAATGGTTGCATTGCGTTGAAACCCCCGCTGGGGAAGGTTATTTCGATGGGTTTACTTGCCATCGGCTGACATGACATCAAGGTTGTTTGACCCTCATTGATGTGTGTATCAATGGTTACATTGCGTTGTAACCCCCACCGGGGAATACTTGGATGATGGAAAGATGTGGATTATGACCCCCGCCGGGGATACTTGGATGCTTGAAAGATGTACGTTGTAACCCCCACCGGGGATACGCAATCGTTTGATAACTTCTACGGAATTGTAACCCCTGGCAGGAAGTTTAGCATCTAAAGAATTAGGTTGTAACCCCGTAGGGAGGTTTAGGGTTGTGACCCTGCAATGATGGCATCGGACCTTTGTGAGGTATTGTCGAACATGATCTGTGAAAGTTGAGCTCATCAATATAGTATACCCTGCATTTAGGCGAATACCAATGAGATGGTGGGAATTCAATTTTAACTCGTACGAAACCATGATTTCAGGCTATTCCGCTCAATCGCGTAGCATTTTTATTCCTGATTTGGCCTTTTTAGCTTGTGAGACCTCATTTGCAACTCTAACTGGAGTGAGCCGGAGGTGTGGGACCCATGTAGGAGTGCCACAGGTAGGCCTGCGGCCAACCGTGGCTATGTAAAGCCCAAAGGTTTCTTTCATAAGTCATTTTCAAGCTGCGCTGCGCTACGAAGGAAATCTGAGAGCTCTTATTCAGATCTGCTGAGTTCGGGCAACTTTTTGCATATTCTGCTATCGTACAAGCGTTCTTCATTGTCCTGGTAACATATGCATGTATTTTTTTTCCAATTTCTATCTATTGGGAAATGACTTATCGCATGAAATGCATTTAGACACATAGTAGTGAATATACATGCTGATATGACTTGATAAGAAATATTCAACATAGCAAATGTTAGAATTAAACCATGCTGAACATAATGATGTGAAAAAATTTAACTTTTGAAACAGTCAAATTGGCACCTTTTACTGTCTTATCCTATTTGAGGACAAATGAGTAAAGGTAGAAAAGAAAAACAATCCTGGTAATTAGACTACACTTACGGATTTTTCTTGTGATGATAATGCATGGATGGATGTATATGATCGCGCAGTACAAAGCTCTTGAATGGCCACCTAGTCATGCCTATGTGCATGTGGATAGTCCCATTTACAAAGGGGGCTACGACAAAATTTTCCAAAATGTAGGTATTAGATAGTCATGCATTTTTAACTCTACTATAGATGTATGTTAAAAAAATGCATGCATGCATGTAATCATAAAATGCATTTTGAAAAGCTCCAGGTAAGAATTTACCACACCCTTTCTAAGGTGATTTAAAGATTTGTTGTCCAGATATTATGGATCTGGATTAGCTGAGTAGTTCCCGTAGGACTACTTCTGGTGTACGGACAAGGGCTTCTGAAGAGCCTCAACGCCGGTCTGTCAGACAGCCTCGTCGTTTGGTGGAGGCGGTGATACGTCCTATTTGGGTTGAAGTGTCGGATGTTAAGGACGAGGAGGAGGATGTACTGATCGAAGTTCCTACTCCTGCTGTACGTGTTCTCTGTAGGGAATTGCCAGGTATTCAAGTGAAGAATCCAGATCTTCTAGGTGACTTTAGTAGGCATCCTTCAGTATACCTGCATGCAAACGAGGTATGAAGTTAGGTCTTTAATCTTTCTTATTTCCTATTGATAAGGAGTCAAGGATTCTTATGTTGATCTGCATTTGATATAGGTTCCCGGCTTCACACAGCCTCGAAGGAACTGGTTTAGCATCCACTCTATGTATCTGACTTTGCATGATGACTACAGAGCGATTGTACATGGCTGGTGATTTGGGATGTTCTTCTCCATTCTTCCCCGTCGCTGTCCCTGGGGTCACCTCAGGGCATTGTCTGAGCGGTGGTTTCACCAGACTCAATCACTCCATTTGCTGGACTGTGAGGTGATGATGCCGATGGATTGGCGGTTTATCACAGGTATGGAGTTTGGACGGGATCTAGTGCCTTGCACGACAGATATTACCCCTACTGCAGTCAGATCCTTGTTGGGAGTTCCAGTGGAGGCACTCAAGGGCAGGACTATTCGTACGGGTCCTTTGAGCATAGATGCTATGAGCGGGCTATTGAGTGAGCCCATACCCGATGATGTGAGAGTCAGGGATCGCATTCTTCGGTGATTGTTCCTGATGATCATTAGGGGCTGCTTCATAGAAGATAATTCCTCTACGGTGTCCTTCACTTTGATCAGCGCCGCTCGACACGTGGACCGTATAGGAGAGTATGATTGGGGTTCCTATACCTTTGTCTACTTCCTCAGGGGAATGCGCATGCGATCATAGGGCTTGATCAAGGCATGTTTAGGATTCTACCCATTTCTGCTGGTGAGTGTTTCTCTTGTCTTTTCCCGTGTATAGGTTAAGAGTGTTGACTGACAGTAGATGTTGCCTTTGTGTTGGCAGTTTTGGGCCTATGAGAGGCTTCCTTGTTTGCGTCATGTGAGCGTGCTAGGTTTAGACACCTATCCATGAGGACGGAGATGGCATCATTTCATACTGGCGGAGGGCCCTGTTGTTGAGGGTTTCACTCATTGTCGCCTACAGCTGGAGTTGTTGACAGCGAATGTCATCACATGGATTCCCTACTCTATAGAGCATTTGGGAGTTGGATTTGAGGATGGGTACCCGACTGTAGTAGAGTACGGCATTTCCACCCACAGGATTCTCCTCTTCATAGATGGAGGATGGGAGCTCTATTTAGGAGAGCGTGCTATCAGGAGCACCACAGGAGAGATCCATATGCCGATCTTGCCTCCTGCCAGGCGTTATTGGCCTGTTTCGCAGTCACCCGTCATTGACATCCTATTGATGGGGATTGACAGTTTTACATTGTTAGAGGGCCCCTGGTCTCAAGAGATGTTCCAGCATTGGTGGATCCCTCGTATTATTGGAGCTCAGACCCGCGCCACACAGTTTATGGGGGATATGGTTCCAGGATCCGTGATGATAATGGATTGGCTAGCCTTTGTTAGAGATCCGACTCATGTGACATAGATTGATAGATTGACCCGACAGCTAAACCGGACACATCTTTTCATTTGGCATTTGGGCAGAGATCCTTTAGATGTAGATACTTTTGATACTTCCAGCTTTGGCGTTGGCCCCTCAGGTGACCCATATGGCATTGTCGGTGCAGATCCTCCCTTGTATCGGCCTGACATCCCTGTGGATAGAGATCTAGTGACTCAGGAGGAGTTACATCAGGTGAACAGTATCGATGATGTAGACATCGACACCATTGACTTTTTCTGATGTATCTTTCTCGTTATTTCTTTTGATAGGCCTCTGTTAGCTGTTGGGTAGCTTCGCCCCATTCTCACTATATCTTTTGATAGGCCTCTGTTAGATGTTGGGTAGCTTCGCCCCATTTCCCTGTATTTTAGCTGTACAAAGATGTATTAGATGATGATATACTTAGGAATGTATGCACAGTTTTTCATTCCCTATATCATATTGCCATCTAATGTATCATACATGTTATTATGTTATGCATATGTATGTATGTCCAGAGATATTCAAAGATTGACCCTGGATGGTCTTATGACACGGCCGTCTGTATGTCTTCTTCTACGATTAGCCCTATTTATCATACCCCCGCCATTTTGGTGGTATCGGTATCGCTTTCATGGTATGATAGTATATCACCATCAGAAATGGTGATCGTAGATGATTTTCTGCAGTATACTATGACCATGTTGATGTTTCAGGTTCCCACAGGATTTGTAGAGGGTATGCTAGAGCATTGGGTATCAGCGAGGCAAGTTTTCTGATTTGGGACCCAGGAGTTGACTCCTACTTTGGAGGAGTATGCACGGTTGACGATGCTGCTGCTGAACAGACCTTGCGTGCATATGGATATCAGAAACATGAGTAGACAGTTCATGACCCTCACCGAATTGAGACGTAGAGTGGTACAGGACGAGATTACATCCGGCCACGTGATATCCCAGCATTTTTTGTTTGACAGATTTTGCTCTGAAGATAGTTATGCACGACATTCTGGGGATTTCACCACACCGGAGGATCATTGGCGTTCAGCCAGAGTGGATGTACTGCTTTTATGCGTATTATCATACGTCTTCATGCCGCGGTACATGGATGAGCTGGATATCGGCGTCATTATGGCAGTGAGAGTTCTCAGGGAGGGTCGTACCATTGTACCGATGATCATTGCAGAGACTCTGAGGTCAGCTACATACATCTGCACTTATCCGGCAGGAGTGTTTACAGGTATCTCGGTCATGCTGTATGTGTGGTTTATGTCACACTTGAGACCGATTGGCACACTTAGATGGCAGGGGTTTTGTTTCACCCATGATATAGCCATGTCGTACTCCTTTCATCCTTCGAAGTGTACAGATGCTACATCGTGGTCAGCTTTCCTGGCAAGGATTAGGTATTCGTTTGCCATATTACCGTGTTCAGGGCTTAGTTCACCCTACAGCTTCATTACTCATACTCCAGGCATGGATTATCTCCCTCTGGTTGGATTGAGTGGTATGATTACGTATCATTCACTGGCCGTGATGTGTCAGTTTGACCAGTTTCAGGATTTTCACCCTTATAAGGGGCGTTGAGTCGGTCGCTTTGATTCACAATTGTATCGTGAAGACGATTCGAGTTGTATGCCTGTTGGGATCAATGAGAGCTGGCTGAGTTTTCTATTAGTCATCTGGGTTGTTCTATAGAGTATTCCGTATGGATGGAGACAGAGACTGCATTGGCTACGGTAGTATCCACAGTGCAGGGGACTGATTTCGATGATGAGGAGCCTATAGAGGAGGCTGACATTCCCATCGATGACTTGGTCATTTGAAATTACCAAAGATTTGTAACTGATTCTCCCATCTCGAGTACCACTTTGTTACCCAAAGATTCTGCAGACATTTGGAGCAGAGCTTACATCTGATGACCTATGATAGAGATCAGGCTAGGGCCGCGATGTTGACAGCTCTTGATGGGAGAGACGTCACTCTATTAGATAGGGATGAGGCTAGATCAGCCAGGGATGCGGTGATTGTGGGATGGGATGCCGCATTATCTGCTAGGGATGTGGCCATTGCAGCATGATGCTTGATGAGATCCCGGATAACTATCAGGTCTTTGACGATGATGGCGCTTACAATGATGAGCATTATGCCACCATGCAGTTAGCCTATGATCTGCTAGCTCGTGTAGATACCCTTGGGCAGGAGCTTGCAGTGCTACCTCCGTCTTCAGAGAGGGATGCCATGTTAGATCTGATAGTCCGCATACACACAGATCTGTAGATAGCTTTGTATTTTCTTGTACAGACTAGCTTAGCCATTTTGTCATGTACAACACAGATGTATACATCAAACAGTATTATGTATGGCAGGGAAATATATTTTTATTCACTTCCCTTTTAGTTATGCCTTGATACTTGCTTGATATTTGCATGTTTCTTCAAGGTCTTGTGATCTTGATGCATTCTGAACTTATCCTTGATAGGTGGACATTGAGACGTCTCAAGATCTCTTAGAATGGATAATTGATTTCTATATATCCCTACCATCTTTGGTGTCTTGGGACTGGTATCTATATGGAAAAGTGGAGAGGAGGGTGGTTTTTCCTCTCTGAGATTTACCGTACCACAGATGATCGCCAGTACTTCTATTTGTGAGAAGCCTAGTTAATTCCATCTCTTATGGGTTGGTATTGCTCTTTGAGGCACGATCGCAGCTTAGATGGTCACCGGATCTCTATTTGTGAGAAGAGGTTAGGTAATTCCATCCCTTTGATCTGAAACCGATGAAATGTGGTGAATCGAAGGTTGATCCCAGTACCGTGTGACAAGTATTTTTGTTCTGGTAGGGGTTACACTGAACCATGAATGGCTACCTACGTACTCCTATTGAAGAGGAGATCAAGTCTGCATAGTTCAAACCTGGTGTAAGAGGTTCAAAGCTAAAAGTGAAAGGCGGATAGGTGTAGAAATGTTTTTGTTGTTCTTGTGAAGAAAGGGTAGAAATGTTTTTGGTGTTTTTGTTGTTTATTGCAACCGGGCCATATAGAATAGGGTTGCCTACGTACCCCCGGGTATCAGGGAGATCAGGTCGATGTAGTTCGCCCCTCAGGTCGAATCACAGCCAAAGAGAAGTGTAAATCCCATGTGCAGGCTATACTGCGGGGAGAAGAAAGTTTGATCCCATAATGGGGATAAACTGCAAGTGTGGAAAAAGTTTGATCTCGTCTTCAGGACAAACTGCAAGCGTAAAAAAGATTAATCCCGTCTTCAGGATAAACTGCAAGTGTGAAAGGTTCAACCCCGTCTTCAGGATAACCGAAATTGTATGCAATGTTTGAAATGAAGTGAAACCATGATGCTGGTTTGAAGTGTATGTTTCCCTGAGGGGCAGAAGAGTTTGTAAAAAGGAGAGGGTTCAAAACCGGAATTACTATTCATGAGTTACTATTCACGAGTTACTATTTGCGAGTACTATTCACGAAGCGTGAAGATATTTTTTTGTGAAATTTCTATCTTTTGGTGTCGGAGTTACTATTCACGTATATGGCACTATTCACGTATACGGCACTATTCACGAGTACGGCACTATTCACCGAAAAATGAAATTTCTTCTTTTTGTCCAAAATATCTATTATGGATACTAGCTTTGATTGTATCCATGTTTTGATCATTCTTGAATTTTACTCCACTCTGATTACTTATGAAGTATTTTTGAACTTAGATTGTTTAAAATACGAATCCTTAATATTTGTTCTTTTGTTTCAATTTGGATTCGCTTTTCTTTGAAATATTTTTCATCATCCTCGGTCCTAAATGATGATATAACGAAATATCATTGGCTGTAGAGTGCAAAGATGAATGATTTCTTGATGAATATCTTTGGCCGTAGTGCAAAGATGAGCAGTGTTGAGATGAACATGATCGATCGATTAATATCTTTGGCCAGAGTGCAAAGATGAGCAGTGTTTAGATGAACATGACCAATCGATGAATATCTTTGGCTTTTCTTTGCAAAGATGAATATTTGATTCTAGATATATATTGATTGATGTTACGGGATAAAATATCAATGATGAACTTTTAAATTCATATATAGAAGATAGTAGTTTGCATTCTCTACTTAACTCTTCTAATGAATTGTTGCTTCACCGCAGCTTGTTGATTTAAAACCGGTTGTCTATTGTATTCTATTAGATTTTTCCTGTTGAAGACTAACGATAATTTGTTGTATATTATCTTAGTCATAATATTCTTTACCGGGCTAGTTGAGCTCACCCTTTTCCTTTTTGTTCCATTTTTTCTTCTCGGGAGGCGAGAATGTAGCGAATACTAGTCTCTGGGTATGGAATGAAGGTTCCGAAAAGAGTTGTTTAGTAGTCCTCACCATTTTTGTAAAATAATGTATCAATAATTATGATGGGGATTTATTTGGGTATGTATATTGTCTAGAAGACAATAATTGTATTTAAACTCACAAGATATATGTTGTCGTATTTTGCATTTAACAAATGTATTAATAAAGTTGTAGTTATTTCTGTACCATGTATTTGGCGACTTAGAATGGGTTGGATGGAATGGACCTATTTTGGGGGCGTCACAGTTGGTATCATAACTTTGGGATATGATCTCTGGCGGAGATCGGGGAATAGAACTAGGAGGGGAGAGACGAGTAAATCCTTCGCTAGTGTGTCCTACCTAAGCTTATTTGTTAGTTGGTTAGTATATAGGGATATTATGTGATATATTGATTTCCTTAATTAACCCTTGTTTTATGACAATATTTGAGAATGTCGATTTGAGAATATTAACAATGGAGTAAATGAGACCGTGGAGATGCTCAGACTTATCAACGAGGAGAACGTGAAAGCAGTGGCAATGTACCTCCCGTGAACAACACCACCGAAAGCGAGATGATGAACGAGGGGATGTTTAGAAGCTTTTGCGCTTCATGCAAAATCGCATTTAGGAGACTCGTGTTCAAAATACGAGGAGGAAATGATAGCAATTCACGGTGGTCACAATGCCAGCGATTCAAAGAGTTGGGACCACCGAAATTCGAGGGAAAGCCGGATCCGATTAAAGGCGAGACGTGGGTCAAATAAATTACCAAGATATTCGATGTCTTGGGATGCACGGAGGAACGAAAAGTTCCATTCGCTACTTTTATGTTCCGTAATGAGGCGATTCTTGGTGGGAATCATGAAGTGTACCCATCCAAATTGCACTCAAAGATGTCATGGGAGACGTTTAAAATAGTTCAATGACAAGTACTTCCCTGAAAGTATTCGTCATATGAAGGAAATGGAGTTTATTAGACTGGAGCAGAATAACATGATAGTGTCCCAAAGACGAGGCGAAGTTCAGCGAGTTATCGAGTGTTTGCACCTCATTTGGTGGAGAATGAGGAACGATGATGCCGGATGTTTCTAAGAGGTTTGACACGGCGATACGCCAAGATCTCATTTCTCATAAATTTTCTCTCTATTCAGATGTTGTCAAGAGGGCTCGGTTATTAGAGCGAGATAACGAAATACGTTCAACCGAGGGACCATAACCGAGGATCATCATCAAGATAGCGGTCATCGTAATAACGATAACCAATGGAGAAAGAAGAATACAGACATTAAAGGTGGTAACCACTCTGGTGGTAATCGTGGCCATGAAAATAGAAGAAGCGAGTCGGGAGGAGATTTTAAAAGAGGAGATTCAACAACGCACCATGTGAAGACGTCAACGCCAAAGAGTAACCGGTTCCAAGGGAGGAGAAAGACCACCGGTCGTATGTTACAAATCTTGCGGAAAGAGGACATATATCATTAAACCGCCTAACAACAGCTTTAAGGTATGCTATAATTGTGGAAAAGAAGGACATATCGCTCGAGATTATACGGTATCGAAACCCGATCCAAATGAATGGTGACTCAAATGGATGTCCCGAGAAAGTCAAAGTCAACGGTTCCTGGAAGAGCGTTTGTCGTGACCAGTCAAAATGTAAGGAACCCGAATGAAGTTAGCACGGGTTAGTTAATTATAAATTCTTGCGAAGTTTATACCTTACTAGATACCGGTTCTACCCATTCTTTTATCTCTCTTGCTTGCGCTCAACGTTTGAACTTGACTACGGAGAAATTAGACTTTGACCTATTTATGGAGACTCCGTTAGGAAAAACTTTCATTACATCCGTTGTTTAGAAATCTTGCTTGATTCAGGTTGGCACTATCACATTACCTGTTAACCTTATTTCTATAGAGATATTTGCTTTTGATGTGATTTTAAGGTTAACTACTTATCATGCCGAAATTGATTACTTTTGTAAGGTTGTTAGTTTTCATATTCTTAAGCAACCTGTTATTCGAATTCAAGCAATCAAACCATTGTAGTCAAACATTTTCATATCAAGCCATGAGGTCATTCGTTTATTACGGATGTCAAGTTTTCTTAGTCCATGTTATGGATTTGAATAAAGACACGTCAGATTTGAATAATATTCCTGTTGTTATTGATTTTTCCTGACGTATTTCCTGAAGAATTTCTTGGCTTACTCCCAAAGCCTGATATTAAATTTTGTATCAACTTTGAACCCGGTACAAAACTCATTTCTAAAATCTCATATCGAATGGCTCCTATTGAACTTCAGGAGTTAAAAATTCAACTATAGAATTTGGTACCTGAGCCTTTATCTGGTGACTTCCATTGTGGAATGCACCGAAGCCAGACTCTCCGTAGGGGACGCCATATTCATTCAATAGTAAATTGATAGGTGTCATTGTGACGTGTTATCCAAGGTTGGGATATAAGTCACAGTTGAGAACAACCTAAGTCGGTAATCGAAATACGTAGCTTTCTAGGCTTAGTTGGTTATTATCGGAGATTCGTTGAAGGATATTCTCGAATCGCTATTCCATTAACGCAGCTGACTCGTAGAGATACAAAATTCGAATGGAGCAAGGAATGTGGGAAGAGCTTCAAAGAACTCAAGAGGAGACTCATTTCAGCACATGTTCTGACCATGCCATCCTGGAAAAGCGAACGTGGTAGCTGACGTGTTGAGTCGAAGATCGTATACAAGTACGAGTACGATATTGTCAAAGACTCATTTCGTATAATTTACAAATAATAGAGATAGAGATGAAAACTCTAGGTACCCACGTGATGATATACGAGTATAATCAACTTTAATCGATAAAGATAAAGTTGTTCAAGCTACACACTGGAGCTGATGAATTTGAAGAAGGAGGTGCAAGAAGTTGTTATTTCAAAAGCGAGAATTGGTGAGGTGAGGAAAGCTCAAACCTTCGATTTCTTAATCCATTTGAAATTCTTGATCGAATAGGAACTGTGGCCTATAGACTCGTTTTACCACCAAGTATGACGCATGTTCATAACATTTTTCACGAATCGATGTTACGTAAATATGTGGACGACCCGAACCACGTCATTGAGTTAGAACCGGATGAGATAGCCAAAGACTTAACGTATGAGGAGGTACCAGTCAAGATCTTGGATAGGAAAGAACATGTCCTATGTCTGGAGGTTATACCACAAGTTAAAGTTTTGTGGAGAAACCATGCTATTGAGGAAATGACACGGGAGTTGGAAACGGAAATGAAAGCGAGGTATTCTCATCTTTTCAAAACACCAGTACGTCGTCAATTTCGAGGACGAAATTTCATAAGGAGGGAGGTTGTAAGACCACAATTTTTTAATAAAATGGAATTTCCTCTATTTATTATTTTGAAATAGTAAGGGTTGATTTGATTAATGTGGTTAGTTATGGGTAAAATGCGCAATATTTTGAATAAGCAAGTGGTTATAAAATATTCATTATTATTTGGGAATATTCGTTTGGTCGTGGAATATTCATACCGTCAGGGAATATTAAATGCAACCAGTAGCGATCTTTTGTGGGCCCCATAACGGAAAGCGATTGGATGAAGAAAACGACAAATATAAGTTGTTTATAAATAACGGCATAGTTATTCTTTATTATCACCGTTGGAATACCGGTGGTTAAAACACACTAATACGCTGCGTTGTTGAATAAGTAGCACCAGTATTGCACCAATTATTGATTCTTACGTAAGAATGCACTACTCAATAATGGTTACAGTAATTACTGTTCAGTGTTTTATTTTATTGATTCAATAATTGTTGCATTGATATTTTATATTATTTGTTGTTTCAATAAATTGTCATTACACGGATTTTCCATTATCGAAGCAATAATTCATATTATCCGAATAATATTATTAGATAACATTATTGGCAATGTCTAGAAAGTTCTCATCTAAGGAGAGGTTTGGTCACCTAATTGCATGGCGCCCGATGAGAGAAATTCTTATTGGAAAGCCCCTCTTTCCAGGGAACTACCGGTTGTCGATCTTGTGATTCTGTAATATTATTTGTGAATAATTAATTATTAATTTATATGATGAGGAAAATATTGATTTTATGTAGATATAGATGGAGAAAATTTTAATGTGACAATTGTTGAAAATTAATATTTTATCTTTTTCGATAAATAATTCATTTAAATATATTATTTTAATAATATATTAATTAAGTGATATTTTTATAATGAATGTGGGATATATGAGTATATGAGGATGAAGAGTATTTTTGTGGCATTAAATGTTTAACACATATTTTGTGTGTTGGTGGACACAATTATTGAATCAAATTTGATTATAGCACATAAAATCGCTTCGCTTATGGATTTTGGTTAATTTACATTTGGAATTTGGAAAAATTCCTTCTAAGAAGTTGTAGATAATGGAATTTCCTATGGAAAGTCATTTGTTTTGAATTTTTTGATAAACGAGCTATTTATTATGAATTATTTAAGTTTGAAGCTCAAAATAATTGATTTTTGGAAGTTTTAATTATGTTTTTAAGAAAACGTTTTTCAAATGTTGGTGGCCATCTTTAACATGTGTTTGGTGGTCAAATCAGATTTCAAAGTGGGCGTAGGAATGTGTTTTGTAAATATTAATATTATATTAAATTTTCTACTTTGGTGTTAAAGCATTTTCCTATAAATAGGTGCTTAGGTTAGAATTGAAAATCACACCGTAAATCAAAGTTTTCTCTCTATATTATCGAGCGTATTCTTGTGAGTATTTTGAGTATACTTTGAGTATTGTTATACTATGCAAGTTCAAGTTATAGCCTATATCCTGGTTCAACTAGAAGTATTGTCTTTCGAGGTAAGGATGTTATTTTATTCGAAAATGATATTATTTCTTCAATATCATTATGCCGAAATATTGGTTGGAAATTTTTATCAAATTTGGAACTTTTTCATGTCGGGGTTACTATTCACGAGTACTATTCACGAAGCGTGAAGATATTTTTTTGTGAAATTTCTATCTTTTGGTGTCGGAGTTACTATTCACGTATATGGCACTATTCACGATATCTGGGAACTATTCACGAAAGTACGGCACTATTCAATTTAAAAATGAAATTTCTTCTTTTGTCCAAAATATCTATTATGGATACTAGCTTTGATTGTATCCATGTTTTGATCATTCTTGAATTTTACTCCACTCTGATTACTTATGAAGTATTTTTGAACTTGGATTGTTTAAAATACGAATCCTTAATATTTGTTCTTTTGTTTCACTGGATTCGTTTTCTTTGAAATATTTTTCATCATCCTTAGTCCTAAATGATGATATAACGGAATATCTTTGGCCAATAGTGCAAAGATGAATGATTTCTTGATGAATATCTTTGGCCTGTAGTGCAAAGATGAACAGGTGTTGAGATGAACATGACCGACTGATTAATATCTTTGGCCCGTAGTGCAAAGATGAACAGTGTTTAGATGAACATGACCAACGATGAATATCTTTGGCTGTCTTTGCAAAGATGAATATTTGATTCGGATATATATTGATTGATGTTACAGGGATAAAATATCGACGATGAACTTTTAAATTCATATATAGAAGATAGTAGTTTGCATTCTCTACTTAACTCTTCTAATGAATTGTTGTTTCACCGCAGCTTGTTGATTTAAAACCGGTTGTCTATTGTATTCTATTAGATTTTTCCTGTTGAAGACTAACGATAATTTGTTGTATATTATCTTAGTCATAATATTCTTTATTGGGCTAGTTGAGCTCACCCTTTTCCTTTTTGTTCCATTTTTCTTCTCGTGGAGGCGAGAATGTAGCGAATACTAGTGGGTATGGAATGAAGGTTCCGTAAAGAGTTGTTTAGTAGTCCTCACCATTTTGTAAAATAATGTATCAATAATTATGATGGGGATTTATTTGGGTATGTATATTGTCTAGAAGATAATAATTGTATTTAAACTCACAGTATATACGTTGTCGTATTTTGCACGACAAATGTATTAATAAAGTTATAGTTATTTCTGTACCATGTATTTGGCGACTCAGAATGGGTTGGATGGAATGGAACTATTTTGGGGGCGTCACAACTGTCTTGTACCCATTGGTCTTCATCCAACTGAGCATCCATCAACACTCGGAGGGATTCCAATTCCACCACTATGGGGAGCACTGCTTCCATCCCATAAGCTAATGAGTAGGGGGTTGCCCTAGTGGAAGTACGCATAGAAGTTCTGTAGGCTAATAAAGTCAGAGGCAAGAGGTCAAGCCATCCTTTGTGATTGGCGGACATTTTCTGCATGATCTTTTTGATGTTTTTATTAGCCGCTTCAACATCACCATTCATCTTTGGACAGTAGATGACGGAGTTAAGGTGTTTGATGTGGAATTTTTTGCATAACTCTTCCATCATTTTGTTATTGAGGTTCTTAGCATTGCCTGACACAATGACCTCTGGTTGTCCATATCGACAGACGACATTATTTCTGATGAAAGCAATGATGACTTCTTTGGTAACCCTGGGGAAGGATGCTGCTTCTACCCATTTGGTGAAGTAGTCGATCATGGTGAATATGAATCGATGTCCATAACAGGCTTTGGGCTCGATGGGCCCGATCACGTCCATTCCCCACATTGAGAAGGGCCATGGCGAACTCATATTGTGGAGTTCCCTTAGAGGGGTGTGGATAGAATTCCCATGAATCTGGCATTGATAGCACCCCTTGACGTGATCATCACAGTCAGCTTTGAGTGTAAGCCAATAATTCCCTGTTCTAAGGATCTTCTTGACAAGTAGGTGTCCACTCATGTGAGGGCCACAGACTCCACCATGGATCTCATCCATGAGTCTCTGAGCTTGGTCTTTATCCAGACATCTGAGGAGACCTATTCCTGCATCTCTTTTATAGAGTGCATCTCCACTCAGGTAGAATTTCATAGCAAGTTGATGAATCCGTCTCTTCTCAGTTAGGCTCGCCTCAGCGGGTGTAGATCTATCTCGCAGATACCAAGGGTCATGGATGGGAGGTAGTTCATCCGATACTTCTCCAACATAATTCCCATAGACTGGGGATTTTTGCAGAGCAAACGTGATGCTTGGCATGTTTTCCTTGTCAGATATATGAACAAAGGAGGCCAACGTTGCTAATGCATCTGTAAAATCATTCCTATTGCGAGGAATGTGTAGAAAGGAGATTTCTTTGAACTCCAAAGCCATCTGTAGAACTTGCCGATGGTAAGGCAGTAAATGTAATTCTTTGGTTTGATAAATTCCTGTGGATTATCTAATTACCAATTCGAAATCCCCAAAGATAGTTAACCGCCTGATGCCCATTGAACAGGCAAGTTTTAGCCCCATGATATGTACTTTCGTGACTTCACCGTGTTATTGGTCTTTGACAAATCGTAATTTGATGGCGACGGGATACTGGTCCCTCGTACCGGATATTAGAATTGCTCCAGCTCCAGAGCCTTCTGCGTTAACAGCTCCATCAAAATACATTTTCCACATGTGGCATGTATCGTACTGATGTTGTTGCTGAATTGTCATTACCCCTTCATCGGGGAAGTATGTTTCCAAGGGTTTGTAGTCCCCTGCAAGTGTGGTGGGCAGTTGATCCGCAATTCCTTGACCTTTGACAGACTTTTACGTCATGTAGACGATGCCAAATTGCTGTAGAATTAACTGCCATCTGGACAGTCGACAATTCAATATGGGCTTACTGAACACATACTTAAGAGGATCCACGGGGGATATGAGATGGGTTGTGTGACCATGGAGGTAATGTTGTAACCTCATGGAAGCCCATGCTAAAGAACAACAAGTTTTCTAAATCAGAGTGTACTTGTGTTCACTGATGTTGAATCTTGTGCTGAGGTAATAGATAGCTCATTCTTGGCCTCTATCGTCTTTTTGCCCCAGCATACAGCCCATGGCATTGTCATTTATGGATAGGTACATGAACAGGGGAACATCATCCCTGGGAGGTACCAAAATAGGAGCGTTAATCAGCTGCTCTTTAATGGTAAAGAAGGCTTTCGACACTCATCATTCCATTTCATGGAGGAGTTCTTCCTTATGATTTGAAGATTGGCTCACGTGTTCTTTGTGAGTTGAGAAATGAACTCGCTAATGAAGTTGATTCTTCCCAAAAATCCCCGTATTTCCTTCTCTGTCTGAGGAATGGGCATTTCCTTGATGGCTTGGATTTTGGCAAGATCCAGTTCAATCCCTTTGTGGCTGACTAGGAAACCTAGCAACTTGTCTGACTTAACACCAAAGGCGCACTTGGCTGGATTCAACTTTAAGTTATACTTACGCAACCTGTTGAAAAGTTTTCTGAGATGGTCTAAGTGGTCATCCTCCTTTCTGGATTTGACAATGATGTCATCCACGTAGATCTCTATCTCTTTGTGCATTAAATTATGGAAAAGAGCCATCATAGCTCATTTGATAGGTTGCCTTAAGCATTGATGAGGTCGAATGACAACCGTCTGTAGCAAAAGGTTCCCCAAGGCGTGATGAAAGCAGTTTTCTCACGATCCTCCTCAGCAACCATAATTTGATGGTACCCCATAAAGTAATCAGCAAAGGAGTACATGCCGTATTGAGCAGTATTGTTAATAAGAATGTGGATAAATGGCACGGGAAAGATATCTTTAAGGCAAGCTTTGTTTAAATCCCGGTAATCTACGCAGACTCGCACCTTTCCTCCTAGTTTAGGCACGTGAACAATGTTGGATATCCACTCCGGATATGTAGACACCATGATGATGCCAGCTTGAAATTGTTTCATAATTTCTTCTTTAACTTTTAAACTCCATTCAGGTTTCAATCGCCTGAGTTTTTGCCTAACTAGCTTGAATCCTTCTTTGATGGGAAGGCGATGAAGAACAATGTCCATGGACAAACCCACCATGTCTTCATAAGACCATGCAAACACATCCTGGAATTGGGTTAATGGTGCAACCATGTCATTCCGTTGATTTGTGGTAAGGTCTGAACTAATTTGGATAAGCTTAGGGTTGTCTAAGGTTCCAAGATTGAAAGAATTGGTTTGATCAAGATTGGGTTTGGGTTTATCTGCGACCCATTCCTTAATCTCCTGAGGTGTCTCAATGTCCTCTTGGATGTCCATCAAATTTGAGTCCAACTTTGCATCAAAGTTATAGCCCTTGTGGAGAGAAGGCACCTCATCAGCAAGTACAGGCACATCTAAATTCAGAGTCCTGAAACAAAATATGCTTTCACTTAATATATGCAACTGTTCGATCATACAAAATTGTTAGCATGTACTTGATAAAATAACTGCTAGTACTGTAAAGGAAAGCAAGCAATTAAAGTTATCTACAAGGCAGAGGCATTTTTCTACCCATTTTACCCTCGTCGACCAATGCATGGAGTGTTGCTCCAATTATCGAGGGCAAAGTCTTGATGGACTGTAGTGATGGAAGGATCGTCATTGTCCTCCTTCTCCCGAATGATAATCATGACATCTGGGCAATCATCGTCTGGGGTGTATCTGTTTGTATGTTCATCATGAACAATGACGCGTATGCTTGCCATCATCAATGCAATGTCATGTTTGCGTTTCCGTTCCTTTTCTTCCACTTCAGGATCAGGAATCAACACCTCTTTAGCTTTGATTGGCACTAGTTTAGGAAACTGTATGGCCACAACATGGGATGTCACCTTTACTGGAGACTATATTTGCTCATGGGTAAGCAGAGATAGAAAATCGCCGTCTGCATGAAGTTCGAGGAACCCGCCAGCTGCTTATGAGGATTCCTCGTGGATCGAATCTGCACAATAGCCTAGTCCAGCTGTTCCAATTTGACTGAACACTTAGATAGGGTGCTTAATACCCTGCTTATCTTTACCAAGCCCTTGTCCAGGTTGATAACCCAATGACATCATTTCTTGAGTGGCCGACATAACCTCGACAGAAATCTTGGGTATGGGAAGTGGCGTTCCAATAGAATGGTATTGTGTGGTACTTACTTCCAGAGTATGAAAACTAGCCGGTTCAACTTCTGAATAGAAGCTGATGATTGGTAGAGTTCCTTGTTCAGGACATTCCAGCTCAGCGTTGACAGTGACTAGACTGTTGTTGATAATGTATTTGAGTTATTGATGTAGCGTGGAGGGAATGGCTCCAGCCATGTGTATCCCTGGTCTCCCCAATAACAGGTTGTATCCTGAATCTATCTTGAAGACATGGAAGGATACATTGAATATATTTGGACCAATCTCAATTGGCAACTCAATCTTTCCGACGACATTTTGTAGGGATCCATCAAAAGCTCTGATAACCGTATGGCTGCTTTGGATCCTCTTGAGATTGACATTCATCTTCACCAAGGTGGCATAAGGACAGATATTTAAAGATGAGCCTCCATCTATCAAAACTCCAGCTAGCATGTACCCAGAAGACAAAATCGTAATGTGCAATGGCTTGCAATGACCGGCCCCTTTGGGCGGTATGTCGTCATCAGTGAAGGATATCACATTGTTGTTGAAAATGTGATCAACCAAATGTTGAAATTTTTCCAGATTTTGGCAAGTAGGCTTCTTCTAAAACCTTGAGTAAAATCTTTCGATGATCCTCTAAAGAGAAAACCATGTCCAGTATAGATATCTGGTCTGGAGCTTCTCGCAAGCTTAAAACCACTTTGGCTTTATTGTGGCCCATAGTGCGGAGGAATTTTTTAATCTTCTCCATGGGAATCTTCCCCTTTGCTTCGCAAGTAGGTTTCATAACCCGTTGAGGAAGATACAGTGGATTTTCCCTCGACACTGTAGCAGTAGTATGAGACATGGATCCTTCAGCTTCGCCATAATTCCATGGAACTTTGTGTAAGCTGACAACAAGATGTTGTGGTCTGAAAGGTAAAGAAATTGGCTCTGGTGCGACCACTTTCAAAGGATTGTCAACTCCTTTGAGTTGAATTGGTTGTATGGGAAATACTTTGACAGTCCCATCATCCACTTCGGATATAACTGCTACTCATCCCTTCCATTTGGTAGGACATGCATTCCCGCCCTTGAGTTGCACAGTGTAATCATCTGCTATTTGCAGAACACCGCTATCAATAAGATTCTAAATGAGATGGCGGAGTGCCCAGCATTCTTCTGTGCTGTGACCGCAAGAATGTGAATGATATTGACACATTTCATCAGAATTTAACCGTCCTAAGCGGGGATTGATTGGAGGCAGAAGGAAGGTAATTCTTCCTTCATTTATCAACATTTGCAATATCTCCTCCATAGATTGGCCAAGATATGTAAATTCCCTTTGATTGACAAAATCCCGATAGGCTTTAGCATTGGCTCTCTTTGCAACATTATCCTCCATAGCTTCGCTTTCTGAAGGTGGTGATGGAGCATTCATAACAAAAGGAAGGAGATAGGCATGTTCCTGCCTGATTAATTGGCGCGTGATTTGATGCTGGTGGGTCACTAGTTCTGCCAATTACTCAATTTGTTTGCAAAGAGCTTTTATCTTTAGTTCCATAGTGAACTAAAACTTTGCATAATCCCATCTGTCAACATCGACTTTGAGGGTTTGGGATGATTCACCATTAGAATTGGAACTCTGCCCAGTGCTCCAACTGATCATGTTGACCTCTTCTTCTTTGTGTTGAGGAAGAGGGTTGTCTTGCACGTGAGGTTGATCTGGTTTGGTGACCACGATCTCATCGTTGTCTATTAAATCTTGAATCTTATGTTTCAAGGCCCAACAATCTTGAGTATCATGTCCAGGTGCTCCGACATGATAATCACATTTCCGAGTAGCATTAAAAGTTCTCATTCGACAGAGATGTCCACTCATAGTGCGACGGAGACTGATATGCAAACTGAGAGGCATGATTCGGATCATGACATTGCTCTTGACTGTAGTCCCAGGAGTTTGGAGAACCCCGACAATTTGGATGATAGGAGATCGGTTCGAAGTCAGCTCGTTCCTGACAGTAGGCATTCTGAGTGGACTGACATTCAAGATTGTCAGAAAACCTCAAGGCATTGGTAATTTGAGCTTGCAATTTCTTGAGTCCTTCTTCCGAGCTTGGTGGCGTCGTCCACTCATAAGGCCATTGATAACATTGATCGTCCATATTCTATAAACTTAAAAAAAAAAGGAAGATCAAACAAATAAAAGAAATAAATATATATACGTTCAAAGTAAGACTAAATTGATTGAAATCAATATTGGACAATATTAGAATAAAAGTTCTCCGGCAACGGCGCTAAAAACTTGTTGGTCGGATAACCTATCACTAAACACGCGCAAGTATAAGCAGTCTAACAAGTAATACAGTGATAAGTAGAGTGTCGTACCCACGAGGAACTGTCACTAATATTTACCAAATACTGACTTTGTATCGCTAAAGTCTTATTCGAACAGCAATAAATGGAAGAGTGATTAATCTAAGCATAACTAATTATCAAAGCAAGTAAATGGATAATGAATGGTAATTTAAGGAATAACAAGCTAAGGTTACAACTTCACCCCACTCAGGCATTCTGTCGAACACCTGGCGTGTTATGCTTCATCAAACTAGCTACTCTTCTCTCTATGGACTAAATGGTCACGACAATTTGTCGACCGAGAACACACAAGTGCTCATACACCTCTGCCGAGGTATGTACAAACATATCCTGTCCAGATCCACCCATTAGGGAATAGAACAGAAAAGAATGCCCAAGCTAGATACAATCCTACATATGTCTATGTGAATTGATCATTACAAGGATTTAAGCATAATCTCTCAATTAGGTCGCACGTGGTGCACAGATATATGTCTATTCTACGCACAACTTATGCAGTCGAAACCCACAATCACATGCCAATATATTCAGGTGTAAATCTACAATTCTTCTTTCGATATCATGTAAATTACCAAAATCATCGCTAATGTCTTAGCAAGAATCATTAAGCATAAATATATCGAACCAAAACATATGGTGCCAACCAAAGAGATAAGACAGTCAATTTAAATCACAAATGGTTCCATTATAACCTTAGAGCAAATATTTAGTTCATAGCTATTGAATAGAATACAAGTAGCAATAAAAACAACATTTATGGATTACAAAATCAGAGAAAATAAATAGATAAGAAGAAACTCTGTCAAGGCCCTTCAATATCTAAGCAATCTGGTCGAATCAGGCTCTCCAGTCCGTGTTTCTCAGTGCTCTTGATGCTCCAAAGAAATCCAAACTTCTCCCTTAATCTAACTAATCTATATTTACAAACATCTATCTAAGAGAAAGAAAGAGAAATTACAAAATATAACTAATCTAAGCTATTTTTCTCTCTAGATCTCTTCTCTCTCTCTATTCTATGTTATATATATCCTTCTTATGCAGAGCCTCCCTTTCCTTTTATATCCTGCTTCCTTCCTTTTGCTAGGTCAAACAAAGGCCCTAGGCGTTCTGGAGCAGGAGGTGGCGCCATGCACATGACCAATTGCTTTAGATGAGCTGGCCATTTCATATTAGAATCTGGGACACGGAGCTCTCAGCATGCGGCATGAGCCAAGGAGGAGGAGTAGTAGGCCAGCCAGTGACGTGATCTTGATGTCATCAAAGGCAGGGAGATGAGGCCATGCGCACCAATAAGCTTGGCTTTGGCCATGCCATGAGTGTGAGAATAATGACCATTTTGCCCTTTTAAAGCAGGAAAAGTACTGTAGAGCCTTGCACTACATCAGTTAAGCACAATAACACTATATTTATATAAAACTACATAAAAACTACGAATTCAGGCAATTCTATAAGTCATAAAGTATCCGATTTGCAGGTATAAATTCCACTCATCAAATACCCCCAAACTTAAGTCTTTGCTTGTCCTCGAGCAAACTATCTAATACACATTAACAAGAGTAAAACACACGCGAAAGACAAATAAAACTGTAATAAAGCATCATGGCCTCAATGCATAACGCTACTCCAAGAGAACATGGCAATCATAAATATGAATAAGGGTTCAATCAATTTCAAGCATAAGACTATATTTGATCCATTCTATGTGTGTGTGTGAAGACCAACCGTCCTGACTAATCATAGCTTCAAAATAAGTTCGCACAGTCGATTGTTAATACAAAAAATGCACACTCCGCAACTTAAACATTCAACAAGCATTAAGAATAAGACACAAGTGCAGTAACGGATCAAAAGACTCTAGCATGAAGAATGTAAAACCTGACTCAGACAGTCCTTAATTACCTTAGGCTAATCAGAACTACCCATGAATGAGCTTTTGATCAGTGACTCCCAAGCCAGACGACTTTAGGCACTAGGTGTAGAACACCCCTAAGAATCTAGTAACTCGAGTAGAAAAGGCCACGTAATTAACATAAGCCAAATTACTCACCGAAGATTATAAAGCGAGTGCATTTTATGCTCCATCTCAATATCGGTCCTGCGTTTATGGGCGAGTGCGTTTTACGCTCCATCTCGACCCACCGCAAGACTTTCGATATTCAATCTTCAATAACAATCTATTATTATATTTATTTTTTTTAGATCTAATCATGCACGAATCTAAGATCCACAACTATAAAAACATCTTAAGCCTTTTATTACCTTGGAAAAATGAAAATTTATAAGAGTGAACAAATGCTCAAAGCAATAAACACGCGAACTCAATTTTGAAAAAAATTACTAGTTAACACGTTTGGTTGGTGCTTGCTAGAAGGACAGATCAATAACAGACTAAACTTATCAATTGAAAAACCCCTAACTCATACATGCATGTCACGACTCTAAGAGATAGACCATAAAACTTGGTGCTTGTCATCAGCCATAATCAAAAAATAATGATAACTATAACACCCTTGCTAAATAGCAGCTCAAAATAGGGTGAAAAAGGCCATTCAAATGGCACAAACATCTAATCTGTATAAGCCCCAAAAAGTTGGCTATAAACCACAATCATGTTAAAAATAAACAAAGCATAAATAAATAAAACCAAAAATAGTTCATGGCATCCATAATGATAAAAATTCAAGCATAATCCCGCAGTTCAAAAGACTGCACTACAATACTGATAAATAAAAACATAATAAAATACTAAAGTCTGGCAATCCTAACATGGCAGTACGAAAGTAAACAAATAGAAGCCAAAAACAAGAAAAACCCCTAACTCATACATGCATGTCACGACTCTAAGAGATAGACCATAAAACTTGGTGCTTGTCATCAGCCATAATCAAAAAATAATGATAACTATAACACCCTTGCTAAATAGCAGCTCAAAATAGGGTGAAAAAGGCCATTCAAATGGCACAAGCATCTAATCTGTATAAGCCCCAAAAAGATGGCTATAAACCACAATCATGCTAAAAATAAACAAAGCATAAATAAATAAAACCAAAAATAGTTCATGGCATCCATAATGATAAAAATTCAAGCATAATCCCGCAGTTCAAAAGACTGCACCACAATACTGATAAATAAAAACATAATAAAATACTAAAGTCTGGCAATCCTAACATGGCAGTACGAAAATAAACAGATAGAAGCTAAAAACTCCCCCAAACTTGAGGTGAGAAATGTCCTCATTACTAAACATAAAGCAGTTGTATACAAGAGGGCTTCCTTGGAGATCGCTCTCTCAGCAGCGGCATTATCCTCATCAGCTTCGTCTTGATCAGCTTCGGCGGGCGGTGATGGTGGAGGGTAAGGTGCGAAGACAGGAAGCTCCGGGAACTAGTATGGCGTGAACTTTGCAGTCTCGCTATAGTAATCAGTGTAGATTCTCTGAATGGTGTTTACCAGCTCAACCTGGTACTGCAGCACTATTTCCTGCCTTTGTGCCACAGCTGTGATGTGTCTCCACTGCCTCTGTGCCTCGGCATTATGTTTCTGATGCAGCAGGGTGAGGGATGCCATAATGTCAGTTAGTAGGCACTGTTCAGCTGGCCATGTGCCTGAAGATTATGCCTGTTCAGGCTCTACTATAGGAGGCGACGCTGTAGGTGGCCTGTAGCCTTCACCTCTAACATGCGACTCTGCCCCATCCCACATATTAAAACGTGAGATTGTCTGATGGTTGATAATTGCCATGGGAGGCAAGGCTATCTCCTCTGCCCCCCACTGAATACCCGCCTACTTGCATAAACGGGTGATCAAGGAAGGATGTGGAAGTCCTGAGGCGATGGTACTCTTGATTGCCTTCGTGATGGACTCGTGTATGAGGACACTGATATCCACGTTCAAGCCCATGACAATAGTAAAAAGGAGGATCGCTCGATCCTTGGTCACATCGCTCAGGTGCCGAGTAGGAATCATGTTAGCACAAATAAAACTGAACCACGCCTTCCCATAGCGACTGAGCGCTGAAGTCGGGAAACTAGTCTTCTCACCCGTATAGTCATTCTTCTTCAATGTGGTTCTGGGCCTGCAGAGCCTCCGGATGATGTCCTCCAGGTCATAACTGCGGAGTCCCGGCTCCATATAATCCCTTCCCTCGTAGTTGGGCATGGAAAATAATGCATTGATTGCTTGACTTCCAAATGCCACTGAGCGGCCCCTGACTTGAATAACTGCATCACCTTTGGCATTAGCATTCACATAAAACTCCCGAACCACAGATACAATGGCTGACCCGGGTGGTTTAGTGAATTGGATCCATTGGCGCCCCAAAATCATGGCCGACAACTCGTCATCCTTCTTGTCAAGCCTCAACCCCCGTTCAGGAATAAGATTGCGCATAGCAAAAGAGCTCTTGTACCTTTTCCAGGCCTCTTCACAGATAAACTTGGCTATATCCCAATCCATGGGTGGTGGTGCGGTGGATGATAAAGAACCCCCGACACTCAGGCGCTGTCTCTTTGGTGCCATGGCTAAGTTGCAATTGGCTCGACAAAAATAGAAGGTTCAGTTCCAAATTCCCCCCAAACTCAAGCTAGAATAGTACTCAATACAATTGCCAATGTCAAACAGCCTAAAACAGTCAATTCTTCTCTCAGACAATTTCTCAAACACCTTATGTGCGCTCTTCAAAACCAACTAGGACAGACCTAGCTTGAACAATCTCTAACAAGATTTTCGAAAGTGGAAAGCACAAATAGATAACCAAAATACAAGGAAGATCCCAATAGTTCGTTACTGAATGACTGGAAATCAAAAATTACCTTGAGTGTAAAAACCCTAGTTTGAGAATATGAGGGCTCGACCTCTGGCACGCGATTGTTGAAGACTCTTGGTTGTTATGGTGGTTATGGATGAGACAAGATCACTGCTAATACTGGGATGATATGGCTTATGGAAACGCTGGGGCCTTTTTATGCACTAGTGCCGAGAGGTGAGTGCTGAGAGTGTCGAGAGGATTGGGAAGAAATGGGGCTGACTGTTTGCTAAAAACTTCTCTTAAAATTCAAAAACACGCTGCCAGCGCCGCGGCGCGAGTTATTGTTCATTACTCGGCGTTGCGGCGCGAATTAGCAATAGCTAGGCAATTCTGGTGGTGCCGCGACGTGAGGTCCTCTTTGTTGGGTGGTGCTGCAGTGCGGTTTAGCAGTGGGTAAGGCAAGATCATGGTGCCCCTTGCATGATCTGCAATTCATATGTTGTAGCCATGGCCATGAGATACAATTTCGAAGTTATTACACTCATTATCTCGCATACATGCCAAGACAAGAACAAAAACTATACTTCAAAGGCAAACATACATTATTAAAAAGATAATAAACACTATGATAATATGCAGTATATCATACTAAACATGCTTCCTATAAATGATAGACACAAAACATTAATGAACAAATCTGGCAGCCATGTTAACAACTAAAAAGAACAGATACAAGGTAAACTAAGACATAAGTAAAGAAAACAAATAAAATTTATACTGAGATGGGGGTGCCTCCCCACCAAGTGCTTGTTTTAAAGTCGTCGGCTTGACTATACCGATGTCGTTCAATCCGGCTCATAGGCTAAAATGACCTTGGCACGCCACCTATTCGTCAATTCCTTTAAAGTATTGGCCGACAGTGAAGATTGGCCATTCTTCTGCCCGTCATCCATCCAGTCATCCTTCGGCACAAAGAATCGCTCGCCACTGGAATTATCCACTAATTCACCTACTTTATTAAACTGAAAGCGTTCTTCATGCTCAATTGGGCCCTCCAGGGCTTTCACAGTCGGGAGTGTGGTTTCTGACTGTAGATCAGCAATGATGATACAACCAGTGTTGCTCTGTTTGTCTTTAACTTCAAACTCCACCTTGTTAGTTGGCACTATGACATCGCCCTCAACATCCGTACGAGACTCATCGCATTTTCCTTGCGTATCCACCGTGCAATACTCTATCGCTTCATCGTCGAGATCAATTATGACCAGAAGATTGCCTTGCGATGGATTTGTGATGGCATTGACGAGTTGCCCCAATTGATTCTTAAGGCTGTGCAATGTGGCTTCTTGGCTTGCCATCCTAATCTCATTTCTTTCGATAAAGATGGTGAGAAGCACTTCAAGCCGGTTCTCTTCTTCAAGTGTTGAGGACTCAGAAAAGTTCTCATTCGGCAGAGATGTCCACTCATAGTGCGGCGGAGACTGATATGCAAACTGAGAGGCATGATTCGGATCATGATATTGCTCTTGACTATAGTCCTAGGAGTTTGGATAACCCTGGCAGTTTGGATGATAGGAGATCGGTTCGAAGTCAGCTAGTTCCTGATAGTAGGCATTCTGAGTGGACTGACACTTAAGATTGTCAGAAAACCTCAAGGCATTGGCAATTTGAGCTTGCAATTTCTCGAGTCCTTCTTCCGAGCTTGGTGGCGTCGTCCACTTATAAGGCCATTGATAACATTGATCATCCATATTCTGTAAACTTAAAAACAAAAAGAAAGGAAGATCAAACAAATAAAAGAAATAAATATATATACGTTCAAAGTAAGACTAAATTGATTGAAATCAATATTGGACAATATTAGAATAAAAGTTTCCCAGTAACGGCGCCAAAAACTTATTGGTCGGATAACCGATCACTAAACACGCGCAAGTATACGCAGTCTAAAAAGTAATACAGTGATAAGTAGAGTGTCGTACCCACGAGGAACTATCACTAATATTTACCAAATACCGACTTTGTGTCGCTAAAGTCTTATTCGAACAGCAATTAATGGAAGAGTGATTAATCTAAGCATAACTAATTATCAAAGCAAGTAAATGGATAACGAATGGTAATCTAAGGAATAACAAGCTAAGGTTACAACTTCACCCCACTCAGGCATTCTGTAGAACACCTGGCGTGCTATGCTTCATCAAACTAGCTACCCTTCTCTCTATGGTCTAAATGGTTACGACAATTTGTCGACCGAGAACACACAAGTGATCATACACCTCTGTCGAGGTATGTACGAACATATCCTGTCCAGATCCACCCGTTAGGGAATAGAACAAAAAAGAACGCCCAAGCTAGATATAATCCTACATATGTCTATGCGAATTGATCATTACAAGGATTTAAGCATAAGCTTTTAATTAGGTCGCACGTGGTGCACAGATATATCTCTATTCTACGCACAACTTATGCAGTTGAAACCCACAATCACATACCAATATATTCAGGTGTAAATCTACAATTCTTCTGTCGATATCATGTAAATTACCAAAATCATCGCTAATGTCTTAGCGAGAATCATTAAGCATAAATATATCGAACCAAATCATATGGTACCAACCAAAGAGATAAGACAGTCAATTTAAATCACAAATGGTTCTATTATAACCTTAGAGCAAATATTTAGTTCATAGCTATTGAATAGAATACAAGTAGCAATAAAAACAACATTTATGGATTACAAAATCAGAGAAAATAAATAGATAAGAAGAAACTCTGTCAAGGCCCTTTAATATCTAAGCAATCTGCTCGAATCAGGCTCTCCAATCCGTGTTGCTCATTGCTCTTGATGCTCCAAAGAAACCCAAACTTCTCCCTTAATCTAACTAATCTATATTTACAAACATCTATCTAAGAGAAAGAAAGAGAAATTACAAAATATAACTAATCTAAGCTATTTTTCTCTCTAGATCTCTTCTCTCTCTCTCTCTCTCTCTATTCTATGTTATATATATCCTTGTTATGTAGAGCCTCCCTTTCCTTTTATATCTTGTTTCCTTCCTTTTGCGAGGTCAAATAAAGGCCCTGGCTATCTGGGAACCGGAGGTGGCACCGCGGCGTGGACCACCAAGCTTTAAATGGCGCTACGGCGCCATATTAGAATTTGGGACACGAGCTCAGACTGCTGCGATGCCAGTACCAAGGAGGAGTAGTGGCGCTGTGGTGCAGTCTTGATGTCATCATCATCGAGGGCAGGCGTGACTGCTGGCAGTGAGCCAATAAGCTTGGCCTTGGCGCCACGGTGCAAGTGTGAGAATAATTACCCTTTTACCCTTTTAAAGCTCGAAAAGTGCTGTAGAACCCTACACTACATCAGTTAAGCACAATAACACTATATTTATATAAAATTACATAAAAACTACGAATTCAGGTAATTTTTTAAGTCATAAAGTATCCGATTCGCGGGTATAAATTCCACTCATCAAGCCTCCATCTTTCAAAACTCTAGCTAACATGTACCCAGAAGACAAAACCGTAATGTGAAATGGCTTTCAATGACCGGCCCCTTCGGGCGGTATGTTGTCATCAGTGAAGGATATCACATTGTTGTTGAAAATGTGATCAACCAGATGTTGAAATTTTTCCACATCCACTGATTTTGGCAAGTAGGCTTCTTCCAAAACCTTCAGTAAAATCTTTCGATGATCCTCGGAAGAGAAAACCATGTCCAGTATAGATATCTAGTATGGAGCTTCTTGCAAGCATAAAACCACTTTGGCTTCATTATGGCCCATAGTGCGGAGGAATTTTTCAATCTTCTCCATGGGAATCTTCCCCTTTGCTTCGCAAGTAGGTTTCATAACCCTTTGAGGAAGATACAGTGGATTTTCCCTCAACACTGTAACAGTAGTATGAGACACAGATCCTTCAGCTTCTCCATAATTCCATGGAACTTTGTGTAAACTGACAACAGGATGTTGTGGTCTGAAAGGTAAAGAAATTGTCTCTGGTGCGACCACTTTCAAAGGATTGTCAACTCCTTTGAGTTGAATTCGTTGTATGGGAAATACTTTGACAGTCTCATTATCTACTTCGGATATAACTACTACTGATCCCTTCCATTTGGTAGGACATGCATTCCCGCCCTTGAGTTGCACAGTGTAATCATCTGCTACTTGCATAACACCGCTATCAATAAGATTCTAAATGAGATGGCAGAGTGCCTAGCATTCTTCTATGTTATGACCGCAAGAATGTGAATGATATTAACACACTTCATCAAAATTGAACCGTCCTGAGCGGGGTTTGATTGGAGGCAGAAGGAAGGTTATTCTTCCTTCATTGATCAAAATTTGCAATATCTCCTCCATAGTTTGGCCAAGATAGGTAAATTCCCTTTGATTAACAAAATCCCAACGGGCTTTAGCACTGGCTCTCTTTGCAACCTTATCCTCCATAGCTTCGCTTTCTGAAGGTGGTGATGGAGCATTCATAACAAAAGGAAGGAGATAGGCATGCTCCCTGCCTGATTAATTGACACGTGATTTGATGTTGGTGGGTCACCAGTTCTGCCAATTGCTCAATTTATTTTCAAAGCGCTTTCATCTTTCGTTAAATAGTGAACTGGAACTTTGCAAAATCCCATCTGTCAACACCATCTTTAAGGGTTTAGGATGATTCACCATTAGAATTGGAACTCTGTCAAGTGCTCCAACTGATCATGTTGACCTCTTCTTCTTTGTGTTGAGGAAGAGAGTTGTCTTGCACGTGAGGTTAATCTGGTTTGGTGACCACAATCTCACCGTTGTCTATTAAATCTTGAATCTTGTGTTTCAAGGCCCAACAATATTGAGTATCATGTCCAGGTGCTCCGACATGATAAGCACATTTCCGAGTAGCATTAAAACCCCTCCCATTAGGGTTGGCTGGCGGAAGAAGATGTGTAATTTTCTTCTGAGTAGTCAGAAAAGCAAAAAATATTCTCGAGCGAGTCCCCTAAGTGTGTGAACATTTGAGGACGCTTTACTTCTCCATGTTTAGGCAATGGAGGGTTTGAAGACTGTGCTTAAAAAGAGGAGTAGTTTCTCCTCTGTAGAGGCACGCTTTGATTGCCTTTTTGACCTTGTAGTATCAAAGAAACATCCTCCTCTTTCTTTTTATGGACCCTCCGGGGGTTGTTTCCATAAGATCCGGACTGGATGTACTCAGCAACAGCTTTAAGAGTGGCTAGGTCTTGAATTTTACCAAACTTCAATCCCATTTTAGCCATCTCTCCGTGCTTGATCATTTCAGAGAATGGTTTGCCAATACCAGCTAAGACTCTCTTATAGAAAGGAGCTTCTTGTACATCTATGAATGTCATGACCATTTCTAATTCCGTCATGGAAGGAATAACTTGAGCAGCAAGGCGTCTCCACCTTTGAGCATACTCTCTAAAAGACTCATTAAACTGTTTCTTGACCTTGGTAATTTGGTACCGGTTAGGAGCCATCTGAGATTAAAAACTGTATTGAGTGAGGAAGGAGTGAGCCAACTCTTCCCAGCTATGGATCTTTGAGTTGTCTAATCTTGTATACCATGAACGGGCTTCTCCAGTCAAAATTTTCTGAAACAGCTGCATTCTGAGCTTTTCATTTTCTGCGTAAGACCCAAGTTCTCCAATAAACACTTTCAAATGTGTATAAGGATCCCCTAATCCGTCATACTTTTCAAAATCAGGGGTTTTGAATTTCTCTGGATAATAAACACCAGGGAAGATACAAAGGTCAGCATATGATACACTTCCATGTGTTCCAATCCCTTTGAGAACACGGATAGTTTCCTCCATTTGGATTACTTTCTTCCTGATATCACCGGTGTCTGGATATCCTTTGAGATGGGTGTTGTCAGGGTCTTTGTTGGTCGTATCCAACGGAGGTTCTAGATTTGTTTTATCTAGACCTTATGTTTCTCCTTGTGTAGAGGATTCTGCATGTGGAGGGATTTTTGTACCTTGAGTGGACTGATGCAATTCTTTAAGTAGGACAGCCAAATTTGTGATTTGCTGACTTAATCCGTCAAATTCTTTTCAAGAAACAGGATTAGACTAGTCAGACGAAGACATGATTGGATGTAGGCTCGTGGCCTTTTTGGATTTTGAGTGGGTAACAGGCCTAATGATTTCCCCACAAAAGTCTTATGTAGTTTAGTCTTAAGGTAATGTAAATGTTATCATAACATGTCCATTTTAGGAATATGGTCCTACAAAACCGGGTGTTAATTGATAACATGCATGCACAAATAATCTTCATATTTTCCATTACATAAAGATGAACATGGAATAAAATTACAAGTAAATGCTTTTACAAGTAATTGAAAATGGAAAGCATGAAGAGACTTTCCTCCACATTTGGTTTATTAGAGGTTGACCTATCTTAGGGTTTCTCTCGCGGCTTTTTGGCATGAAGGTTCCCAGATCATCGCAATCTACTTGACGGGAAGTTAATCTGGTCTTTAAACTGGAGCGAATCTGGGTGGTGCCTTTCTGAGAGCCCCGCTGAATTATTCTTCCCACTGAGTCCATAATCAAACACCGACGGGATAGCCTCCCCGATGGAGTAACCACACAACATACATTCACATACAATGTGTCTCGCCGTTTATGCAAAATGATGACATGTGCGAAGCACTAATATCGCAGATAGATATAGTATCGTGCGATAAGTAAAAATGCATTCGTACTCATTCATCATAAATGTAAATACAACATTCACACACAAGCATATAACAATTTTGAAAAGCTTGTAATAGCGGCTTAAGCCCTCTTCTTTGAGTCCCAAAGCAGAGTAGTCGCCACCGTCGACGTCGGGATTTTTTATTGTCCCTTTTCGTTACTTGTTCTTTGGTGTTCTCATGTTAATGTGAGATTTGTTTGAAAAAACAAGTGAAAAAGGTCCGACATGTATAATATCGACGATTTGACTTTAAGAGTCGCCAGTTGGTGTATTTAACTAGTTGCACCAACGCAACCAAAAAGGTTTGCACATTGACCTAGTGATGTGACACTGCTAAACAGTGTTAGGCACCCCCCGACATCCGTGTTGCCACGGTGACTGCCACTTTTCAAAGAAACTGTTATATAAATGTGTGTGTGTGTGTGTGGATCAATGTATAATTATTTGGAAGTAGTGTTGTACCTCGTTCACACCTATATACATAGGGTTTGAATTTATAAAAAAAAATCAATTTTAAACATGATATAGCAATGAAGTTTTGTAAAAAAAGGTTTTTCAAACCCTGTGCTCAATAGTAATTGAGGCCTTTGATACTTCCATTGAGAAAATAATATACAGCAGTGCCAAACTCCTCATGGGCATGATAGCCATCCAAGGAAATTCAGACACTATAAATAATGTACAAGCTGCTCACAGCTGAAAAATGTCCATCATGGGAACCGAATCTAGATTCAGTAGACTGAATCTGTGATCACATGATTCTTAGGCTCACATGATACTGCAGTTTGTATGGAAAGCAGTAACCAATTATATATATAAAAGCTGCAAATATATATATATACGTATATGATCAACCACCACCAAAAGCAACTCTGTGGGGGATTGGAAATGTAAATATATAAAAGCGAAAATATATATATATATATATATATATATATATATATATATATATGATCAACTACCACGAAGTAAACTCGAGGTGGGACAAAATGTAAATAAAGTCAAAAAGCGATCAACTCGCCACTAAGTAAACTCCAAGCAGGACAAAATGTAAATAAAGCTGTAAAAGCGATCAACTGCCACGAAGTAAACTCCAGGTAGGACGAAATGTAAATAAAGTTGTAAAAGGCCACGAAGTAAACTCCAGGCCTGACAGAAATGTAAATATATATATATATATATATATATATATATATATATATATATATATATATAAGCGATAGAACGCATTCGGATGTAAATCCGGGCTCATCGACATCGTCTCCCAACCAACAATTACATATATAAGTATATATATATAAAAGCAGTAAATGCTCCTGATATAAAATTCAAAGCTCATCGATATATAATAACAACAAATATATATAAGCATATATATATATATATAAAAGCAAATAAACGCTCCGCACATAAGTTCAGGCTCAATCGAGGCATAACTTCGATAATGTTAGTCCATATATAAAATATATACATATATATAAGTATATATATACTGAGACGAAATGAAAACCACTTGATAGAAATCCGCAAACGCACACTACACGACTCTCAATGTGTATAACAGTGTGTGCTAATATAGAAAGAAGGCTTTATAGAATATAAGAAGGCTTACAGTGTGCTGCCAAAGTAGACTTCTATGACTCTATATGGATAAACACTCAGCTCCCGTCGGATAAAAGTGTAGCTATATGTGAGCTAATCGGTGTTTATACTGAGGAAACACTCAATATGGGTGTATACAGGGTAAATTGGACAGGGCTTCCTCGCCTTTTCTCTCTCCTTCCTCTCTCAAAATGGCTGGCCCAAGGTCTATATTTATAGACTGATGGCCGCAGTACACTACTGGCGCACCATGCTATATACTAGCGGTTGGTTCGGGGTGCATCCGGCCTCATGGGTCCTGCTGTCTCAAGTACGCACTGCACTCGTGCACAGTAATGTCCGCTAGAACTTGCAGAACTTCAATCCGAGCATCCGAACAAGGTATATGTGACCTTCTTCGAACCGCTTGTGTTGAGAGTTATGCAATGAAATGGATTAGAGGTTGTATGAAGTCAGGAAGAGGGGTCCATGCCCATAGTCTTCAAGCTTCAAATTCTATCCAAGGTACTGCCACGTGTAATAGTCACTCGGGATTGTAACTCATCGGTTCTTAAGGGACATCATTGTATGTATGTATGTATGAAGTGTTGAGATGACGTGCAGGTGTTGAAGGGGAAAGATGACGTTTGACACTTTGTCGGGGTTATCGTCGGTTTGAGTTGAAAGTAGACGTTGCTCAGGGTTACATCTAAGATTGGACTACTTGTTGGTATGCTGCGATATCAGCTTGTGAGAGAGAACGTTGAGGCGGTAAGATGACATTTGACTCCTCACCGGGGTTATCGCCGGTTTGAGTGAAAGTAGACGTTGCTTTCGTGGTTACATCCGAGATTGAACTCATGCAAGTGTTTGAATGCCGCAAGGTCATCTGTGGAGAACTCATACGCCAGGTGTTAGTTCCGGGTCTGAGGTATGAGTGCCTCGGCGGGATGTCTGAGCTTGAAGCTGATAGCATGTATAAGAATTTTTGGAATTATCGTCGGAACTGCAACAGCACTCCTTGGGGTTATGGCCAAGGACGAAACTCGGGATTATCTCCGAGGTTGGAAATGATCCTTCCGGTGTGTGTTTCGGGTTTGGAAATGATGTTCTCGGTGTGTGTCCTGGGTTTTGAACTTGAAGTTTCGGTAGTATCCAGAATGGATGTAAGCTGCCTTCCAGGGTTATCTCCGAAAGACGAATCTGCCCTCCTGCAATGTTAGTAATAGATGTGCAAAAAATTTCGAGTGTCTACATTGAGGCCAAATAAGCCTAATTATAAGCATGTTATAGAATATGAGCCATTATAGTTTGAGAAAGACTTGTCATGAGAAGAAGTCCCTGTTCAAATTATCGACAGGAAAGAGCAAGTACTAAGAAATAAAGTGTAACCTTCTGTAAAGGTAATTTGGAGAAACCATAATGCTGAAGAAGCTACGTGGGAACTTGAATATGTTATGATGAAAAATTATCCTCAGTTATTTGTTTAATCTTATATAGTGATTCTGGGGACATAATCCTGTTAAGGAGGGAAGAATGTAACGAATAAATTTATCGAGTTGTGATTCTGGGGACAAAATCCTTTTAAGGAGGGAAGGATGTAACGATCGAGAAATTTTGTAATTAATTTAAATATTTATTTGAATTAAATAAATATTTTAAATATTTTATTTATTGAAAAAAATAAATAATTTATGAAATTATGGTATAATAATTTAGTTAAGTGTGTATGTTAAATAAATTAAAACAATGGTAATTTTATTATTTGAAGATTTAATTTAATGAAATAATTAAATTAAGTGAATTGCTTAATATTTAAGGAAATAATTAAATAAAATAAAATGATGTTCTAGTCTAATTTAATAATTAAATTAGATATATAATAATTTATTAATCATAAGTATAATTATAATAAAAATTATAATTATTATAATTATAATTGAAAGTTATGTGAATTAGTTACATGTGTGACAAGTAAAACTATATAATATAAATATTATAAAAATAATCTAGAAGGGGGGAGTTGTGTTTAGCCAAACAAGGCCTTGTGGCCTTAGACTTATTTTAATTGACGCAGCCTGTTTGGGTTTTAAAACTGAAGTACGTGAGTACGTGGGAAGCCTTCAATTTATATCTACGCATGTTTTTGGCCTAAGGCTAGATAACAGAGAAATAGAGAGAGCTTGGTGAGGAAGAGAGAATTACAAAGAATTGAGAGTTGGAAAAGAAGGAGAAGGATTGAGAAGAATTTGCTAGAACCTTGTTAACATCAAAGGATTAAGGTATAATCTACCCCTAAATCTAATTTTCAGTTTTTGTAATTTTTATTCTCTAGAAATTGGATTTTTGTTAAATTTTTTATTGTAAGACGTGGGTTATATGTGTGTATAATAATCTTGTATAATCTGTTATTGTCATATATAAACAATGGTTAGTAATCAAATACGTGAAATTGGGTTTGAATAAGAAAGGTTAAATATCAGTGTTATATAGGTAAGAAAATGGCTTGTTTAAGTCAAACATTTGATGCCCCATGCTTGATATAATCTGTAAATTAATGTAGATTGTGTTAGTACATCAAGAAACGAAAACAACATAATTTGAATCGTGTCAATTGGTTAAGAAATGAAGTTGTGGTAATCAAATTCGCTAAAAGTGTTAAAAGTGAAGAAATTGGAAAAAAAATGTGGTTTTGATCCTTAAAAGCTAATTATATATAATGTTATGTAGTTAGAATAAGGAATTGCATGTTTATTGATGTTATTACAAAGTTTTAGTTGTTAGGCTTTGTGAATTTCTGTGGAAATTGGGAGAAATTGGAGTTTGTTGTGATACAATTGCAAACTGCATTTTACTATGATGATCTTGATCTTGATTGCCGTACCACAGTGTAAATGACGCAATTGCTACCAGTATGCCCTTCTCGAGTTTACAGACCAATATAGCATTGACCAGTGCCAAGGCTTGGGCAGCGTGTAGAATTGCTGCTGCGTACTCCCAGCAGCGAGAGGTAGTGAATTTTGATTATTTGTAGACTATAAAATAAGGACCTAATCTTGTATGTCATGCATAATAAACATGTTAAATCATAACATTAGATATTATAACAGTTGGTTACGGGTGGTGATACCAAAATTTGAAATTATTACTTGAACAAGTTATGTAATGAATAAAAATTGATGTTTACAAGAGTTAGAAGTGAATGATAAAGCTTATATTATCATTATAAAAATCCTATATTACAGTTGAGCAAGCCTATTAATTCTATCTTGAGTATGGTTGTATAAGCTCTTGTAACCTAATTTGTTACATCGAGCGAGTTTCACTTTCCTTATTCTTGTTATTGATATTCAAAGCATATACTGATTTAACACATTGTTTCAAATGGGGTTTTCCTAACTCTTTTGGATGTAGTACTTTGCATATATACCATGTCTGTTCAATTGTCTATTGTTGTTATTCAATCTTTGATTTAAATAACCTTGTTCAATTATATATTGTTGTGTTGAACCTTCCAATAGCAAGCAAACTCTTATTGATTGGACTAATCTATAATTGAACAGTGTTCTAAAATTCTAGAACCACTGATAAGCTAGTTCCGAGCTAAACTTTCTTTAGTACGGAAATCCTAAAGTCAAACTTAGATGAACAACCCTAACATAGGGGATTATGTACGTGTAACGTTTAGATGTTTGTGCATAATACATGGTATAAAGGGCTGATCTCCCTAAGTACGTAAAGAAGAGTCTGTATAGTCTAAATGACTGTTAAGGTTGTGGTAATAATACCTAATTACTGGGGACATAGTTCATGGTTTTAAGACCCTTAGATACTAAACTCGAACTTGTTTTCTATTTTTGGATTCGTAGAACAAGTTCACCATTATTCAGCATTCATTGTTCAAACTCATGTTATTATTATTATTACTCTTTATATCAGTGAGCAATTGTTTTCTCACTCTTGCAATTAACACTGCAGCTAAAGTCGAGAAAGTCGATGAGCCATCTTGCAGTAAACGAAAGGGCAAGATGTCCTAGTGTTGAAGATCTATGAGAATTTATTTGAATGAATTATGTTATAAGACTTAATTTATTTTGTGATGTATTCCGCAGACTTCTGTAATAATTTAAGGTTAGATTTCTTGGGATTGTTTAAAGTTGATGTAACCCTTTAATGGGGAAGATTATTGTTTAAGTTATTTAAATTATGTCTTTATCCTTTATTATGGGTAGTTAGATGTAATAGTTTTGGATATTGGGCACCAAATCCTTTGGGAATGAAGTACCTAGATTTGGGGGTATCACAGGTTGGTATCAAAGCTTTAGGTTATGAACCTTAGGTGGGGAAACCTTAGGAAGTAACCTTTAAATAAGAGTTTTAAGGAATGGATTAAGGCATCCATTGAAGCTAAACAATAAAAGATATTATGTGCTATGTGTTAATAACTTATGTGCTCGCGAATATCGAAGAATGTCACTTAATAAGTAAAACTTAAAAATATTTTGTTGTCAGGATGTCTAACGTTGGAGGATCTAGTCCAACTAGAGAAATGATACCTCATGTACCTAGAGATGAGGAACCCCGAGATGTATACGTTGTGCGAGAATAATTGATTTAGACAGAGCCTTCTCGGTTGATTGCTGAGGAAGAACAAGAGGATGAGCCTGTGTCTGATCCTGAGGAAAGCTCTGAGGAGATAGAGGAAGAGGACGAGGAAGAGGATCCTGTGGAGTTTCCACCAAACTCCATATCAGGAAAATGGATGTTGATAGCAGAGATGCTATCCTTATTATGATTATAAATGAATAAATATCAAAGTTTATTGAAATGTTATGTTTTATAGCTTTAATCTTAGAATGTTTAAGTTCAACTTCAAATACTCAAGAAGTTGAGTAATGAACTAATAAGCGTATATTTTAAAAGAAAATGCCTCCTAGAAGAAGATAACCACGCCAACAACCACCTCCTGAGGGGTCTACTAACAATAATAATGAGGCCAACGCTAACCCAGTTCAGCAGTTGGTGACTTTGCTAACAGGAGCACTTGCAAATCAACCGCAAGCTGAAGTCACGACCTTCAAGGACTTCAAAGTGGTTGGACCGCCAGAGTTTCAAGGTTCTATGAATCCAGTTGAAGGCAAAACCTGGATCATGGAAATGGAGAAGGTGTTCAACGTTGCTAGAGTCAATGAGGATCAGAAGACCACCTTCGCAACGTTCATGTTGAAGTCTAAAGCTAGCTATTGGTGGTAGGCAAATAAGGTTCATGGGGGACAAGGAATAATAGCGTGGGATAGGTTTAAAGAGATGTATTTCGAAATGTACTTTCCAAAAAGTTCTTGGAAACAGTTGGAGGTTCAATTTTTGGAGCTGAAACAAGGAACCATGACGGTGCCAGAATATTCTCCGAAGTTTAATGAGTTGGAAAGGTTTGCCACTTATCAAGTTAATACTAATGAGCGTAAGGCAAAAAGGTTTGAACAAGGGTTGAAGCCCTGGCTTTATAGCAAGGTTTCAATGTTCCAGTTAAATACATTTGCGGCTGTACTAGAAAAGGCAATTATCGCAGAGGGTGGAAGTGATGCTTTAACCAAATAAAATCAAGAATAGAAGAAGAGAAAGAATGAGAATGAGAGTAAAGCTTGTGGAAGTAATAGTGGAGGTAATAGTCAGAAGAGGAAGTGGAGTGAGAATTCGACTGCGGGAGGACAACAAGGAAGTCAACAAAAGAAAAAGTTTAAAGCTTGTGCTACTTGCCGGAAGAACCATATTGGGTTATGTTTGAAGGGTAAGAGGGTGTGTTTAAATTGTGGTCAAAAGGGTCACATTGCACCGAACTATTTTAGCCAAAAGAAAGGATCATGTTTCACCTGCAGTTCGAAGGATCACATGGCTCGTGATTGCCCTAAAAAGACAGCGGGAAGTGCAAGTCGGGGAAAGGGAAACAACGGTGGTGGTGCATTAACTATCACTGGACCAGCACAGTCAAGCCGACCTACTGTGAGACTTTTAATATGACCGTGTTAGATGTTGTGCAGTTTAAGAATGTGGTGTCAGGTATCATTCCGATTAATGATATTAATGCTTATGTGCTATTTGATTTGGGAGCTACTTTTTCATTTATATCCGATGAATTTGCTTAGAACTTAGATTTGCCTCAGGAAGAATTAGATTATCCTTTGAGCATAGAGATTGTGAATAGGGAAGTGATTCCTGTTAGATTCATATATAAGAATTGTTGAGTGGTTATAAAGGGTCAGGAGATGGTGGTAGATTTGATACCAATTAAACTTGGGGAATTTAATGTCATTTTGGGAATGGATTGGTTATTCAATTACAGAGAAGTAATTGATTGCCAAAGGAAATGTGTAAACCTTATGACTCCGTCAAAGGTTGTGTTATATGGCAGTAAGTCACCTCGACAAGCAAGTTGTCTGACGGTGATGCAAGTCAAAAAGTTGTTGAGACAAGGATGTGTAGGATACTTAGCCTACATAGTTGATACACAAAAGAAGAGTGTGAAGTTAGAAGAGATACCTGCCATAAGAGATTTTACAGACGTATTTTCAGACGATTTACCTGGACTTCCACCTAATCGAGAAATCGAGTTCGTGATTGACTTACTACCAGGAACAACCCTAATATCTAAAGCTCCATATAGAATGGCCCCAGTAGATATGAAAATTTTGATGGTGCAGTTGCAAGATTTGCTCGATAAGAAGTATATTCAGCTGAGTGTATCGCCGTGGGGAGTGCCGATGTTGTTTGTTAAGAAGAAATATGGATCGATGCGGCTCTGCATTGATTACCGAGAATTGAATAAGGTCACGATTAAAAATAAGTATCCATTACCAAGAATAGATGACTTGTTCGATCAACTAAAGGGAGCAAGATATTTCTCAAAGATATACTTGAGAAGTGGTTATCATCAGTTGAAGGTGAGGCCGGAGGATGTATCGAAAATAGCATTCAAAACTCGGTATAGTCATTACGAGTTTCTGGTTATGTCTTTCGGTTTAACCAATGCACCTGTAGCGTTTGTAGATTTGATGAACAAGGTGTTTAAACTATTCTTAAACAAATTTTTGGTGGTGTTTATCGATGATATATTGGTGTATTCCAAAACCAAGGAGGAACATGTTTAACACTTAAGAATGACGTTAGAGACATTGAGAAAAGAGAAATTTGATAAGTAGGTTTTATACCTACTTATCCGGTATCTGTTACTTGAATTAGTTGCTTAAACTCATGTTTCTTAGTTACTTTTCATGCATTTTATGTTCTTTTTGTAGATTATATTCTTCGGAGCTGTGTGAGCAACTATTGGTATGAAATCGCAAGGAAAAGCAATCCGAACATTGTTTGGGCTTTCATGTTTAATTTATGATCTTAGCTTGGAACTTGGATTATTTTGTAGAGCTTCTTCTTAGCTTTTCGGAACATCTTGAATCATTCTAATCGGAGTTCGGATGTAAGAGTTATGACCGGTGTACCAACGGAACATTGAACTTCACTATTTTGGATGGCCATTTGCATAGCAATCACTTCCCATCCAATTTCAACCTTCATCTGTCCATTATTTCTCGATTCTCAAGGAAAGAAAGTTGTAGAACTCGTCGATATCTTTGATTTGATAGGTGGAAGGCCCTGTAACTCCTCCCGAATCAAAAGTTATGGTCGTTTTACCAGAGGACACTGCAGCAGGAAATGGACCATCACAAGTGAACTTTCTTCTTCATAAAACCCCGCTTCGGGCGGGGGTGCAGCAGAAAAATGCGTTTTTGTCCGAATTTGAGTTTGAGAAGGATTGGTTCAATCCGATTGACTCAAGGACTTCCAAGAGGACTTAAAGACATATAAAGAGACTTATAAAAGGAGGAGAATCACAAGGATTAGGAGGGGGAGAGAGGATTCCATTAGATTAGATTAGAGTAGAATAGGAGAAAACACTAGTTTTTATGAGATTTAGAGATTGAAGCACTTGGAAGCCATTGGAGATCTAGATCAAGAGAAAGACGGAGGACGAATTGGCCGACAACAGATTCACTTCTTTTGCATAATCTTATTCTTATCTGTCTAATTTGTGTTTTTGCTTGAGGACAAGCAAAGGTTAATTTAAGTTTGGGGGTATTTGATAAGTAGGTTTTATACCTACTTATCTGGTATCTGTTACTTGAATTAGTTGCTTAAAATCATGTTTCTTAGTTACTTTTCATGCATTTTGTGTTCATTTTGTAGATTATATGCTTGGGAGCTGTGTGAGCAACTATTGGTATGAAATCACAAGAAAAAGCAATCCGGACATCGTTTGGGCTTTCAAGTTTATTTCATGATCTTAGCTTGGAACTTTGATTATATTGTAGAGCTTCTTCTTAGATTTTCGGAATATCTTGAATCATTCTAATCGGAGTTCGGATGCAAGAGTTATGACCGGTGTACCAATGGACGTTGAACTTCACTGTTTTGGATGGCCATTTGCATAGCAGTCACTTCCAGTCAAATTTCAACCTTCATCCATCGATTATTTCTTGCTTCGCAAAGAATGAAAGTTGTAGAGCTCGTCGATATCTTCGATTTGATAGGTGGCAGGCCCTGAAACTCCTCCCGAATCAAACGTTATGGCCGTTTTACCAGAGGACACTGCAGTAGAAAAAGGACCCCCGCTGGGGTGGGCATTCTCTTCACAAAACCCCCGCCGAGGCCGCACAAGCTGTAAAATAGAACTCTAGCCTTTCGGGGCGGGTATAGCAGTGTAAAAAACCCAGCCAGGGCGGGGGTACGCGTAGAAAAGTTATTTTTTGTCTGATTTTGAGTTCGAGAAGGATTGGTTCAATTCGATTGACTCAAGGACTTCTAAGAGGACTTAAAGACATATAAAGAGACTTATAAAAGGAGGAGAATAACAAGGATTAGGAGAAGGAGAGAGGATTCCATTAGATTAGATTAGAGTAGAATAGGAGAAAATACTGGTTTTATGAGATTTGGAGATTGAAGCACTTGGAAGCCATTGGAGATCCAGATCAAGGGCGAGACGGAGGACGAATTTGCCGACACTAGATTCACTTCTTTTCCTTAATCTTATTCTTATCTTTTAATGTGTATTCAAGTGTGGATTCTTAGTTTTAATTCAATGAACTAATTCTTCATTTGAGATTACAATGGATCTTATTGTGTAGTTTATTTTAATATGATTCGCTATCAATTATTATGTTCTATTGTGAAGATTGTCTATTGTGATTTGGACTTAATTATTTAATTGATTGGCTATCAATTACCGTGATAATCTATATGAACTCAAGAGATGAAGTTTAGATTTAGATCTGATCATAATAGCATGTGTTTGTGATTTCTGCATAGATGGAATTCATGATTCGTGTTTAGGATAGAGATATGCCTTTACACCATATGTAATCTTATAAAGAACTTGTGCTTTAAATCCTTTTTAATTGTAATTCACATAAAGATATAGTGGATTAGTTAATTAGGGTGTCTTGCTTAATTCTGTCATCTGTGGATTTAAGTGAGTATGTGTATTATGCATCGAGAGGTGGTTTTATCTGCTTTAGTGTTCTTGATTAACAATTCAGAATAGAGAATAATTGATGAGAAGTGTGTTAACTTAAATGAAGCAATAAGTGAAGTTGTGATCTTAAATATCCATAATCTGATTTTTAATTAGTGGTAATTAGAATTACTGTAATTAGATAATTTAATTTATAATCCTAAATTGTTTGTTTAAATAAAATTAGTTTGATTAAGAGTTAGCATTTGGTAATTTGTATAAATAATTCCTCGTGGGAAAGATACTCTACTTTTATTTTATTACTTGTTGACCACGTATACTTGCATGTTGTGCGTAATTAGATTTTACCCAACAAGTTTTTGGCGCCGTTGCCGAGGAATTAGTTTAATATTTTTTACCAATATTAATTTCAATCAAATTAGTCTTAATTTAAACATTTTTATTTTTATTTTTAATTCTCTTCTTATATTTCTCTCTTTTCGTGTACCATGGATGACTTTGCGTGATCAATGGCCATACACGAACATGACTCAACCAGGGGAAAACAGGATTGATGGACTTAATACATTTTACAGAGAAAAGTACAAATTGAGGCAAATTCAAGACGTTGGAGGTTATCGCATTAACGGAGAGTCGAAGGATGGCAAACATGACTCAACCAAGGGAAACAAGGATTAATGGACTTAATGCATTTTCTGCAATATCAGCACAGATTGAAGAACTTTCGAGGACGTTGGACATTATTGTAGCCCAAAGGAGTCGAATGATGGCAGTTACGTGTGACTATTGTGCTGGTAACCACCAAAGTCATCAATGCACCGTCAGTTTTGAACCGGTACAATATAGCGGTGATTACCTCAACAACTACGTTGATCCTAACTATCACCAAGATTGGGGGTATCACCCAGATTTTTCATGGAGCTACAATTATGATGACCAACATTACGCTCTAAATTCATCATACACACTGGAATTTTCATGTCCACCTCCATTGCCACAAGAAGAAAAGCCAAATTCGATGGATATAATATTGAAGGGCATAGCAGACCTAGAGGAGATGAGGATTAGCCAAGAGCTGTCAACCCAAAATTTTAATAATCGGATGGAACAACTCGTCACTACCTCAACTAATGGTCCTCAATACATGGCTTCCAAGACTGAAACAGAAAATACAAGGCTAGGGGAATTATTGTCCAAGTTCATAGCAGATGAGGAGAAGATGAGTAATCAAGCGAGGTCAATTCAAAATCTTGTCGATCAGATAGAGCAAATGACTAAAGCCGTAAGCAACCTTCCTCTAAACACTTGACTTTATGACATGGATGACGAAATTGACAGAGAACCTGTGACAACCCAAGAATTTATAAAATTATTTAAATCTTAATTATTGAATTTAAGGTTAAATAATAAACCTAGACAGAAAATAAGTGAATAGATTCAATATTTTCAAGAACGAATTTTGTGGATTTAAAATTTCTTGCGGTGAATTATTCAGGATTAAGGGTATATGTGTATATGTTCTATGAATATGGTATTATATGTGTACAGAATGTGGTTAAGGGTCAAGGGTTGACCAGATAAATTTTATTAGTGTCCAAACCCTATGTATATATTTAGAACTTCCACGTTCAGTTAGAAAATTCTTCAATTTATAAGAAAACCCTAGAAATCGGTTCTGGAAATCGTAATTTCAGTTTCAGAAATTTAAAACCCTAATTCAGATATTATAATCCTAATTTTTTAATTTAAATGTTATATATAAGGTTTATATATTTTAATTACAAACCTAATTAGGGGTAACCCTAATTGACTATTTGGGAAACCCTAATTTTAAGGTTTAAAACCCTAATCGTTCCATTTAAAACCTTAATGGACCTAATTGCTAAATTAGCAATTTTAATTAGGAATTATTAATCCTAATTATCAAGATTGGTTTATGATTGGAAAATTAGCATATAATTAGAAAATCCTAATTATAATTTAGAGATGTTAATTTTTCCTATTTAGAAAACCTAAATTGAAAATATTAGAAAATTAATTTTTGAGAACCTTAGGTTTTAACCCTAAGGGTTACACCCTAAAGGTTTGTACAAGATACTTAAATACCCTTAATAATGGAAGCTAAAAGACTAAATTACCCTTTGTGCATTATTGGAGGGAAGTATATGAATCTTGCCATGATCTTGTGTGGGTGACTAACCCTAGCCTAGCCCTAGCTATGTGTCAAATACCAGCCCTCATATCAACCATTTCATTTGCATTCAATTTTACAAATAATTGAAGACAGAGAAAGTTGTTAGCTAGCTTCATTTTGTGTTCTAACTCTCAACCAACTACTTCTCTCTCTAGAACCACGAGATTAATTAGTGATTCAGTCCCTAGATTGATTCTTAGCCAGCCATGATCAGATCATAAAGATCAGAATCAAAGATCAAGCTTCAAAGTGGTATAAACCCTATATTTCAAAATTCTTAAAATCTTGTGTTTAGATGTTAGTTGTTGTTTAGAAAAGAGTTATAAGGTGTCATTTAGTGATCTGGGTTGTTAGATCCCAGATCCATATCATCTAGATCCGTGATTTAGAAGTTTTCAAAAGTTTGGAAATCTGGAAAATTGGTGTCTGACAGTCAAATGTCAGGTCTCTTAGATCTGTCTATGTTTATGTTTTTAGTGTTGTAAATGTTTATATGTGTAGTATGTTATGTGGGCTTTTATCTGAAACTCGAATCAGGGTCAGTTCATGTTCGGATTGAGAGTTACTATTGATCAAAACCCATTTACCGTTCACGAAATCTGGTTTCTGGGTAAGCCAGAAACCCAGATTTTTCTGACAGTGTTTTTGTAGGCCACCGATCTTGCTTGTGTTTATGTTTTAGACTATTTTGTTGTTTTAAGGTTGTTGTCTGACATGTAGGATATACAATCATGCTTTTAGATTACTCATACCATTACCAAAATGTAAATTAATTGTGCTCAAACAGACGTTGACCAACTTGACGGATGAAGATTTCTAGGAAACCCAGATCTTCAAGAACCGTTTCCTGAGCAGCACTTTGATCGGCCTAAATATTCCTTTTATATTGTTGTTAGATTGATCTGATGGTATATAATTATTCACTGACATCTCCACTATAAATAAGAACCTTAATATCACACAAAACAGAACTGGATTGCAAGTTACAAGGATCGAAAGTAGTACCCATGAACTGTTCTTCATTTCTAGAAAACCCAGAAATGACGAACAGCTCTGACATGAGATTTGAGAGCCTATATATCTCATTTATGATGTTGGATTTCCATAAACATTTTTGATTCTTGTAGAGTTGCATCAATACTACAACATTGATGCTTTAAACTTCCCAGAAAATCGAAGGATCATGAGTTTCTGGGTTTGATGAAGAACAGCCCAAGAACACCATTAGTGACGGTTTTGTCGCCTATGGTACCTATAGCGACAGTTAATTTCAGAAATTAATTACTTTAATTAAATAAATAAAAATAAATAGTTTTTAATTATTACAAATACATAATAAATTATGAAAAATTATTTTAAAGCCTGAAAATTAGTTTTTAATTGTTTAGAGTATATTTCATAAATATTTACTATTTTTGGAATATAAATGGTATTTAATTTATTTAATTATAATATTAAATAAATTATTTAAAAATGGTTTTAATTCATGAAAAATCATGAAAAATATATTATGGTGTAAGCAAATATTTTTTGAACTTATTTTTAATAACTTTTGATATGATGTGATGAATTTCACTAATAAATTAATATTAATGGTAATTAGTTTATTTAATAAATAAATAATGTAATTAATATTAATGATTTTCATTAATATTTAATATTAAATAAATATTAATGATAAGGGAATATTATAGTATTTATATTATATAAATACGATTTTAATGATTGAAAAATTATAATAAATGGTAATAATTATATAAATACGCACTAAGTGCTTTTAAAAAAAATATGTAGACTCATAATCATTTCTGAAATGGTTTAAAGTATAGTCTATGCTACTTATTTTAGCTAGACACAAATGATTTGAAATATCAAAATATATTTTTATTTATCACTTATGTGCCATGTAACCTGGTGCAGAGATGATAAAAAGGTGATGGAGTTATAAATAAAGGAATAAATAGTGTGAATTTGATCTAAAATCATTATTCCACTATTGTATGATGTGTTATGACAAAGTCATACGATGACGGCATCCTTAAACTCGATCATGTAATACAAGACGACATCACGACGCCATTCTCGAAAATGTTTTTAAAAATTTTAATCTGCCAATGGGTTTTGGCTACACTTAAATAATTCGATTGAATTGAATTATTGATATGAGTCTACGCTATTCGATTCAGCTAGATTAATGTTATGAAAACTCTAAGTGTTCATTGAGAAAAATTTTCTTGTGTTGGTACGAAATTCTATAATAAGACTGAGGTAAAATTTTGTGCCTATGATAAAGATGAGAAAATGATCGCACCAAAGAAGATTTGACCAAGACAGGCATACCAAAGCTAATTACCCTCTATGTCCGTAAGTTATGACGGTTTGGGATGAATTTCCATAAAACCTTTACGAAAAAATGATGAATAAATAGTCTATGTAACTCCTCAGCACAATTTTAAAATATTACTCTTGTGAGTGGTGTATTGTGTAGCATGTGATGATGTGTATGAATGGTGTAAGCTGTAAGGTATACAGTGTAAGTTGAATTTCGGGGACGAAATTCATAGAAGAAGGGGTGAATGTGGCGACCCGAGAATTTAAAAAATTATTTAAATCTTAATTATTGAATTTAAGGTTAAATAATAAACCTAGACAGAAAATAAGTGAATGGATTCAATATTTTCAGGAAGGAATTTTGTGGATTTAAAATTTCTTGTGCGGAATTATTCAGGATTAAAGGTATATGTGTATATGTTCTATGAATATGGTATTATATGTGTACAGAATTTGGTTAAGGGTCAAGGGTTGACTAGATAAATTTTATCAGTGTCCAAACCCTATGTATATATTTAGAACGTCCACGTTCAGTTAGAAAATTCTTCAATTTATAAGAAAACCCTAAAAATCGGTTCTGGAAACCGTAATTTCAGTTTCAGAGATTTAAAACCCTTATTCAGATATTATAATCCTAATTTGGGAATTTAAATGCTATATATAAGGTTTATATATTTTAATTACAAACCTAATTAGGGGTAACCCTAATTGACTATTTGGGAAACCTTAATTTTAAGGTTTAAACCCCTAATCGTTCCATTTAAAACCCTAATGGACCTAATTGCTAAATTAGCAATTTTAATTAGGAATTATTAATCCTAATTATCAAGATTGGTTTATGATTGGAAAATTATAATATAATTAGAAAATCCTAATTATAATTTAGAGATGTTAATTTTTCCTATTTAGAAAACCTAAATTGAAAATATTAGAAAATTGATTTTTGAGAACCTTAGGTTTTAACCCTAAGGGTTAAACCCTAAAGGTTTACACAAGTTACTTAAATACCCTTAATAATGGAAGCTAAAAGACTAAATTACCCTTTGTGCATTATTAGAGGGAAGTATGTGAATCTTGCCATGATCTTGTGTGGGTGACTAACCCTAGCCAAGCCCAAGCTATATGTCAAATATCAGCCCTCATATCAACCACTTCATTTGCATCCAATTTTACAAATAATTGAAGAGAGAGAAAGTTGTTAGCTAGCTTCATTTTGTGTTCTAACTCTCAACCAACTACTTCTCTCTCTAGAACCACGAGATTAATTAGTGATTCAGTCCCTTGATTGATTCTTAGCCAGCCATGATCAGATCATAAAGATCAGAATCAAAGATCAAGCTTTAAAGTGGTATAAACCCTATATTTCAAAATTCTTAAAATCTTGCGTTTTGATGTTAGTTGTTGTTTAGAAAAGAGTTATAAGGTGTCATTTAGTGATCTGGGCTGTTAGATCCCAGATCTATATCATCTAGATCCATGATTTAGAAGTTTTCAAAAGTCTGGAAATCTTGAAAATTGGTGTCTGACAGTCAAATGTCAGGTCTCTTAGATCTGTCTATGTTTATATTTTTAGTGTTGTAAATGTTTATATGTGTAGTATGTTATGTGGGCTTTTATCTGAAACTCGAATCAGGGTCAGTTCATGTTCGGATTGAGAGTTACTGTTAATCAAAACCCATTTACCGTTCACGAAATCTGGTTTCTGGGTAAGCCAGAAACCCAGATTTTTCTTACAGTGTTTTTGTAGGCTACAGATCTTGCTTGTGTTTATGTTTTAGACCATTTTGTTGCTTTAAGGTTGTTGTCTGACATGTAGGATATACAATCATGCTTTTAGATTACTCATACCATTACCAAAATGTAAATTAATTGTGCTCAAACAGACGTTGACCAACTTGACGGATGAAGATTTCTAGGAAACCCAGATCTTCAAGAACCGTTTCCTGAGCAGCACTTTGATCGGCCTAAATATTCCTTTTATATTGTTGTTAGATTGATCTGATGGTATATAATTATTCACTGACATCTCCACTATAAATAAGAACCTTAATATCACACAAAACAGAACTGGATTGCAAGTTACAAGGATCGAAAGTAGTACCCATGAACTGTTCTTCATTTCTGGAAAACCCAGAAATGACGAACAGCTCTGACATGAGATTTGAGAGCCTATATATCTCATTTATGATGTTGGATTTCCATAAACATTTTTGATTCTTGTTGCATCAATACTACAACATTGATGCTTTAAACTTCCCAGAAAATCGAAGGATCATGAGTTTCTGGGTTTGATGAAGAACAGCCCAAGAACACCATTAGTGACGGTTTTGTCGCATATGGTACCTATAGCGACAGTTAATTTCAGAAATTAATTACTTTAATTAAATAAATAGAAATAAATAGTTTTTAATTATTACAAATACATAATAAATTATGAAAAATTATTTTAAAGCCTGAAAATTAGTTTTTAATTGTTTAGAGTATATGTGAGACCCCAGATTTTATCAATAAAGATTTAAATTTTGTCGAAATAATTTTTAATATTATGGTGTGAATTTAAGATAATATTATAGTTATGGGTAGTATTTATAAATTTTGCAAAGTATGCAAGTGATTATATTATATTCGATTGGTCGGGAATATTCGTTTTAGCAGGGAATATTCGTATAACTACCAATCATTGGTGGACCCCACAATGTAATTATTGTCGGATTGAGAAAACGACAAAAATATTTTATTGAAATAACGGCGGAAGTTTTACCGTTGATCTTTGTTGAACTACTCGGTAGTAAAAGTACGATGTCGTGTGGTTGCATAAGAGCAGATACCGGTATTGATTATTGATGCTTATGTGAGAAGTCACTCGGTTTGATTCTATTATTGTCGATTAATAATATGAATTATTATAGTGATAATGATGTTTTGTTTTATTAAATTATTATTAACGTAATAAAATGCGAAACATCTTTTATATAAAAAATGTAAATACTTTATTAAAGTTATTCTATAAATAGAATATATTATATTTTATTATGTATAGTGTTTTTGCATAGTGTTGCATAGTGTTTGCATAGTAAAATGTTTTTATATAAATAGAATATATGATATTTTATTTAAAAGATTTTGCTTTAAATATGGACCGTCGATTAAAGTAAATCAATCTGACCGTTCATGGATTAATTACTATGCATTCTATTTTCCTATAAATAGAAGCTCATTCCCTCATTATTTTCTTACGAATTCACTTTGAAACTCTAGAGAGAGAAATTATAGAGAGAAGCTATAGAGAAAAATCTATAGAGAGAAAGAAGAAGAGTATTCGGTACTTCACTACTTTGATATCCGGTGTCTTTTTACTAGTAAGGGATATTATTTGTTGTGTACCCGTAAGGGGTGTTATTCTTTCTTATTCATGAAGAGAACTTACATTATTCCATTCTTTATTATTACATTGGAATAACTTTGTATACGCCAGACATACCCTATACTTGGTGAAATCCTTATGTTATTCCATTCTTTATTATTCTCATTGGAATAACCTCAGTATCTGCGACTACCCTATACTTGGTGACATTCTTCTATTATTCGTCTTTATTATTACATTTGGAACATCCTCATCGTGTGTTTTTACACCGACTGGTTCCGTCTTTATCATTCTGCTGGAATATCCTATACATGTGATTTACACCGATCTGGTTCCATCTTTATTATTACTCATTGGAACATCCCGTCTTGTGTGAATTTCACCCGACCGGTTCCGTTATTATTATTACATTGGAATAACTTTGTCTATGCTAAGTACTGCATGCATGGTGATTTCCTTTGTTATTCCATTCTTTATTATACCCAAATTGGTTAAAACTTTGACTTCTATACTCTATGAAATTAGTAGAATATCCTTGATATTTGCGTTTCATCCAAAGATCTTTTCATGGAAATATTCTTACGATCATTCTTGAATTTTACTCTACAAAACAAAGATATCTTGTTGACAATTTGGGCGTTACTTAATTCTCGGATAAAATAATTCTTGAACTTGTTTTATTGAATTATTATGTCATTGTCATCATCCTCATGTTATATTATGTTATCTTTGGCTTACGTGCATAGATGAACTTAGTATGATTATGACCGAGGATCATTCGGTATAATCATGGCTTGTTATAAATGATGTGATAAAAGTCCTCGGTGGCTTTGTAATGCAGTTGATGGATAGTTTTTGGTATGATTATCACCGGGGGTGATTCGGTATAGTCATGACCATTGATAATTTGATGAAAATCCTTGGCCGTGGTACATGGGGGATGATTAGATATCGTGGTTTATTCATTAAACCGAAGTCTTAGTGATAAAAATTTATGAAAACCTTTTAAAACCTAAAAGATAGTAGACTTTATTTTCTACTTGACTCTTTTAATGGATTGCATGTTCACCTAGCATTAAACCGGTTGTCTATTGTATTTTATCGGTTTAACACCTTTGTTGAAGGCTAATGATAATTTATTCGCATTATCTTAGTCATAATATTTCTTCTTGGGCTAGTTGAGCTCACCCTTTCTTTCATTGTTCTCTTGAAAATGAGAACATAGTTTGGACGAGTCGAGGGAACGGAGTAATGGTCCAGAGGATAGCATTAGTAGTCCTCACTATTCTGTGAACTAGTGTCATAATAGTTGTAATGAGGACTCCTTTTGAGTTTGTATAATATCTAGTAGACAATATTTGTATTCAAACTCACGGTTTATGTCGTATTATACCACGTACGCTTATATTAGTAAGTTGTATTTGAATTTATGTACCATGTAAGTGGCGACCCAAGATGGGTGACGTATACCTAATTTTGGGGGCGTTACAGTTGGTATCAGAGCTTAGGGATATGATACATGGCTGAGATGTGAGATAAGAACTAGGAGGGGAGAGACGGGGAATTCCTTCGCTAGTATGACCTACCTAAATTTATTTGGTATTTAATTGGTCGGTCAGAGTATAGGGATAATAGGTGATATGTTAATTAACCCTTATTTTGTGACAGTGTTTGAGAATGACATCTGAAAATGCTGAGATAAGCAATGAAGCACATGAGAGTGTTGATTCAGCTCAAACAAAAGGTAACGACCAACAACACGATAATAATCATACTGGTGGCAACGGCTATCAGAACAATGATAACCATCATGGGGGAAATTATCATGCTAAGAATGGTAACCACTTCGGTGGTAATCAAGGCAAAGATAATAGAAGTGAAAATTGCAAGAAGAGAAGGTTATTTTGCTCAATTTGTTGTGCACCAAAGTCAAGTCTAGCTGGGATGGTGGCACCAAAGGTGGATATGGACAAAACAAAGTCGTTGGTTTTAGGAAGTGTATTTTTCATGACTTCTCAAAAAGCGAGTAAACCGAACGAAGTTAGCACGGGTTAGTTAATTATAAATTGCGAAGTTTATACCTTATAAGATACCGGTTCTACCCATTATTTTATCTCTCTTGCTTGCGTTCAACGTTTAAATTTGACTCCGGAGAAGTTAGACTTTGACTTATTGGTTGAAACTTCGTTAGTAGGAGCCTTCGTTACCGCTACTATTTTTAAATCTTGTTTGATTCAAATAAACACTTTCACGTTACACCGTCGATCTTATCTTTTGAAAATACTTGCCTTTGATGTGATTTTAAGAATCAATTGGTTAACTACTCATCATGCTTTTCGTAAGGTTGTTAGCTTTTATATTCATAACCAACTTTGTTGTCGCGAATTCAATTAACCAAACTACTAAAGTCAATTATTGTCATATCAAGCCATAAGTAAAGAGCCCCGAACTTTTCGTTGTTGACTTCCTTGTGTGGAATGCACCGGCCGCACTTTTCAGAGGCGACATCGTGAATGAAGATGACAAGTTTATAGGTATCATTGTGATGTGCTATCTAGGTTAAGTGATAGAAGTCACAGTTGGTATCAATGTGACGTACTATCCAAGTCTTGGAAGAGAGTCACAGTTTTGAATGATATTTCTATTATTAATAAATTTCCTGGCGTATTCTTGAAGACTTCTTAGCCCACCCTAGAGCGTGAAATCGAATTTTGTATTGACCCCAGTACAAAAACTCATTTCTTAAACCCTCAAATATTTCTTCAACTAAAAGGATCTATTTACGTGGATTATGATGGAAGTCATAACGAAAGTATTGAACTGATGAAAATCATGTGTATATGAAGTATTAGTAAGTGTTATGATGAGTTATGTTGGTTAGTATGTGAAAACATGAAAGTTTCTTAGAAATCACAAAGAGTTGAAAATCAGATTTTGGTGAAAAACGTAACATGAAATTCAATTGACCGTATCTCCTATTATATTTTGAATTTTTGAGTATGGTCAAGTCCTAGAGTTAGATCTATGAGTTACCTAACTAATCCAAGTGGAATCACTGGAAAAGGTGTTGTAGATTTTTGTGTGGACTGATTTTAGCAAAGGAGTGCAAAACTGCAAAAAAAAAACCGAAAAGGCTGCTGCCATGATTTTAGAGGGGCTGTTTCGGCCACTTAAATTATGAGAAAAATTTTGGCCTTTTGGGACATGAAAGTATATGGTATAAAGTACCTCCTGTCCAAAAATAAGCTCATTCTGACTTAAAATGAGCAAGATATGACTATTTCAATATTTAGGTTTTTCTGACGAAAAATGCTATAATCGGAGTTCTACAACTCCGATGACCATGAAATTTAAACTGGATGCTCACATTAACATGTGTAAGGTCCTGCCAAGATTTGGGAATTTTTGGAGTTAAACTTGAGGTAGCTAATTTCTTAAGGAATTAATTAGAAATTGATTTTTGAAAATAGTAAATGAATTTTAAAAATTAAGAAAAATATATTTTCATTATGGGACTATATTATGCTAAATTCCAGAAAAGAAATATTTTTGGGACTGATTTGGTATTTTTCATGAAAATAGTTTAGTTACGAACATATGAGTTAAATATGTTATGTGAAGTAACAAAGTTGAAAATAGGATTTTATGGCTAGAGAATCCTATATAGAGTATATGCATATTTTTTTGAGGGATTTGATAATTGGTGATGATATCTTATGAGTATGGCATTTTTGAATGATTAAATTATATGGTAAAGCGTAAACAATTGAGATAAATTGTTTATAAATTTAAGAAGTGATTAAAATATTGTTATAATATTAATGATATTAGATTATGAGATTATTAAGTGATTGATAACATGGGGATATTCTTGAATCCTGGATAAATTATATTATAAATGTTTAATATTTATCCTTTATCTCATTTAATTGATTCTTTATATCAGTATCCTCATGTTTATATTATGTTGAAAGTCATATGTGGCCTGTAGTGCATAGATGGACTTGGTATGATTATAACCAGGGATTGTTCGGTATAATCATAACCGTAATTGAAAACACGATTATCTTTGGCCGTAGTGCATGGATAATTTGTGGTCGTGATACTAATGAATACACGATTATCTTTGGCTGTAGTGCATAGATAACTTGTGGTCGTGATACTAATGAATACACGATTATCTTTGGTCGTAGTGCATGGATAATTTGTGGTCGTGATACTAATGAATACACGATTATCTTTGGTAGTAGTGCATGGATAATTTGTGGTCGCGTGATACTTAATGAATACACAATTATCTTTAGTAGTAGTGCATGGATAATTTGTGGTCGTGATACTAATGAATACACGATTATCTTTGGTAGTAGTGCATGGATAATTTGTGGTCGTGATACTAATGAATACACGATTATCTTTGGTAGTAGTGCATGGATAATTTGTGGTCGTGATACTAATGAATACACGATTATCTTGTAGTAGTAGTGCATGGATAATTCGTGGTTGTGATACTAATGAATATCCTTGGCACAGTAGTGCGGGGATGATTCGATGATATGGATTAATTATTGAAATGAGTCTCGAAAGAATGAAATATTAATTCATGGATGCGGTAAAAGTCATCTTTGGCCGTAGTGCATTGATAGACTTGGTATGATTATGACCAAGGATTATTCGGTATAATCATGACCGTAATTGAAAACACGAATATCCTTGGCCAGTAGTGCATGGATAATTCGTGGTCGTGATACTATTAAGCCGCGTCTCAGCATTATTGGTTTTACAGTTGTATATCTTTAGCCTGTAATGCAAAGATGAATTATTAATGAATATCTTTGGCCGGATTGTAAAGATGAATTTAATGTTTTCAATGATAAAGGTATTCAAGGTATCCTCACCTCTTATCATACCGTGTATCGTACCCTAATTTCGAGGGCGAAAATTCCATAAGGAGGGAGATTGTGAGACCCCAGATTTTATCAATAAAGATTTAAATTTTTGTCGAAATAATTTTTAATATTATGGTGTGAATTTAAGATAATATTATAGTTATGGGTAGTATTTATAAATTTTGCAAGTATGCAAGTGATTATATTATATTTGATTGGTCGGGAATATTCGGTTTAGCGGGAATATTCGTACAACTACTCAATCATTGGTGGACCCTAGCATGTAATTATTGTCGGATTGAGAAAACGACAAAAATATTTTATTGAAATAACGGCGGAAGTTTTACTGGTTGATCTTGTTGAACTACTTTCGGTAGTAAAAAATGAATGTCGTGTGGTTGCATAGTAGTAGCCTGCTGGTATTGATTATTGATGCTTATGTGAGAAGTCACTCAGGTTTGATTCCATTATTGTCGATTAATAATATGAATTATTATAGTGATAATGACGTTTTGTTTTATTCAGTATTATTAACGTAATAAAATGCGAAACATCTTTTATATAAAATGTAATACTTTATTAAAGTTATTCTATAAATAGAATATATTATATTTTATTATGTATAGTGTTTTGCATAGTGTTGCATAGTGTTTGCATAGTAAAATGTTTTTATATAAATAGAATATATGATATTTTATTTAAAAGATTTTGCTTTAAATATGGACCGTCAGATTAAAGTAAATCAATCTGGACCGTTCATGGATTAATTACTATGCATTCTATTTTCCTATAAATAGAAGCTCATTCCCTCATTATTTTCTTACGAATTCACTGAAACTCTAGAGAGAGAAATTATAGAGAGAAGCTATAGAGAGAAAATCTATAGAGAAAGAAGAAGAGTATTCGGTACTTCACTACTTTGATATCCGATGTCTTTTACTACGGTAAGGGATATTATTTGTTGTACTGTAAGGGGTGTTATTCTTTCTTATTCATGAAGAGAACTTACATTATTCCATTCTTTATTATTCATTGGAATAACTTTTGTACGCCAGACATACCCTATACTTGGTGAAATCCTTATGTTATTCCATTCTTTATTATTCATTGGAATAACTTTTGTATCTGCTTTGGACTACCCTATACTTGGTGACATTCTTCTATTATTCGCCTTTATTATTCATTGGAACATCCATGCATGTGTTTTACTAATTCACCGGTTCCGCCTTTATCATTCATTGGAATATCCTATCTCGTGTGATTTACACCGGATCTGGTTCCATCTTTATTATTACATTGGAACATCCATGCTTGTGTGAATTTCACCGACACGTTCCGTTATTATTATTACATTGGAATAACTTTATCTATGCTAAGTACCGCATGCATGGTGATTTCCTTTGTTATTCCATTCTTTATTATACCCAGTTGGTTAAAACTTTGACTTCTATACTCTATGAAATTAGTAGAATATCCTTGATATTTGCGTTTCATCCAAAGATCTTTCATGGAAATATTCTTCTGATCATTCTTGAATTTTACTCTACAAAACAGTATCTTGTTGACAATTTGGACGTTACTAATTCCTGGATAAAATAATTCTTGAACTTGTTTTATTGAATTATTATGTCATTGTCATCATCCTCATGTTATATTATGTTATCTTTGGCTTACGTGCATAGATGAACTTAGTATGATTATGACCAGGGATCATTCGGTATAATCATGGCTTGTTATAAATGATGTGATAAAAGTCCTCAGTGGCCTGTAATGCAGTGATGGATAGTTTTTGGTATGATTATCACCGGGGGTGATTCTAAGATAGTCATGACCATTGATAATTTGATAAAAATCCTTGACCGTAGGTACGAGGATGATTAGATATCGTGTGGTTTATTCATTAAACCGAGTCTTAGTGATAAAATTTATGAAAACCTTTTAAAACCTAAAAGATAGTAGACTTTATTTTCTACTTGACTCTTTTAATGGATTGCATGTTCATTGCAGCTTAAACCGGTTGTCTATTGTATTTTATCGGTTTAACAATTGTTGAAGGCTAATGATAATTTATTCGTATTATCTTAGTCATAATATTTCTTCTTGGGCTAGTTGAGCTCACCCTTTCTTTCATTGTTCTCTTCAGGAAATGAGAACATAGCCGGGACGAGTCGGGAAACGGAGTAATGGTCCGAGGATAGCATTAGTAGTCCTCACTATTCTCGTGAACTAGTGTCATAATAGTTGTAATGAGGACTCCTTTTGAGTTTGTATAATATCTAGTAGACAATATTTGTATTCAAACTCACGCTTTATGTCGTATTGCATACCTACGCTTATATTAGTAAGTTGTATTTGAATTTATGTACCATATAAGTGGCGACCCAAGATGGGTGACGTATACCTAATTTTGGGGCGTTACGGTTGGTATCGAGCTTAGGGATATGATACCGGCCGAGATGTGAGATAAGAACTAGGAGGGAGAGAGATCGGGGAATTCCTTCAGCTAGTATGACCTACCTAAATTTATTTGGTATTTAATTGGTCGGTCGAGTATAGGGATAATAGGTGATATATTAATTAACCCTTATTTTGTGACGTTGTTTGAGAATGACATCCGAAAATGCTTTGAGATAAGCAATGAAGCACATGAGAGTGTTGATTCAAATTCAAACAAAAGGTAACGACCAACAACACGATAATAATCATATCGGTGGCAATTCGCTATCGAAACAATGATAACCATCACGGGGAAATTATCATGCTAAGAATGGTAACCACTTGGCGGTGGTAATCAAGGCAAAGATAATAGAAGTGAAAATTGCAAAGAAGAAGGTTATTTTGCTCAATTTGTTGTGCACCAAAGTCAAGTCTAGTTGGGATGGTGGCACCAAAGGTGGATATGGACAAAACAAAGTCGTTGGTTTTAGGAAGTGTATTTTCATGACTTCTCAAAAAGCGAGTAAACCGAACGAAGTTAGCACAGGTTAGTTAATTATAAATCATAAGTTTATACCTTATAAGATACCTGGTTCTACCCATTATTTTATCTCTCTTGCTTATGCTCAACGTTTAAATTTGACTCAGGAGAAGTTAGACTTTGACTTATTGGTTGAAACTTCATTAGTAGGAGCCTTCGTTACCGCTTACTATTTTTAAATCTTGTTTGATTCAAATAAACACTTTCACGTTACCTGTCGATCTTATCTTTTTGAAAATACTTGCCTTTAACACTGTTGAAGGCTAATGATAATTTATTCTGCATTATCTTAGTCATAATATTTCTTACTGGGCTAGTTGAGCTCACCCTTTCTTTCACTGTTCTCTTCGTGAAATGAGAACATAGCCGACGAAGTCTGGGAATGGAGTAATGGTCCGGAGGATAGCATTAGTAGTCCTCACTATTCGTGAAATAGTGTGATAATAGTTGTAATGAGGACTTCTTTTGAGTTTGTATAATATCTAGTAGACAATATTTGTATTCAAACTCACGCTTTATGTCAGATTGCATACTGACGCTTATATTAGTAAGTTGTATTTAAATTTATGTACCATGTAAGTGGCGACCCAAGATGGGTGACGTATACCTAATTTTGGGGGCGTTACAGTATATTTCATAAATATTTACTATTTTTGGAATATAAATGGTATTTAATTTATTTAATTATAATATTAATTAAATTATTTAAAAATGGTTTTAATTCATGAAAAATCATGAAAAAATATATTATGGTGTAAGCAAATATTTTTTGAAGTTATTTTAAATAACTTTTGATATTATGTGATGAATTTCACTAATAAATTAATATTAATGGTAATTAGTTTATTTAATAAATAAATTATAAAAAATGGAATTAATGATTTAAAAATTATTTAAGTGTTATAAAAATATATTAAGTTATAAAATATAACTTTTGATATTTTGTCATGAAAGATATTAATATTTTAATATTAATATCAATTATCGAATAATGGATTTAAGTGTTTAAAAATCATATAAATATGATTTCAAGGTATTAAAATACTTTATGATATTATAAATATATTATAATATTATGTTATGATTTTCATTAATATTTAAATTTAAATAAATATTAATGATAAGGGAATATTGTGGTATTTATATTATATAAATACGATTTTAATGATTGAAAAATTATGATAAATGATAATAATTATCTGAAAATTATTTCAAGTCTTTGAAAATATTTTGACTGATAGTATGATTATCTAAGATAATTGCTATGTTTTTAGGCATAGTTTAATTGAACTTAAACTCGATAATTATCCGACTAGACCGTCGGGATGTTATAATTTTGTCGGATTCAACTCGGACTTAAATAGTCTGACTTGATGCTAAGTTTTATGTGCTAAATAGACTGATAGGGTTATGTGTTATGTGTTTAGGTTATTCTATGTATATATATAATAGTATTATATTGTGATAATGTTATTCTAATATTGGAGATCTATATTACTAATATTAGGTCTTCGGATAAAGCGATATAAATTGTGTAGCGTTAATCAACGGTTCAGGCAAGTTTTACTTAACTCTACTAAGAGTTGTTTCATTCAGATATGCTTATGGTTAATCATTGTTGATTGCCATTGTAGAATTGTACTCTGTACATATTGCATGTATAAGACAGGTATGAAAGGCTGATCACCTTCATTACCAATTGGTCCAGATATATTTGTTCATGTTCAATACTTGTTTAGTCAAAATTTTGTTCGTGCTAATTCACAACTATATTGATGAATTATAGCCAGCTTATTATTCAGACTCTTTCAATCATGATATATCTTAATAAATTTAAACTTGTTGGGCAACTTTCATGCTCACCCTTGTTATATCATGATAAACATTGCAGATTAAGATGAATGCGTCGGATACAAGGAAAAGATAAAGACAAGTTCAGCTTCGGATTTTATGTGCAGCTTAATTGTAATAGTATAGTTTGATAATAATGTTATGTGTTAGTCAAGTTATGAATTGTGTATAAGTTAAGGTTACTCGAACTTGGGGAAAAGTGTGTAAGTTTATTGTATAAACAATTTATGTTTATATCTTCCGCAAATAGTTATAGAATGATTGTACAGGATCCGCGGTGATTTGGGACCCGGATTCGGGGCTTTCACAGTTAGTATCAAAGTTGTTGGTTATAAACCTAGGGTAGTGATACCTTAGTCTAATAACCGCAGTGATTAGGATAAGTACTAACTCAAGTAAAGTTAGTGTGTCGGTAAGATTCAAAAACGAATCTTGACGAGTTATAAGATACAAAATTTCCTAACTCTGATAATAAAGTGTAACAGTAGTGATGAATAGATCGAGTCTAAAAGACTAAAGGTACAGGGATAGGAGATCGTAAAATAAAACAATCATAGTATAGAAATGAATCGTAAAATATACGATGAGATCACCCCGTGATCTGATGTGGATCAATCGAATGATTGAAAAGTTTACAGCAAGATTTCTGTGTGACAGTGGTACTACGAATTGGTACAGATTCAAGAAAGGTTTATGAATATGAGTTGAATGAAACTCGTATTGAGAAGGGAGTTAGTACTAGGTGGGGATTTCAATTGAGGACTCATGTTAGCAGCTAAGTTGTATGATTCTTCGTATGGGAGTTGAATTGTACTTTGTGTAACAACCACTTAGTTTCTGGAACTGATACTCATTGAAATGTTTGTGTCGCGTTATTTGCTATATGCATGTTGAGAGGGTGATTCCTTTCTCAGGTGTATAACAGATAGATAGGTTCTAAGTAGAGAATATTAGGTTAAGTACGAGTTCTTAAAACTCATACTTATAGTACATTCGTGACTCATGATTATATGAAATGTTTATGGACCCCTCAGCGAAAGGACGTGAAAGGTCTGACTAGGAAAAGTTCTTAAACTCATATGATTGTGGAAAGTTCCTAAACTCATAAGTGTGGTAAGTTTGATGAACTAGGTATAGTTTTGTGTAAATGGAGTATTGAGGATAATAGGAATAGATAGATTACTAAGCAAATGATTATTAGTGGAGACATAAGTTTTCCAAAACTCCTAACTATGCTAGACTTCAAAATTTTGACATTAAGCGAAATACGCACTAAGTGCTTTTAAAAAAAAATATGTAGACTCATAATCATTTTTGAAACGGGTTAAAGTATAGTCTATGCTACTTATTTCAGCTAGACACAAATGATTTGAAATATCAAAATATATTTTTATTTATCACTTATGTACCATGTAACCTGGTGCAGAGATGATAAAAAGGTGATGGAGTTATAAATAAAGGAATAAATAGTGTGAATTTGATCTAAAATCGTTATTCCACTATTGTATGATGTGTTATGACAAAGTCATACGATGATGGCATCCTTAAACGGACTGTTAATACAGTACGACATCATGACGTCATTCTCAAAAATGTTTTTAAAAATTTTAATCTGCCAACGGGGTTTGGCTACACTTAAATAATTCGATTGAATTGAATTATTGATATGAGTCTACGCTATTCGATTCAGCTAGACTAATGTTATGAAAACTCTAAGTGTTCATTGAGAAAAATTTCCTTGTGTTGGTACGAAATTCTATAATAAGACTGAGGTAAAATTTTGTGCCTATGACAAAGATGAGAAACAGATCAGACCAGCAGTACTTGGCCAGTACAGGGCATACCAGGCTAATTACCCTCTATGTCCATATGTTATGACGGTTTGCGGATGAATTTTCATAAAACCTTTGCGAAAATGACAAACAAATAGTCTATGTAACTCCTCAGCACAATTTTAAAATATTACTCTTGTGAGTGGTGTATTGTGTAGCATGTGATGATGTGTATGAATGGTGTAAGCTGTAATGTATACGATATAAGTTGAATTTTGGGGACGAAATTCATAGAAGAAGGGGTAAATGTGGCGACCCGAGAATTTAAAAAATTATTTAAATCTTAATTATTGAATTTAAGGTTAAATAATAAACCTAGACAGAAAATAAGTGAATGGATTCAATATTTTCAGGAAGGAATTTTGTGGATTTAAAATTTCTTGTGGTGAATTATTCGGGATTAAAGGTATGTGTATATGTTCTATGAATATGGTATTATATGTGTACAGAATTTGGTTAAGGGTCAAGGGTTGACCAGATAAATTTTATCAGTGTCCAAACCCTATGTATATATTTAGAACGTCCACGTTCAGTTAGAAAATTCTTCAATTTATAAGAAAACCATAGAAATCGGTTCTGGAAACCGTAATTTCAGTTTCAGAGATTTAAAACCCTAATTCAGATATTATAATCCTAATTTGGGAATTTAAATGCTATATATAAGGTTTATATATTTTAATTACAAACCTAATTAGGGGTAACCCTAATTGACTATTTGGGAAACCTTAATTTTAAGGTTTAAAACCCTAATCGTTCCATTTGAAACCCTAATGGACCTAATTGCTAAATTAGCAATTTTAATTAGAAATTATTAATCCTAATTATCAAGATTGGTTTATGATTAGAAAATTATAATATAATTAGAAAATCCTAATTATAATTTAGAGATGTTAATTTTTCCTATTTAGAAAACCTAAATTGAAAATATTAGAAAATTGATTTTTGACAACCTTAGGTTTTAACCCTAAGGGTTAAACCCTAAAGGTTTACACAAGTTACTTAAATACCCTTAATAATGGAAGCTAAAAGACTAAATTACCCTTTGTGCATTATTGGAGGGAAGTATGTGAATCTTGCCATGATCTTGTGTGGGTGACTAACCCTAGCCAAGCCCTAGCTATATGTCAAATATCAGCCCTCATATCAACCATTTCATTTGCATCCAATTTTACAAATAATTGAAGAGAGAGAAAGTTGTTAGCTAGCTTCATTTTTTGTTCTAACTCTCAACCAACTACTTCTCTCTCTAGAACCACGAGATTAATTAGTGATTCAGTCCCTAGATTGATTCTTAGCCAGCCATGATCAGATCATAAAGATCAGAATCAAAGATAAAGCTTCAAAGTGGTATAAACCCTATATTTCAAAATTCTTAAAATCTTGTGTTTTGATGTTAGTTGTTGTTTAGAAAAGAGTTATAAGGTGTCATTTAGTGATCTGGGTTGTTAGATCCCAGATCCATATCATCTAGATCCATGATTTAGAAGTTTTCAAAAATCTGGAATTCTGGAAAATTGGTGTCTAACAGTCAAATGTCAGGTCTCTTAGATCTGTCTATGTTTATCTTTTTAGTGTTGTAAATGTTTATATGTGTAGTATGTTATGTGGGCTTTTATCTGAAACTCGAATCAGGGTCAGTTCATGTTCGGATTGAGAGTTATTATTGGTCAAAACCCATTTACAGTTCACGAAATCTGGTTTCTGGGTAACCCAGAAACCCAGATTTTTCTGACAGTGTTTTTGCAGGCCACAGATCTTGCTTGTGTTTATGTTTTAGACCATTTTGTTGCTTTAAGGTTGTTGTCTGACATGTAGGATATACAATCATGCTTTTAGATTACTCATACCATTACCAAAATGTAAATTAATCGTGCTCAAACAGACGTTGACCAACTTGGCGGATGAAGATTTCTGAGAAACCCAGATCTTCAAGAACCGCTTTCTGGCAAAGACTTTGATCGGCCTAAATATTCCTTTTATATTGTTGTTAGATTGATCTGATGGTATATAATTATTCACTGACATCTCCACTATAAATAAGAACCTTAATATCACACAAAACAGAACTGGATTGCAAGTTACAAGGATCGAAAGTAGTACCCATGAACTATTCTTCATTTCTGGAAAACTCAGAAATGAAGAATAGCTCTGACATGAGATTTGAGAACCTATATATCTCAGTTATGATGTTGGATTTCCATAAACATTGTTGATTCTTGTAGAGTTGCATCAATACTACAACATTGATGCTTTAAACTTCCCAGAAAATCGAAGGATCATGGGACAAATTATGGTCAAACCAAGGCCCTCGAACTCTGACATGAGTTTCTGGGTTTGATGAAGAACAGCCCAAGAACACCATTAGCGACGGTTTTGTCGCCTATGGTACCTATAGCGACAGTTAATTTCAGAAATTAATTTCTTTAATTAAATAAATAGAAATAAATTGTTTTTAATTATTAAAAATACATAATAAATTATGAAAAAATATTTTAAAGCCTGAAAATTAGTTTTAAATTAGTTAGAGTATATTTCATAAATATTTACTATTTTTGGAATATAAATGCTATTTAATTTATTTAATTATAATATTAAATAAATTATTTAAAAATGGTTTTAATTCATGAAAATCGTGAAAAATTATATTATAGTGTAAGAAAATATTTTTTAAGTTATTTTAATAACTTTTGATATGATGTGATGAATTTCACTAATAAATTAATATTAATGGTAATTAGTTTATTTAATAAATAAATAATGTAATTAATATTAATGATTTTCATTAATATTTAATATTAAATAAATATTAATGATAAGGGAATATTGTGGTATTTATATTATATAAATATGATTTTAATGATTGAAAAATTATGATAAATGGTAATAATTATCTGAAAATTATTTCAAGTCTTTGAAAATATTTTGACTGATAGTATGATTATCTAAGATAATTGTTATGTTTTTAGGCAGAGTTTAATTAAACTTAAACTCGATAATTATCCGACTAGACCGTCGGGATGTTATAATTTTGTCGGATTCATCTCGGACTTAAATAGTCTGACTTGATGCTAAGTTTTATGTGCTGAATAGACTTATAGGGTTATGTGCTATGTGTTTAGGTTATTCTATGTATATATATAATAGTATTATATTGTGATGATGTTATTCTAATATTGGAGATCTATATTACTAATATTAGGTCTTCGGATAAAGCGATATAAATTGTGTAGCGTTAATCAACGGTTCAGGCAAGTTTTACTTAACTCTACTAAGAGTTGTTTCATTCAGATATGCTTATGGTTAATCATTACTGATTGCCATTGTAGAATTGTACTCTGTACATATTGCATGTATAAGTCAGGTATGAAAGGCTGATCACCTTCATTACCAGTTGGTCCAGATATATTTGTTCATGTTCAATACTTGTTCAGTCAAAATTTTGTTTGTGCTAATTCACAACTATATTGATGAATTATAGCCAGCTTATTATTCAGACTCTTTCAATCATGATATATCTTAATAAATTTAAACTTGTTGGGCAACTTTCATGCTCACCCTTGCTATATCATGATAAACATTGCAGATTAAGACGAATGCGTCGGATACAAGGAAAAGATAAAGACAAGTTCAACTTCGGATTTTATGTGCAGCTTAATTGTAATAGTATAGTTTGATAATAATGTTATGTGTTAGTCAAGTTATGAATTGTGTATAAGTTAAGGTTACTCGAACTTGGGGAAAAGTGTGTAAATTTATTGTATAAAAAATTTATGTTTATATCTTCCGCAAATAGTTATAGAATGATCGTACTGGATCTGCGAAGATTTGGAACCCGGATTCGGGGCTTACACAGAACCCGAACCAAATCTGCGACTGGATGATCCACAAGATATCAGAAGTGTGGAGACAATTAAGGATAATGTAATATAGGTCGACGAAGATCTAAATGGGTCTCCACCAAAGATTAAAGAGTCATTCAGATTTGCAAAATCATGCCCACTTGGTAGTCATGTCATCGGCGAAGATCTTGATGACATAAGAGTGAGTACAATTTTGAATCCATGGTGGGACGAGAAAGAGAAGATAGACAAAGAGCCCATTGTGTGTGACAAGCTTCCATGCCCAAAAGTGATCACATATACAATAGAGAAAACACCTAGCTGTGGGACGTCCTTGATTGAGATCATACCAAATCAGAGCATGCTAGGTGACTTTGATGCATTAGCCATCACAAATGGGAACCTAACAAAAGTTATATTAGTTCCGATGGATGGAGGGTTCCTCAATCATCGAAGAGGAATTGGATAGCGTTGACCAAACAAAGTCAGGCTGAAAGACTATAACTCAAGCGCTAATTGGTAGGTAACCCAGGAATTTTTATATTTATATGCTTTACTAGTTTATTTAGTAGATAGGAATTAATTTGATTATTAAGTTCTCTTACCAATCCAAAGTGTTATTCTAATCCATGTTGTCTCTCTTCATTCCAGGTATTGGAGGTTCAATGGACAGGCAAAAGATTATGGAAAGGTTATGCAAGTCAAATTCATGTGTGGTGCATAATTTGTTTCTTGTGCCTAACCTATTCTCCAAACATAGCGGACAAGGAGGAGGATTGCTATATTTTCAGGGAAGTCCTCTGCTTTACTTTTTTCTATTTTAGCCATTGAAGACAATGTTTGTTTTAAGTTTGGGGGTATTTATCATGTTTAGTATTTACTTGGGCAATGTTTTGATGGAATTTGATTTTGGCCAATGATAAGTGGGTGGTTGATGTTGTTAACTCTTAGAAATTTGATGAGCATGCCTAGTTTATATTTTAACTCATTAGTTGGTTTCACAATACTTGCGAAATTTTTGAAAATTTTTACACATATCCATTTGTTTAGCCAATTAGGATTGAATTTGTTTGGCTAAATGCTTATGAAAGATATCATTGCAACTTGAGGAATCTTATTTGAGCATCATTCGAAGTGAAAATTAAGCACTCACATAAGTTTTTGGGGAAATCTTGGGGTATTTTTGAAAAAAAAAATTATTGGAACCTTCCCGAGTTGAATAATTGAATCTTGTGGCGGGTCGAGATGGAGCATAAAACGCACTCCCTATAAACACAGGCACGAGATGGAGCGTAAAACGCACTCGTTCAATGAAAAGTGGAAAGATAGATGGAGCGTAAAATGCACTCACTAAAGAGAGAAGAGAAAATATGTATGTTTGAAATACTTGGGAAGGGTTCATATGTGCTTAAATGTTTGAATATCCGGTTGATCCTCAAGAAGAAAATAAAATTTTGTGCTTTGTCTATTTTAGCGGTGATTGATCTGATAAGAAGTTTTGAGAGTTGTTTTTAAAAATCTTTTATGAGTGTTGGTTGATCTTAGCTAAATGATGACTGGTTTGAACATATGGATGCACACACGTACTTAAAGGATCAAGAGTAGATGTGAAGCTAATGAAAGTTGTTAAAATTTTAGACATGACATTATTTTGAAATTTTCTACAGGTTATCATTTGTTGTAACCTTTGAGGCCATTGCTCAAATTCATATTGATTCATTGTTTGGGTGGATCATTGCTAAAGAATGAATCTGTCTAATTTGTGTTTTTGCTTGAGGACAAGCAAAGGTTTAAGTTTGGGGGTATTTGATAAGTAGGTTTTATACCTACATATCCGGTATTTGTTACTTGAATTATTTGCTTAAACTCATGTTTCTTAGTTACTTTTCATACATATTATGTTCATGTTGTAGAATATATGCTTGGGAGCTGTGTGAGCAACTATTGGTATGAAATCGCAAGGAAAAGCAATCCGGACATTATTTGGGCTTTCATGTTTATTTCATGATCTTAGCTTGGAACTTGGATTATAATGTAGATCTTCTTCTTAGCTTTCCGTAACATCTTGAATCATTCTAATCGGAGTTCGGATGCAAGAGTTATGACCGGTGTACCAACGAACGTTGAACTTCACTATTTTGGATGGCCATTTGCATAGCAGTCCCTTCCAGTCCAATTTCAACCTTTATACGTACATTATTTCTTGCTTCTAAAAGAATGAAAGTTGTAGAGCTCGTCGATATTTTCGATTTGATAGGTGGCAGGCCCTGTAACGCCTCCCGGATCAAAGGTTATGGTCGTTTTACCAAAGAACACTGCAGTGAAAAAGACCCCCCTCTCAAGGTGCTTTCTCTCACAAAACCCCTACAGGGGCATAGCAGTGTAAAAAACCCTAGCCCGCCGGAGTGGGCATAGCAGTGTTAAAAACCCCCCGCCGGGTACCCATAGAAAAGTTATTTTTTGTCCGAATTTGAGTTCAAAAGATTGGTTCGATCTGATTGACTCAAGGATTTACCAAGAGGACTTAAATACATATAAAGAGACTTATAAAAGGAGGAGAATCACAAGGATTAGGAGGGGGAGAGAGGATTCCATTAGATTAGATTAGAGTAGAATAGGAGAAAACACTAGTTTTTATGAGAATTAGAGATTGAAGCACTTGGAAGCCATTGGAGATCCAGATCAAGAGCAAGACGGAGGACGAATTTGCCAACAACAGATTCACTTCTTTTTCTTAATCTTATTCTTATCTTTTAATGTGTATTCAAGTGTGGATTCTTAGTTTTAATTCAATGAACTAATTCTTTGTTTGAGATTACAATGGATCTTATTGTGAAGTTTATTTTAATATGATTCGCTATCAATTATTATGTTCTATTGTGAGGATTGTCTATTGTGATTTGGACTTAAATGTTTAATTGATTGGCCATTAATTACCATGATAATCTATATGAACTTGAGAGATGAAGTTTAGATTTAGATCTGATCATAATAGCATATGTTTGTGATTTCTGCATAGATGGAATTCATGATTAGTGTTTAGTATAGAGATATTCCTTTACGCCATATGTAATCTTATAGAGAACTTGTGTTTTAAATCCTTTTTAATTGTAATTCACATAGAGATATAATGGATTAGTTAATTAGGGTGTCTTGCTTAATTCTGTTATCTATGGATTTAAGTGAGTATGGGTATTATGCATCGAGAGGTGGTTTTATCTGCTTTAGTGTTCTTGATTAACAATTCAGGATAGAGAATAATTGATGAGAAGTGTGTTAACTCAAATGAAGCAATAAGTGAAGTTGTGATCTTAAATATCCATAATCTGATTTTTAATTAGTGGTAATTAGAATTAGTGTAATTAGATAATTTAATTTATAATCCTAAATTGTTTGTTTAAATAAAATTAGTTTGATTAAGAGTTAGTATTTGGTAATTTGTATTAATAATTCCTCTTGGGAACGATACTCTACTTTCACTTTATTGCTTGTTGGCCACGTATACTTGCGTGTTGTGCGTAATTAGATTTTACCCAACAAAGTTGTACGCTAAATTCTCAAAATGTGAGTTTTGGTTGGAACGTGTATAGTTTCTTGGGCACGTTATTGATAAGGACGGAATTTCGGTAGATCCATCAAAGGTTAAAGCTGCAATAAACTAGGATCAGCTAAAGACACTGTTAGAAGTAAGAAGTTTCTTGGGATTGGTAGGTTATTACATGCATTTTATTCAAGACTTTTCCAAAATCGCGACTCCATTGACGAATTTAACTAGGAAGGCGGTTAAGTTTGTCTGGACGGAGAAGTGTGAGGAAAGTTTTCGAGGATTAAAGAAGAGGTTGAGTTCAGCACATGTGTTGTCATTGCTTGATGACACATGGAATTTTGTGGTGTATAGTGACGTATCGCATAAAGGACTAGGTTGTGTGCTTATGCAAAATGGCAAAGTTATTATGTATGCATCACGTCAATTAAAAGATTACGAGAAAGGGTATCCGACTCATGACTTAGAGTTGGCTGCGGTGGTGTTTGCTTTAAAGATTTGGAGACATTATCTTTATGGAGAGAGGTGTGAGATATATACCGACCATAAAAGTCTGAAGTATATCTTTACACAGAAAGATTTGAATATGAGGCAGTGAAGATGGTTGGAGTTGACTAAAGACTATGATTGCGAGATTTTCTATCATCCCGAAAAGGCGAATGTTGTTGCTGATGCTTTTAGTAGGAAGGGACGGGAGAAGTTAATGATGTTGACTGCTCAGGAGAAGCTAGTATCGGAAATGGCAAAGATGGAGTTGGAAATTAAGTATCCGACAAAATCAAATGAAAAATTGTTCAAGATGGGAAACAGTTCAACGTTATTAGATAAGGTGAAGAATGCATAACTTTAGGATGAGAACTATGAAGAGATAAGAAGAAAAGTATCTAAAGGTGAGAAAAACAAATTTAAAATTGATTTGGAAGGGTTACTTTGATTCGAAGGGAGAATTTGGGTTCCGCCAGTACCAAAAGTTAAAGAGGAAATTCTGAGTGAAGCCCACAGCTAACAATATTCGATTCACCCTGGAAGTACAAAAATGTACCAGGATCTTAGACATCATTTTTGGTGGTCGAATATGAAAAAGGATGTGGTTGAATGTGTGGCGAAATGCTTAACGTGTAAAAAAGTAAAAGCTGAGCATCAAAGGCCAAGAGGATTATTGCAACCGTTGGAGATACCGGAATGGAAATGGGAGCATATCACAATGGATTTTGTGGTAGGTCTTCCAACGACTCAGCAAGGTTACGACGCCATCTAGGTGATTATCGATCGATTGACGAAGTCAGCACACTTTTTGCCAATCAAGATTAGATTTAACCTAGATCGGTTAGCAAAATTGTATGTGAAGGAAATTATTTCAAGACACGGTGTACCGGTGTCCATTGTATCAGACGGAGATCCACGTTTCACATCAAATTTCTGGAAATGGCTACAAGAGTGCTTGGGAACACAGTTAAGAATGAACACTGCGTATCATCCGCAGACCAACGAACAGAGTGAGAGAACCATCCAGACACCAGAGGATATGCTCAGAGCATGTATTATGGATTTCAAAGGAAATTGGGATGATCATCTATCACTGGTTGAATTTGCCTATAATAATAGTTATCACGCGAGTATTGGCATGCCGCCTTACGAAGCATTATACGGAAGGGAAATGTAGAACTTCGGTATGCTGGGATGAGGTAGGTGAACGTCAGCTATTGGTTCCAGAGTTTTTACAACAAACTATCGAGATCATCAAGGTGATTCGAATTAGATTGATAGCTGCATAAGATAGACAGAAGAAATATGTCGATCAACACTGACAAAATTGGGAACTCGATGTCGGTAGTTTTGTTTTCTTGAAAGTCTTTCCCTAGAAGGGGAAAATTCGGTTTGGCAAAAAGGGGAAATCAAGTCCTAGGTTTATAGGACCTTTTGAATTGCTTTGATGAGTTGGTAAAGTGGCGTACGAGGTAGCTTTACCTCTAGAATTAGAATATATTCATAACATTTTCCATGTCTCGGTATTGAGGCCATATAAGCCTGATTATAAGCATGTTATAGAATATGAGCCATTACAGTTTGAGAAAGACTTGCCATATGAAGAAGTCCATGTTCAAATTATCGACAGGAAAGAGAAAGTACTAAGGAATAAAGTGATACCTTCTGTTAAGGTAATCTAGAGAAACCATAATGCTGAAGAAGCTATGTGGGAACTTGAAGATGTTATGATGAAAAATTATCCTCAGTTATTTGCTTAATCTTGTATAGTGATTCTGGGGACAGAATCCTGTTAAGGAGGGAAGAATGTAATGAATAAATTTATCGAGTCATGATTCTGGGGACAAAATCCTTTTAAGGAGGGAAGGATGTAATGATCGAGAAATTTTGTAATTAATTTAAATATTTATTTAAATTAAATAAATATTTTAAATAATTTATTTATTGGGAAAAATAAATAATTTATTAAATTATGGTATAATAATTTAGTTAAGTGTGTATATTAACTAAATTAAAACAATGGTAATTTTATTATTTGAAGATTTAATTTAATGAAATAATTAAATTAAGTGAATTGCTTAATATTTAAGGAAATAATAAAATTAAATAAAATGATGTTCTAGTCTAATTTAATAATTAAATTAGATATATAATAATTTATTAATCATAAGTATAATTATAATAAAAATTATAATTATTATAATTATAATTGTAAGTTATGTGAATTAGTTACATGTGTGACAAGTAAAACTATATAATATAAATATTATAAATATAATCTAGAAGGGGGAGTTGTGTTTAGCCAAACAAGGCCTTGTAGCCTTTGACTTATTTTAACTGACGCAACCTGTTTGGGTTTAAAAACTGAAGTACGTGAGTACGTGGGAAGCCTTCAGTTTATATCTACACAAATTTTTGGCCTAAGGCTATATAATAGAGAAATAGAGAGAGCTTCTCGAGGAAGAGAAAATTACAGAGACTTGAGAGTTGGAGTAGAAGGAGAAGGATTGAGAAGAATTTGCTAGAACCTTGTTAACATCAAAGGATTAATATATAATCTACCCCTAACTCTGATTTTTAGTTTTTTAATTTTCATTCTCTAGAAATTGGATTTTTGTTAAATTGTTGATTGCAAGACGTGGGTTATATGTGTGTATAATAATCTTGTAGAATCTGTTACTGTCATATATAGACAATGGTTAGTAATCAAATGCGTGAAATTGGGTTTGAAGAAGAAAGGTTAAATATCAGTGTTATATAGGTATGAAAATGGCTTGTTTAAGTCCAAAATTTGATGCCTCATTCTTCATATAATCTGTAAATTGATGTTAGATTGTGTTAGTACATCAAGAAACGAAAACAACGTAATTTGAATTGTGTCAATTGGTTAAGAAACGAAGTTGTGGCAATCAAATTCGCTAAAAGTGTTAAAAGTGAAGAAATTGGAAAAAAAATGTGGTTTTGATCCTTAAAAGCTAATTATATATAATGTTATGTAGTTAGTGTAAGACCCCAAATTATTAATAAATGAAATTTATTTTTCTCTATTTATTATTTTGAAATAGTAAGGGTTGATTTGATTAATGTGGATAGTTATGGGTAAAATACGCAAAAAATTTTTGAATAAGCAAGTGGTTATAAAATATTCATTATTGTTTGGGAATATTCGTTTGGTCGTGGAATATTCGTCGTTTGTGGAATATTCGCACGACTAGCAGTATCTTTTTGTGGGCCCCATAACGAGCGATTGGATGAAGAAAACAACAAATATAAGTTGTTTATAAATAACTACAGTAGTTATTACCGATTATCTTGTTGGAATACCCTGGTTAAAACTCACTAATACGCGTTGTTGAGCGGTAGGATACAGGTATTGCACCAATTATTGATTCTTACGTGAAAGGCACTACTCAATAATTGTTACAATAATTACTATTCAAAGATTTTATTTTATTGATTCAATAATTGCTTTGCATTGATATTTTATATTACTTGTTGTTTCAATAAATTGTCATTACATAGTATTTTCCATTATCGAACAATAATTCATATTATTTGAATAATATTATTGGATAACATTATTGGCAATGTCTAGAAAGTTACATCTCAGGAGAGGTTTGGTCACCTAATTGCAAGGCCGCCAGATGAGAGAGATCCTTATTGGAAAGCCCTCTTTCTGAGGAACTACCGGTTGCAAGATCTTGTGATTCTGTAATATTATTTGTGAATAATTAATTATTAATTTATATGATGAGGAAAATATTGATTTTATGTGGATATAGATGGAGAAAATTTTAAAATGACAATTGTTGAAAATTAATATTTTATCTTTTCCGATAAAATAATTCATTTAAATATATTATTTTAATAATATATTAACTAGTGATATTTTATAATGAATGTGGGATATATGAGTATATGAGGAGGAAGAGTATTTTTGTGGCATTAAATATTTAACATATATTTTGTGTGTTGGTGGACACAATTATTGACCGAAATTTGATTATAGCCTGTAAAATCGCCCGTTTATGGATTTCGATCAATTTTTGTTTGGAATTTGGAAAAACTTTCTTCTGCAAAGTTGTAGAGAATTGAATTTCCTATAAAAAATTGCGAGATTCAAATTTTTTGATAAAAGAGCTATTTATGAATTATTGAAGTTCCGAAGCTCCGAAATAATTGATTTTTGGAAGTTTAAAATAATTTAAATAAGAAAAACGTTTTTGTGTTTGGTGGGCATCTTTAACACATGCTAAGTTGCTTTGAATTCAATCGATTCTAAGTGGTATGAGACAAATTAATATATATATTATTATTATATTAAATTTTCTACTTTGGTGTTCTAAACATTTTCCTATAAATAGGGTGCTTAGGTTAGAATTGAAAATCACACCGTAAATCAAGTTTTCTCTCTATATTATCGGCGTATTCTTGTGAGTATTTTGAGTATACTTTGAATATTGCTATACTATGCAAGTTCAAGTCATAGCCTATATCCTGTTTCAACTAAAGTCTTGTCTTTCGAGGTAAGGGATGTTATTTTATTCAAAAATGATATTATTTCTTCAATATCATTATCTTGAAATATTGGTTGGAAATTTTATCAAATTTGGAACTTTTTCATGCTCGGGATTACTATTCATGAGTTACTATTCACGAAGTTACTATTCATGAGTTACTATTCACGAAAGTTACTATTCACGAGTACTATTCACGAAGCGTGAAGATGTTTTTTTGAAATTTCTCTTTTGGTGTCTGAGTTACTATTCACGATACTAAGACTATTCACGATATCTGACACTATTCACGAAATACGGCACTATTTACCTAAAAATGAAATTTCTTCTTTTTCAAAAATATCTATTATGGATACTAGCTTTGATTGTATCCATGTTTTGATCATTCTTGAATTTTACACCACTCGATTACTTATGAAGTATTTTTGAACTTGGATTGTTTAAAATACTGAATCCTTAATATTGTTCTTTTGTTTCAATCGGATTCGCTTTCCTTTAAAATATTTTTCATCATCCTCGGTCCTAAATGATGATATTACTTGAATATCTTTTCGCCCGTGGTGCAAAGATGAATGATTTCTTGATGAATATCTTTGGCCGTAGTGCAAAAATGAGCAGTGTTGAGATGAACATGACCCTCTTCGATTAATATCTTTGGCCCGTAGTACAAAGATGAGCAGTGTTTAGATGAACATGACCAATCGATGAATATCTTTTGCACCAGTAGTGCAAAGATGAATATTTGATTCCATATATATATTAATTGATGTTACTGAGGATAAAATATCGACGATGAACTTTTAAATTCATATATAGAAGATAGTAGTTTGCATTCTTTACTTAACTCTTCTAATGAATTGTTGTTTCATTGCAGATTGTTGATTTAAAACCGGTTGTCTATTGTATTCTATTAGATTTTTCCTATTGGAGACTAACGATAATTTGTTGTATATTATCTTAGTCATAATATTCTTTACTGAGGCTAGTTGAGCTCACCCTTTTCCTTTTTGTTCCATTTTTCTTCTCGGGAGGCGAGAATGTAGCGAAATACGAAGCTCTGGGTATGGAATGATGGTTATAGAGAGAGTTGTTTAGTAGTCCTCACCATTTTTATAAAATAATGTATAAATAATTGTGATGAGGATTTATTTGGGTATGTATATTGTCTAGAAGACAATAATTGTATTTAAACTCACAGTATATATGTTGTCGTATTTTGCACGACAAATGTATTAATAAAGTTGTAGTTATTTCTGTACCATGTATTTGGCGACTCAGAATGGGTTGGATGGAATGGACCTATTTTGGGGGCGTCACAGTTAGAATGAGGAATTGCATGTTTGTTGATGTTATTTCAAAGTTTTAGTTGTTAGGCTTTGTGAATTTCTGTGGAAATTGGGAGAAATTGGAGTGTGTTGTGATATAGAGCTGCAAACTTCAGCTTATCGATGTACACGCAATGTGCGTCTTGCATACCACAGCAAAATGACGCCTTATGCTACCAGTATGGCCTTCTCGAGTTTCTCGCACCAAAGACTTTTGATTAAGTTAGGCTTGGCGTTTGAAGCCGGCAGCACTGCGTTATACTGAGTAGAGGTAGTTAATTCTGATTATTTGTAGACTATAAAATAAAGACCTAATCTTGTATGGCATGCATGATAAACATGTTAAATCATAACATAAGATATTATAACAGTTGGTTACGGGTGGTGATACCAAAATGAATAGATTTTAAATTATTACTTGAACAAGTTATGTAATGAAAAAAAAATTATGTTTACAAGAGTTAGAAGTGAATGATAAAGCTTATATTAGGCGATAGTGAGATTTCAGATTCGTTAGGGAGGTTAATTGTGACGCCCCAAAATTTGGGTATCTTCCAACCCGACATATGGTGATACACGGTACTCATAACTATACAATCATTCCATTAAAATAAAACATAATGAATGTAATTACTATCTTCTTATTACAATCAAAGTTTAATCATTCCCAGGTTCATAAACCGATTACATCGTGTGTTGTTCATAATGTATAATACATACAAACATACTAGTCTATCACATGATGGTTAAGTATCCATCTTAGCCTTGTCCTTATCTCTCTTAGCATTCTCAGTACGTTCATCCTTAACTGCAATCATATAATTCACACAAGAAGTGAGCATAACAAGCTCAGCAAGTTTATCAAAGGTTAACAGTAATACCACATTCGTGAATTATATGACAATTTAAACATAACTGAATAAATAGTTATGAAGTATTATGAAACAATAATACTTTAATCATTCATAACATCAATTCCCAAAGTATAGAATAGATTAGGAATTCTGAACTGATCAATAGACCATGAACAATAGCTTTCTGTTTTCATACTTGAAAAGGATATCACAACACTAAGGATGTACATCCGCATTACTTACGAGCACTTCTAGGTGATCAGCCTATAGTACTCTATGTTGATCAACACTCATTCATTAAACGTATTTACGTTTAACATTTGGGAAACTCACGTGCCCATCGAATAATCAATGAAAAATACTTTTGTTTGTTCATAGACAAACCTTACCTTCACATCCGCATTTAATTACTTGGCATAGATAAGCGTTAACATTTCTATATAGAAAGATATGTATACAAATCAATCTATATCTTACGAGTAGTCTAGCCGAGTTAAATATGGCATTGACCCTTTCTTTAAAACCAGTCATGCAATTCAGTACAATGAATCACATAAAACTTGACTAACTTGAAAGTTAGACAAGCGTTAAGAAAACTTGCCTTTCAGCGTCTTCAAATAACTTAATCGACTGACCACAGCCTTTACAAAATCTACATGATATATTCACATAGCACACTATAATTAGCTATCAAACAATTATTCACATTGTTCCCACCAACTTCTTTCTCTTCTATGTCTTTGTTAACTTAATATCATCAATAAAGTCAACTCGACTTATTACCCTTCGTCCTGACTTATTAACCAACTTAAGTTATTAACCGGACTCTATCATCATTAGCAAATTACCAACGTTATTTCCCGACTAGGGTTCATTGATAACACTTTATGATCTTCGTTCATAACTTACTAACATACATTCAATTCCTAAGTTTCAATACCATATACATTAGTATAGGTAGTATAGGAATAGTTTTAATATACTTATGAAGTGCATAAACTTTACTCTTGTAGGTCTTTGAACAATTACAGTTCAAACCTAAGTCATTCAACAATTACCCTGCACCCGCACCGCGGTGTGACATCTTAGTACAAGACTGGCGATGCGGCTCCAGTTAGCAATACCTGTGTCCGGTCTCGGTATGCGGCATGAGACTCTCTTCTATCGATGACGTCATGGTGCCACTTAGCAAGAGCTAACTACATCAGGTTTGTCATATTGGCATGCAAAACTATTTAACACTATCATGTGTCTGCGCTACTGCCGCGAACCTACACTGCAAATTTTCCAACAGATAAAAATTTTAGTGAAATTCTCGGAGCCATAAATTCTTCGTTATAAGTCCAATTTGGTTCGTTCAAAAGCCTACACGTTATAAATGACATACTCTACGCGTTTATATAAGAATTCAACACTTTCGAATCCGTTAACTCAAAATTCACTATTGAGTTCATTTTTTTTTAGCGTTCGTAAACGTTAATGAGCGTTCAATGCTTGTTTTCTTCATTTTAAGTCGGAATCCGACGATTCTTGAGTCCACGAGTCATAAATACCCTATCTCACGTGTTGACATTGAAAAACAACATTTTCAAGTCTCACGGCAACTTTTGACTATCAATTCGGAATTTCAACGTTTTCGACGTTTAACGTCTATTTCCGTGAAATTCACTATAACTTCGTTACTAACGTTCTCTAAGCCAAATCACATGGAATACTACATGGAGTTCATATCTACATCCTAACCAAGCAAGATGAACATATTTACGTATTGATGGAGTTCAATTGTTTATCAATAATCAATATTTTCATGATTTTAAGCTATATCAAACCTTATGATTTCTATGATTTCATGACTTATAGAGATTGAATCTATAACAAGTCATCCTTATTCCACCATACTAGACATACACCACCCATTTATGATTCTCCATGATAAAAGAAAACCAAAAGAAATAGAATTAGAATTAAGGAGTATTACCTTAAGAACTCTTAGGTAATCTTGAAAACTCCTAAGCAAAGCTTCAAAGCGTAAGATTTGGATAAGTCTAGCTCTCTCTCTCTCTCTTTCTCTCTCAATAATCTAGGTTGGCAATTTGGAAAACTCACAAAAGACCAACTTTAGCTTTCTATTTATAGGCAAATGAAATGGAGGGCAATTGGTCAATTCACCATCACCTCCTTACTATTCAACACTTTGTCACCAAGTAAAATACTTGGTGACCAAGTGTTATGCTTGCCTTGCACACCAAGGGCCGGCCCACCATGCCCATGGGTTATCCCCATGGGTTGCCCCATGGGTTTTACCCATTCGGTGACCCACCGGTTCGATCCACGGTTCGATTTCCTTACATCGGGCTTAACCAATCTAATATTAGGCCTTGACTTGGGCTTAAAACTTAATCCCTTGGTCTTGCTCATTCAAGTGATTGAACTAATCATAATCCAACCCAAATGAATTAACCTTAAGTCTTAACTTAATTCTATAATACAAATCGTATTCCATACGTATAAGTCAAGTATTCTCTCCATATAATACTGCAATTATAATCGTATTGTATCAGATTAACTCATCATTATATACATAGATACTAAATAGTATCATCCTAGTATAACACACACATTAACAATAATGAAATTCCTTCTACGCATTTCATTTCCTTCTCGAAAATCATTTCACTCAACCCTTAGATTTTAAGTCTGCAGGCGAAAACTTCGTTTGCCATAAATGAAATATTATTAGATATTTCATCGAATCTCAATATTCTATCATTACGCATTTCTCGGAATTTCAAAATAATTCCCCGAGCAGAAACGGATGAATAGTGTTTTTACAGAAATTTCTCGGAAAACATTTATTTTCGTCTTTGAAATTCTAAACAATTAATTCTAGCACGTAGCCAGATTACTAACCACATTAGCACATTCTAGGTCATAGAACGACCTTCACATAGCTTACTCACAAAATAAATCAATTAAATTCATTTAATTCACATAATCAAGTAAAAATTTAATTGTCATAAAAATCAGATTTTCTCGGGCGTTACATTAACCAATATGATTAGACATTAAGTTAAAGGTTATGGCTTCAATGGTGGGTTAAACCTATAAAGCTAATGTTAATACAACTAATTAGTATTGCAATTTCAATGGTATGTGTATGGTAATTGACGAACGTTATTATACTTATGTAGCTTACACACGAGGCAAGTTCCCTAACTTCATTCTCTTTATAATGAATGCAAGTTCCCTAACTTCATTCTCTTTATAATGAATGCAAGTTCCCTAACTTCATTCTCTCTATAATGAATGCAAGTTCCATAATTTCGTTATTTTGTTATTGTCAAGCAAACTTTCTAGTCTTAAATTATCATTATACAAATCCTATATTATAGTTGAGTAGACCTATTAATTCTATCTTGAGTATGGTTGTATAAGCTCTTGTAACCTAATTCGTTACATCGAGCGAGTTTCACTTTCCTTATTTTGTTAGTGATATTCAAAGCATATACTGATTTAACATATTGTTTCAAATGGGGTTTTCCTAACTCTTTTGGATGTAGTACTTTGCATATATACCATGTCTGTTCAATTATTTATTGTTGTTATTCAATCTTTGATTTAAATAACCTTGTTCAATTCAATATTGTTGTGTTAAACCTTCCAATAGCAAGCAAACATCCCTATCGATAATAAGGTCACTCTCGACGGGATACCCGTCGCCAATGTTTGCCATCAGTAATGTACTTATTATTTCGCGCCAGACTTTCCCAGTGGAGGGAAATCTCATAAGTGACGACACTAATGTTAGCATCGACGGTAATGCCGTCGGGAATGAGTCTATATCGACAGGGGCATTAACGACGGCAATGCTGTCAAGAATAAGTCTTTTATTTTAAACCCTAGTTCGACAGCAACGAGTATATTTTCATTCCCTCTTATTTTCTATTTCCCTCGCGATTTATAGGTTTTGCCCCAATTGATTCTAAGCATATCAGAGCTTTTGATTCTCAGCTAGCTCAATCAATCGATTTGTCCAATTGAATTTGGTTCCTCGCTCATCATTTTCACCCAAATTATCACCTTTTAGTTCACCGCTTGATTCATTGCCTAGTAAATCCTCCCGATTACGCTTTATCAGCCTTGATTTTTTTCAACTTCTCGTTCATCATTTCGCCCCTAGTTGATTTTTTAGTTCTTCTACACTTCATTTTGGTAAATTTTTCAATTCCATTTCAGTTGCATAGTGTTTATGTAGAACTTAATCTATTTAATCAATGATATTTGAAACTGAAGTTCTTTAATTTGTTCCTTGTTCTAAATTTGCGAATATAATGGTGCATATGCAATTCATGTTGTATAATTGTATGCTACATTGGGTGTTTTGGATGTTTTTAACTGCTAGTCATAGATTTCAATATAATGGTGATTTCATTTAACTGCTAGTCATAGCAACTGTACGTTTTACTCTCGTCGAACCCACACATTCCACTACTCCCGGATACTCAACCACGGAAGAGTAAATTGATCGCAATCAATCAATGCATCGTAATCTCCATAATCATTGTGTTTCCAATTTGTAAATATTACATCGCTATTAAAGACAACAAAAACCCTACTGCAATAAAGATTAAAATACAACAATTAGATAATAAAATCACTACTAATTGGACTCTAATTAAAGTCTGAAATACTAAATATGACATAAATAAATAATCCCAATCATCCACGACATCTCTTGGATAAATTCCTATCAGTAATGTACATTAACCCCTTGATGAACTTTTATTAGAAACTAAGACGTGCACTTCGTGCAAAAAGCAATCTCTAATTGTATAATCCTTATATTAATGATTTTTATTGCAAGTAAGTTATGGGATGGACTACTTAATTCTTAAGTTTTAATATAATGATCAAGTCATATAGTTGTCAATGTATTATATGTATATACTAATAGTAAAGCCACATGAACCAAATTGTAATTTTAGTTATAGTTCCTTTCTATATATAAATAAGAAAAGTAAAATTTTACTTATATTTGAAATATATATAATTATACTTATGTTCTAATAATAATAAAAATTAATATCAGAAAACTATATTACTTATCTTTGTTTCTAATGGTTTTATTGCATAATTATGATAATGTTAATTATTTATTATTTTTTTATGAATATACTATTTGATAGAGTCTATGACTAGCAGTTAAAAACATCCAAAACACCCAATTTGTTTGTTGACTGAATCCCATCTTTTTAAGTTACATGCCGATATTTGGCTTTTGTTTTGGCTTTTAAAGATGATACTTGTTTCCTAATGATATGTTACATTATTAGTTCTTTGACATGAATAGTGACACTTGTAGCATTGGTGCAGGATGAGAGTCCAAATTTCAAAGTAATACATATATGAATGTTAGCAGATTTCAAGAAGTGGATGTATCCATGTAATGTGTTAAAGGACAAGTTAAATATTTTGTTTCATGTTTGACTGACACAAAACAAATGCTTTGTAATATGTTGCTTGGTTGTATTTTGGATAAATGAAATTTAGGGAAATATGTGGCTATCAAGCATTCCTGGCTATCAAGCATTCCCTCCAGCTTGGAGTTTTGGTGGCACGCCCTCCAAAAGAAAGGTGACGGTGGTTATATCTCACCTGAGGCGGAACGCATTGCTGTAAGTTATGTAATTATCTTATTTAGTATGTATTTAAAATTCGGATATTCTTTTCTATTATTTCATTTTATTCTTTGCGTATCATCTACTAATGTGTTTTTTTTTCAACGACGGTCCGAGGATCTTGCAGGTGGCGGGAAAGCGCCGAGAGATGACACTCCAAAGAGATGAGTCTGCGCGTCTTGAGACGAGAGATAGAGGACTGGCTGCAAGCTACAGGGGGACCGAAGAAGGGTAGAGTTGTGGGCATTCCCCATGTCCCAGCTTACACCCTAGTCCCTGCTGCGAGATCTCGGCGGCGCCCACCCACTAGAGGTAGTGGTGCGAGTGGATCGGACGCCGGCTCTTCATTATCCGACGACTTCTTCCGGCGGATCATAAAGGGGTGTATGACGAGCGGTGTTGTGCAGTAAGGCGCACCATCACGCGAGCAGATCAATCAGCTGGCTCAGGAGGTTGTCCATGCCTCTTTAGATCCTACAGCTGTCCTTGACGACCTCATGGGTGTAGTACGGGAGGAGGCCATCCACATATGTGCAGTTGTCTTGGCCAACATCTTCCCACCACATATTCGACAGGTAAAAACAATTAAATTCTGTATTTCTTTATTTAATTTATGTAATTTATAATTATAATTTGTAATTGTATTGTTATGACACACACACGCACACATAGCACCGCATAGGTATTAGACACGCGTTAGAACTTACGGGACTCGATTCTGACATACGGAATCCGAGTTATCGCCCAGTTTGCAAAACTCGCCAACACTTAGGCAAAAAGCCAAAAAAGAGGTCAAACCCCGCCTTGGTCGTCCGAATGACACGTAAACACACACATAGCACCGCGTAGGTATTAGACACGCGTTAGAACATACAGGACTCGATTCCGACATACGGAAGCCGATGTAAGACCCCAACTTATTATTAATGAAATTTAATTTTGTCTATTTATTATTTTGAAATAGTAACGGTTGATTTGATTAATGTGGATAGTTAGGGGTAAAATACGCAAATATTTCAAAATAAGCAAGTGGTTATAAAATATTCATTGTTGTCTTGGGAATATTCGTTTGGTCATGGAATATTCAATGATCGTCGGGGAATATTCGCATTTACTTGGCAACACTGACCATGTGTGGGCCCCATAACTAAAAAGCGATTGGATGAAGAAAACGACAATTATAAGTTGTTTAAAAATAACAAATAGTAGTTGTTACTGAATTAATACTATTAAAAATACTCGGTGGTTAAAACACAAGAAGACACTCAGATTGCACCAATTATTGATTCTTACGTAAGAAGGCACTACTCAATAATGGTTACAGTAATTACCGCTCAAAGATTTTATTGATTTAATAATTCTCGCGTTGATATTTTATATTCATTGTTGTTTCAATAATTGTCATTACACAAAGATTTTTCATTATCGAAGCAATAATTCATATTATCCTAATAATATTATTAGATAACATTATTGGCAATGTCTAGAAAGTTCGCATAAAGGAGAGGTTTGGTCACCTAATCATGCGCTAAGAAGGAGAAATTCTTATTGAAAGCCCCTCTTCCCTAGAACCGCCTCTGTTATCAATATCATGATTCTCGTAATATTATTTGTGAATAATTAATTATTGATTCATATGATGAGAAAAATATTGATTTTATGTGGATATAGATGGAGAAAATTTTAATGTGACAATTGTTGAAAATTGAAATTTTATCTTTTCTCGATAAAATAATTCATTTAAATATATTATTATATTTTAATAATATAATAATGGTGATATTTTTTACAACGAATGTGGGATATATGAGTATACGAGGAGGAAGAGTATTTTTGTTGCAATAAATATTTAAAACATGTTAAACATGCTCATGGGACCCCATTTATTGACTAAAATTTGATTATAAATTTGTAAAATTGTCCGCTTTGTGGATTTCGGTCATTTTTGTTTGGAATTTGGAAAACTTTCTTCTGCAAAGTTGTAGAGAATTGAATTTTCTATAAAAAGTCGCGAGTTTCAATTTTCCTCGACAAAAGGGCTATTTATTGTGAATTATTGAAGTTCCTGAGTTCAAATAATTGATTTTTGGAAGTTTTAATTGTTTAAAATAACAAAAAAACGTTTTTTGTGGTTGGTTGGTAGGCACATGTGTTGAAAAATATGCTGAAATCAGAATTTCCAAGTTTATGCGTATGATTTATATAAATTTATTAATATTTTATTAAATTTTCGCTTTGGTGTTCTAAGCAATTTCCTATAAATAGGTGCTTAGGTTAGAATTGAAAATCACACCGAAATCTCAAGTTTTCTCTCTATATTATCGAGCATATTTCTTGTGAGTATTTTAGAGTATACTTTGAGTATTGCTATACTATGTGTTCAAGTCATAGCCTATATCCTGTGTTTCAAATTTAAAAGATCTTGATCTTTCGAGGTAAGGGATATTATTTTTTTCAGAATGATATTATTTCTTCAATATCATTATGTTGAAATATTGATCTGAAGTTTTTTTATCAAATTTGGAACTTTTGGTGTCGGAGTTACTATTCACGATATCTGGCTTTATTCACGTGATACTTGATTATTCACGAATACTAAGACTATTCATCTAAAAATGAAAAATTTTCTTTTCGTCAAAAATATCTATTCGATACTAGCTTTGATTGTATCCATGTTTTGATCATTCTTGAATTTTACACCACTATGATTATTTTTGAGGTATTTTTGACGTGGATAAAACAAAGTACTCTAATCCTTAATCCTTAATCCTTGTCATTTTGTTTCACCGATTCGCTTTTTTTTAAATATTTTCATCATCCTCGTCTTAAATGATGATATTATTGAATATCTTTGGCACGTAGTGCAAAGATGAATGATTTCGATGAATATCTTTGGCCCGTCAGAAAAGTGCAAAGATGAACAGTGTTTAGATGAACATGACTTAATCGATGAATATCTTTGGCTCAGAGTGCAAAGATGAATATTTGATTCCGTATATATATTGATTGATATTACAGGGATAAAAGATAGGCGATGAACTTTTAAATTCATACATAGAAGATAGTAGTTTGCATTCTCTACTTAACTTTTCTAATGAATTATTATTTCACTGCGAATATTGATTTAAAAACTTGTTGTCTATCAGTATTCTATTAGATTTTTCCTGTTGAAGACTAATGATAATTTGTTGTATATTATCTTAGTCATAATATTCTATATTTGGCTAGTTGAGCTCACCCTTTTCCTTTTTGTTCCATTTTTCTTCTCGTGAGGCGAGAATATAAGCGAAGTAGTGAATGAGTCGGGGTATGGAATGAAGGTTCTAGAGAGAGTTGTTTAGTAGTCCTCACCATTTTGTAAAATAATGTATCAATAAATGTGATGAGGATTTATTTGAGTATAGATATTGTCTGAAGATAATATTTGTATTCAAACTCACGCTTTCTTGTTGTAATAATAAAGTTGTAGTTATTTCGCACCATGTATTGACAACTCGAATGGGTGATGTATACGTATTTTGGGGGCGCCATAGTTGGTATCGAGCTTAGGATATGATCTCTGGCGGATATCGGGGAATAGAACTAGGGGGAGAGACGAGTAAATCCTTCCCTAGTGTGTCCTACCTAAGCTTATTTGTTAGTTGGTCAAGATATAGGGATATTATGTGATATATTGATTTCCTTAATTAACCCTTGTTTTATGACAAGATTTGAGAATGTCGATCGAGAATATTAACAATGGAAATGAGACCGTGGAGACACTGTACTCACCAACGAGGAGAACGTGCAACAGTCGGCAATGTTCCTCCCGCGAACAACACCAATCGAAAGCGTATGATGAACGAAGGGATGTTTAGAAGCTTTTTTAGTTCATGCAAAAAATCGATTTAGGGAGATTCGTGTTCAAAATACAGAGGAAATGATAGCAATTCACGGGTTGTCACAACAAGCAAGCTTCAAAGAGTTGGGACCACCGAAATTTAAGGGAAAGCCAGATCCGATCATAGGCGGAAACATGGGTCAAGCAAATTACCAAGATATTCGATATCTTGGGATGCACGGAGAACAGAAGGTTCCATTCGCCACCTTTATGTTCCGTGGCGAGGCGGATCATCGGTGGGAGTCTGCGTGAAGCGTACCCATCCAAACCGCAGCACTCAAAGATGTCTTGGGAGACATTTCAGAACTATTTAATGACAAATACTTTCCGAAAGTGTTCGCTATATGAAGGAAGTGGAGTTTATTAGATCGAGCATAACAACATGACGGTGTCTCAATACGAGGCAAAGTTTGCGAAGAGTTATCCGTGTTTGCACCTCATTTGGTGGAGAATGAGGAACGATGATGCGCGGATGTTTCTTAGAGGTTTTAAACCCAAGATACGCCAAGATCTCATTTCTCATAAATTTTCTCTCTATTCGACATGTTGTAAAATGTGGCTCAATTATTAGAAGCAAGATAACGAGTAGTACTATCAACCGAGGACCACAACCAAGATCATACCGAGATGGTAGTCAACAAAACAACGATAACTAGCGGAGAAAAAGAAAAAGACGGACAAAATGGTAACCACTCGGTGGTAATCATAGCCATGAAAATAGAAGAAGCGAAATCGAGGAGAGATTTTAAAAAGAGGAGATTTAACAACGACCATGTGAAGACGACAAAGGCTTTGCAGAACCGGTTCTAAGGAGGAGAACGACCACCGGTCATATATTTATAAATGCGGAAAAGAGGGACATATCACCAAACCGTCCACAACAGCTCAAGGTATGCTATAATTATGGAAAGGAAGGACATATCGCTTTAGATTGTCTCAGAGCGAAACCCTAGTTCAATGGGAGGACGGTGACTCAAAAGATCGTCCCCGTAAAAGTCAAAGTCAACGGTTAAGGAAGAGCATTTGTTGTGACCGGTCAAAATACAAGGAACCCAAACGAGGTGATCACGGGTAAGCTATTTATAAATTCTTGCGATGTTTATACCTTACTTGATACCGGGTATACTCATTCATTTATCTCCCGCTTGTGCTCAACGCTTAAACTTGACTCGAGAAATTTAGACTTTGACCTATCTGTGGAAACTCCGTTAGGAGAAACTTTCATCACATCCACTGTTTATAAATCTTGTTTGATTCAAGTTGGCACCATCACCTTACCTGTTGACCTTATCTCTTTAAAGATACTTGTTTTTGATGTGATTTTAGGGATTGATTGGTTAACTACACATCATGCCAAAATTGATTGTTTTCGTAAGGTTGTTAGCTTTCATATTCCTAAACAACCTATTGTACGAATTCAAGCAACTAAACCATTAAAATCAATCATTGTCATATCTAATCATAAAGCTATTCGTTTATTGAAAAACGGATGTCAAGCTTTCTTAGCCCATGTTATGGATTTGAATAAAGACACGTCAAATTTGAATAATATTCCTGTTGTTATTGACTTTCCTAACGATTTCAAGAACTTCCTTGCCTACCCCGTAACGTGAAGTTGAATTCTTTATTGATCTTGAACCCGGTACAAAGCCCATTTCTAAAACCCCATATCGAATGGCTCCTATTGAACTTCAGGGAGTTAAAGGTCCAACTACGAAATTGTTGGACATCGGTTTCATTCGTCCCAGGACATCTCCTCGGGTGCTCCTGCTTTATTCGTAAAGAAGAAAGACGGGAGTATGCGACTTTGTATTGACTATCGAATTGAACCATGTCACCATCAAGAATAGGTATCCTCTACCTCGTATTGATAACTGTTTGACCATTCAGAGGGGCACAATTTTTTCAAAGATCGATCTTCGCTCGGATATCATCAATGAAGATTAGAATCGAGGATATTCCAAAGAATGCCTTCGAACTTCGGTATGGGCATTATGAATTCTTAGTCATGTCTTTCGGACAAACTAATGCTCCTGCGGCTTTCATGGATATGATGAACCGAGTATTCAAGGAATATTTGGATCGATTCGTTGTTGTTTTTATTGATGACATCCTCATATATTCCAAAAGTCGTGAAGATCATGAGCACCATTTGAAGTCGGTACTCCAAAGGCTTCGTGAAAACAAACTATATGCCAAATTGAAGAAATGCGAGTTCGGGCTTGAGGAAGTAGCATTCCTTGGGCACGTGGTGTCGAAACATGGAGTATCTGCTGATCCGTGAAGATTGAAGCTATATGAAAAGTTGGGAGCAACCAAGTTTGCGGATCAAGTACGTAGCTTTTTTAGGGCTTAATTGGTTATTATCGAGATTCGTGGAAAGGTTTTCTCGAATCGCTACTCCATTAACTCAAATTAACTCGAAGAATACAAAATTGTTTGGAGCGAAGAATGCGAGAAGAGTTTCCAAGAGCTTAAGAGGAGACTTATTTCGGCACTGTTCTAACAATACCATCCGGTTCGGATGGATTTGTTATCTATAAATGATGCTTCGTGCAAAGGGTTAGGATGTGTTCTCATACAACAGGAAAGTCATAGCCTATGCCTCGCGATAACTTAAAGAGTATGAGAGAAATTATCCTACTCATGATCTAGAGTTGGCAAAGATCGTTTTGCTGCTTAAAGATATGGAGGCACTATCTATATGGGAGAAAGTGGAGATATATTCGCACCATAAAAGCCTTAAATATTTTTCACTCAAAAAGAACTCAACATGCGGCAAATGACGTTGGCTCGAGCTATTGAAGACTACGACCACACTATTATTCAATACCATCCCGAAAAGCGAACGTGGTAGTGGACGCGTTGAGTAGAAGATCATATCGGAATGAGTGCGATGATGTCAAGTATACGACAGAGCCAACTTTAATAGAAAAAGTTAAGGTTGCTCAAGCCACCCAATCCGGAAATGATGCGTATGAAGAAGAAAGTACAAGAAGGAGCTATTCCTAAGCGAGAATTGATGAAGAAGGAATACTTCGTGTCCACTCTGACTTTGTGTCCCTAACGACTGATTTGAAGTACAAGATTATGATGGAGGCACACAATACACCATTTGCAATCCATCTTGGAAGTACCAAAATGTATCGTGATCTTCGACATACATTTTGGTGGAACAATATGAAGAGAGAGATTGCAAAGTTTATCTCGATGTGTTTAACTTGCTAACGTGTAAAGGCGAGCATCTAGTACCTAAGGGTCCGTTGCAAACCACTTGAGATTCCGAAATGGAAGTGGGAACACATTACCATGAATTTCGTTCACGGGTCTTCCTACGGTTTCTCAAGGCATCAATGCTATTTGGGTTATTGTTGATAGATTAACCAAGTCTCCGCTCATTTCTTGCCGATACGGAGACTTATTCCTTGAACGCCTTGCTAGTATATACGTTAATGAGATTGTGAGGTTGCATGGCATGCCAAGATCCATAGTTTTGGATCGTGACCCAAGATTCATTTCAAGATTTTGGGTTAGCTTGCAAAAAGCTATGGGCACGGATTTGCGATTTAGTTCGGCATACCATCCCCAAACGAGACGACAATCGAGAGGACTATTCAAACTCTTGAAGATCTATTAAGACTTTGTGTCCTGACTTCAAGGGCGCTTGGGATAAGTATTTACCATCGGTGGAATTCTCCTACAACAACAAAGCTTATCCCAAGCAAGTATAGGTGTGGCTCCATTCAAGCATTATATGGACGAAAATGTCGCTTCTCAATATGTTGGGATGAGGTGGGTGAAGCAACATTGTTGGGACCCGAAAGTTAGTATGTATGACTACCAAAAAGATCCAAATGATTCGACAACATATACAAACCAAGCACAAGATCGACAAAAGAGTTATGCGGATCTTCATCGAAAGGACGTGGAATTTAGTATAGGGGATCATGTATTGTTGCGAGTTGCTCCATGGAAGGGTGTTACAAGATTTGGGAAGAGAGGAAAACTCAATCCACGATTTATTGGTCCATGTCAAATTCTTGACCGAGTAGGAAATGTAGCCTATAGACTGCGTTACACTCCGAGTATGTCTCGTGTTCATAATGTGTTTCACATATCTGCATTTCAGTAAATATGTGAAAGACCCGAACCACGCGTTATAGAGTTAGAACCGACGAGATAGCCAAGACTTAACGTATGAGGAGGTACCGCCAAGATCTTGGATAGAAGGAGCATGTCCCACGCCAAGAAAGGTCATACCACAAGTAAAAGTTCGTGGAGGAATCATGCTATAGAGGAAATGACCCGGGAATTAGAAATGAAATGAAAGCGAGGTATCCTCACCTTTTCAAACACAGTGCACGACGTCAATTTCGAGGACGAAATTTCATAAGGAGGGAGGTTGTAAGACCCCAACTTATTATTAATGAAATTAAATTTTGTCTATTTACTATTTTGAAATAGTAAGGGTTGATTTGATTAATGTGGATAGTTAGGGGTAAAATACGCAAATATTTTAAAATAAGCAAGTGGTTATAAAATATTCATTGTTGTTTTGGGGAATATTCGTTTGGTCGTGGAATATTCGTGATCGTTGTGGAATATTCGCATTTACCTGCGCAGCGACCATGTGTGGGCCCCATAACTAAAAGCGATTGGATGAAGAAAACGACAATTATAAGTTGTTTAAAAAACAACAGTAGTTATTACCAATTAATATCGTTAAAATACTCTGGTTAAAACACAAGAAGATGACACGTTATTGCACCAATTATTGATTGTTACGTAAGAAGGCACTACTCAATAATGGTTACGTAATTACTTATCAAAGATTTTATTGATTTAATAATTGTTTGCGTTGATATTTTATATTCTTTGTTGTTTCAATAATCATCATTACATAGTATTTTTCATTATCGGCTAATAATTCATATTATCTAATAATATTATTAGATAACATTATTGGCAATGTCTAGAAAGTTCGTCTAAGGAGAGGTTTGGTCACCTAATTGTGCTTGATGAGAGAAATTCTTATTGAAAGCCCCCTCTTCCTAGAACCGCCTCGTCATTGTCAATATTGTGATTCTCATAATATTATTTGTGAATAATTAATTATTGATTCATATGATGAGAAAAATATTGATTTTATGTGGATATAGATGGAGAAAATTTTAATGTGACAATTGTTGAAAATTGAAATTTTATCTTTTTCTAATAAAATAATTCATTTAAATATATTATTATATTTTAATAATATAATAATGGTGATATTTTTTACAACGAATGTGGGATATATGAGTATACGAGGAGGAAGAGTATTTTTGTTGCAATAAATGTTTAAAACATGTTAAACATGTCGGTGGACCCCATTTATTGACTAAAATTTGATTATAGCCTGTAAAATTGTCCGTTTGTGGATTTCGGTCATTTTTTGTTTGGAATTTGGAAAAACTTTCTTCTACAAAGTTGTAGAGAATTGAATTTTCTATAAAAAGTCGCGAGTTTCAAATTTTCTGACAAAAGGGCTATTTATTGTGAATTATTGAAGTTCCGGAGTTCCGAAATAATTGATTTTTGGAAGTTTTAATTGTTTAAAATAACAAAAACGTTTTTGTGGTTGGTTGGTAGGCATATGTGTTGAAAAATATGCTGAAATCAGAATTTCCAAGTTTGCGTATGATTTATATAAATTTATTAATATTTTATTAAATTTTCTACCTTTGGTGTTCTAAGCAATTTCCTATAAATAGGTGTTTAGGTTAGAATTGAAAATCACACCGTAAATCAAGTTTTCTCTCTATATTATCGAGCATATTCTTGTGAGTATTTTTAGAGTATACTTTGAGTATTGCTATACTGGTCTGCAAGTTCAAGTCATAGCCTATATCCTGTTTTTCAAATAAAAATCTTGATCTTTCGAGGTAAGGGATATTATTTTTTTCAGTAATGATATTATTTCTTCAATATCATTATGTTGAAATATTGATCCAAGTTTTTTTATCAAATTTGGAACTTTTGGTGTCTGAGTTACTATTCACGATATCGGCTCTATTCACGTTATACTTGGATTATTCACTTAATACTGACCTTATTCATCGAAAAATGAAAAATTTTCTTTTTCGTCTCAAAATATCTATTCGGATACTAGCTTTGATTGTATCCATGTTTTGATCATTCTTGAATTTTACACCACTATGATTATTTTTGAGGTATTTTTGACGTGGATAAAACAAAGTACGAATCCTTAATCCTTAATCCTTGTCATTTTGTTTCACCGGATTCGCTTTTTTTAAAATATTTTCATCATACTCGATTTAAATGATGATATTATTGAATATCTTTGGCCCAGTGCAAAGATGAATGATTTCGATGAATATCTTTGGCCCGTAGTGCAAAGATGAACAGTGTTTAGATGAACACGACTAATCGATGAATATCTTTGGCTTTGAAAGTGCAAAGATGAATATTTGATTCCGTATATATATTGATTGATATTACGTGGATAAAAGATAGGCGATGAACTTTTAAATTCATACATAGAAGATAGTAGTTTGCATTCTCTACTTAACTTTTCTAATGAATTATTATTTCCACTGCGAATATTGATTTAAAAACTTGTTGTCTATTGTATTCTATTAGATTTTTCCCTGTTGAAGACTAATGATAATTTGTTGTATATTATCTTAGTCATAATATTCTTTACTTGGGCTAGTTGAGCTCACCCTTTTCCTTTTTGTTCCATTTTTCTTCTCGGGGAGGCGAGAATATAAATGAGTACGAGCCTGGGGTATAGAATGAAGGTTCTAGAGAGAGTTGTTTAGTAGTCCTCACCATTTTGTAAAATAATGTATCAATAAATGTGATGAGGATTTATTTGAGTATAGATATTGTCTAGAAGATAATATTTGTATTCAAACTCACAGTTTTACTGTTGTAATAATAAAGTTGTAGTTGTTTCTGTACCATGTATTGACAACTCAGAATGGGTGATGTATACCTATTTTGGGGGCGTCACAGACGAGTTATCGCCCAGTTTACAAAACTCGCCAACACTTAGGCAAAAAGCCGAAAAAGAGGTCAAAACCCACCTCGGTCGTCCGAATGACAAGCAAATACACACATAGCACCGCGTAGGTATTAGACACGCAGTAGAAATTACGGGACTCGATTCTGACATACGGAAGTTGAGTTATCGCCCAGTTTGTAAAACTCGCCAACACTTAGGCAAAAAGCCAAAAAAGATGTCAAAACCCGCTTCGATCGTCTGAATGACACGCAAACACACATATAGCACCGTGTAGGTATCAGAAACGCGTTAAAACTTACGAAACTTGATTTTGACATACGGAAGCTAAGTTATCGCCCATTTTGCAAAACTCGTCAACACTTAGGCAAAAAGCCAAAAAAGAGGTCAAAACCCACCTCGGTCGTCCGAATGACACGCAAACACATACATAGCACCGCGTAGGTATTAGACACGCGTTAGAATTTACGGGACTCGATTACGACATACGGAATCCAAGTTATCGCCCAGTTTGCAAAACTCGCCAACACTTAGGCAAAAAGTCAAAAAAGAGGTCAAAACCCGCCTCGGTCGTCCGAATGACACGCAAATGCACACATAGCACCGCATAGGTATTAGACACACATTAGAACTTATGGGACTCGATTCTGACATACGGAAGCCGAGTTATCGCCCAGCTTGCAAAACTCGTCAACACTTAGGCAAAAAGCTGAAAAAGAGAACAAAACACGCCTCGGTCGTCTGAATGACACGCAAACACACACATAGCACTGCGTAGGTATTAGACATGCGTTAGAACTTACGGGACTCAATTTTGATATACGAAAGCTGAGTTATCGCCCAGTTTGCAAGACTCGCCAAAATTAGGCAAAAAGCCAAAAAAGAGGTCAAATCTCACCTCGGTCGTCTAAATGACACGTAAATACGCACATAGTACCGCGTAGGTATTAAACATGCGTTAGAATTTATGGGACTCGATTCTGACATACGAAAGCCGAGTTATCGCCCAGTTTGCAAAACTCGCCAACACTTAGGCAAAAAGCCAAAAAAGAGGTCAAAACCCGCCTCGGTCGTCCGAATGAGACGCAAATACACACATAGCACCGCATAGGTATTAGACACGCGTTAGAACTTACGGGACTCAATTCCGACATACGAAAGCCGAGTTATCGCCCAGTTTGCAAAACTCGCCAACACTTAGGCAAAAAGCCGAAAAAGAGGTCAAAACCCGCCTCGATCGTCCGAACGCCACACAAACACACACATAGCACTGCGTAGGTATTAAAAACGTGTTAGAACTTACGGGACTCAATTCTGACAAACGAAAGCCTAGCTATCGCCCAGTTTGCAAAACTCGCTAACACTTAGGCAAAAAGCTAAAAAAGAGGTCAAAACCAGCCTCGGTTCTCCGAATGACACACAAACACACACATAGTACCGCGTAGGTATTAGACATACGTTAGAATTTACGAGACTCGATTCCGACATACGGAAGCCGAGTTATCGCCGAGTTTGTAAAACTCGCCAACACTTAGGCAAAAAGCCGAAAAAGAGGTCAAAACCCTCCTCGATCGTCCGAATGACACGCAAACACACACATAGCATCGCATAGGTATTCGGGACTCGATTCCGACATACGGAAGCCGAGTTATCGCCCAATTTGCAAAACTCGCCAACACTTAGGCAAAAAGCCGAAAAAGAGCCAAAACCCGCCTCGGCCGTCTGAACATCATGCAAACACACACATAGCACCGCGTAGGTATTAGACACGCGTTAGAACTTACGGGACTCGATTCCAACATACAGAAGATGAGTTATCGCCCAGTTTGCAAAACTCGCCAACACTTAGGCAAAAAGCCAAAAAAGAGCCCAAAACCCGTCTCGGTCGTCTAAACGCCAAGCAAACACACACATAGCACCGCGTAGGTATTAGACGCGCGTTAGAACTTACGGGACTCGATTCCGATATACGGAATCCGAGTTATCGTCCAGTTTGTAAAACTCAATAACACTTGAAGAACACAAACAAAACTAATTTAAATATGCTCTATTTTCGAATTCGTTATTAATTTTCTAATTTGTTAGGGTCTTGTTGATGAGACTTCGGCGGGTGGAGGCTGCGGCACAGGCGATGCCCGTGGTGGAGATGGTGATGACCGCCAGGTTGATGCTGATGAGACTATTGAGGGTGGGACGGGCAGTCAGACCGAAGGTGGGACCGACAGTGGGACCGGCGGCGATGATGATACACTACAAAAAAATGGGGCTTCAGCAACAACCAATTTTTCGTTGCTAAAGGTGTCAAATTTCGTTGCTAAAGGGTTTTGGCAACGACTTTACTGTCGTTGCGTCTTTCGTTGCGTAATGAGCGTTGCTAATTGTTCCGCAACGAACGTATTTTGTTCGTTGCCAAAAGTAATACATTTTGCAACGAAATTTGGCTTTCGTACAGTGACATCGATCCTTTAGCAACAAAATGTATTGTTGCAAAATAATTAAAATGTCGTTGCTAAAAACCCCATTTCGTTGCAAAAGCCTGCTAATTGGCAACGAAATGAACTCTTTTTTTTGGCAACAACCATGCATTTTCTTTGCAATTGACACCATTTTGCAACGACATTTTTCGTTGCAGTAAATTTTGAAAATTGTTGCCTAAGCTTGCTTTCGTTGCGGAATGTAAACTTTTTAGCAACGATTTTCGTTGCTGATTATATTATTTGGCAACAACATTATGCTGAATCAGCAACAAAAATGTTTGTTCTTTGGTTATTTTCAATAGCAACGAAAAGTCGCCGATTAACAACGACATTATATGTTGCCGTTTCTTTATATGTGCAACGAAGGTTGATATGATTTGCAACGATAAAAAATATTACCTTTTATTTTAGTATTAGCAACAATATCCTCTCCGTTGTTATTAGGTTAATTTTTCGTTGCCAAATATTATATTTTTAATGCCATTAGCAACGAAAATTTGTTGCTAAATGTATAAAAAATTGTTGCTATATTAAAACTTGTTCAATGCTTTGGTAACGAATTATATTGTTGCCAAATCAAAATTTGACATTCTTTTTGTGTACCTGGCTGGCTCAATGTCCCCATAGCAAATAATGGAAAAAATACAAAAAAACTAAAATATTTTTAACATAATAAAATCATCCACTACATAATCATTCATTATCTTTACAATTAACCATCTAAGGTTGCCACAGTTCTTCAATCAAAGTATATATCTACACATATAGAGAGAGTACACTTCATAATTTTGTCCCTTGTCTTCCGTAAACGTAGCACGGAAATTTGATACCCAGTATTGTAAGACAGGTCGTAGAAGCAGTCTTCCTGCACATTTAAAAATAATAAGTCAGAAAAATGAAGAAAATAGGTCACTAGAGGCACTTAGTGCCAAAATCAATACACAAAGACATTAGAGTTGCTACGTGGTACAATTCTTTAGAATACCACCAATTTCTTGTTCAATTTGAGTGACTAAACAATAAATATGGTTGGCACATCAATGCATAATCACTCTCCAACTCAAGTTATAGCACTATTTGATACTTCATAACAAAGAATCAAAGAGAACACCGAAAGCATACCGAGAACATCAGTGTATGGCACAACCAAGCAAATTAGTTTTTCATGTAATTATTTATTAGGAAATTTAGTTAGATTACAAAACATTTCGACTTGAAATGTTCAACAAGTGACTTCAAAGACATCTCGAGTTAAATGCAAGAGAATATACTTACTTTTTTGATGTTGGTGAGGTAGCAAGTAAATCCCTGATTTGCTCATTATAAACTTCAAGGACGATAACAGATATGTGGAACGTAAAAGTCTTTTTCCGTTCCTCGACCACTTTAAATAAATGCTCCAAAGTTCTATAATTGACTCCTCGATTCTGTTCAGTGCCCTCCATGGTAAAAGTCTTTCCCGTCCCTATTTTCCCATATGTAAATATGCAAACATTGTAGCCATTTAACACTGAGACCACCATGGGTGAAGCATCCGCAAAAACATCAACTAGTACAGAAAATAAAAATAAAAAAAACTCTAAATTTTGTGATCTATATAGTACAAAGAACAAATTAGTAGTATAAAGATCGCTACTATCATTCTCAAACTAATACACATCTACATTCTCAAACTAATACACATCTAAATTACAAGTTTTGATATTTTAATCAGAAATACTCAACAATGAACTTAAAGAGTACTTTTCTGAGACAACCAATTATAAGGAGAAAAGTGAAGAAACACTAAAATGAACAAAAATGGAACCAAAAAAAGTTCAAAAACTAAAAAGAGGAAGAAAAAGAAGTCAATACGAATGGGAAGAAATAGCATGCCGTGAAGTCATAAAAGTAAAGGAAACTTTACTTGATTAATTGGCAAGAGTTCGGACGAGTCTGTTAAACTAAGTTAGATAAGTGGATCCTTGTTCATACCCCACTTCGCTAGCAGAAGTCATTAATTCAACAAACCCACACTTCTAGCATCAACAAGGAAATAAAAGATTGAGAAATACCAATATCAGAAATAACCAAGAATGCTGTTGAGACAAAAACGGCAAGCTTAAATTGCTAGTTCGCCATGCTGCAGTTGCAAATTAACTTGGCACACAATAAAAGATGACCGATCTAACAAATCAAGATTCCCTCAGTCTCAAATGTCATTTTGAAATTAAAGTTCCACTTGAAGTAAAACCACAAAATCTCATTAAACTCAAAGTTCACCCCTTATCTCATTGAATTTGGAAATTCGGAATCACCTAAAGTGTTTGTATATCAAATGAACCAGGCTCTAAATTTTGAACAAAATGAGTACATTGCAACCAACTAAACTTTTCAATCAATAATAGCTAATCCAAGCCACAAACATTCAATCACATATATAATTACACATTGTTAGATATGTAGCTGCCATCTTAAGAAGGGAATAAAATCAAAGTTACTATATGATGTAACAACCATTTTTCAATATATAAAGGAAAATAAGAACCATAATACTCCCTACTTTCCACAAAAAAAGACCCTCATTTGTGAATATTAAGGATATATTTTTGATCAATCTATACCCGTAAAAATAATAGTAAGTTGTTAGCTTAGTTGTGTGGTACATAATGAAATATGGTGCCAAACGTTTTGGAGGGAGTATACATTAGTTTTAATATGAAAGCTACATATGGCCATCAATGGAGATAGAATTTCAGAGTGTATTGGAGTATCAAAAGTCCTCAAACCAACATTTTAACAATTCAATTAAGCAAAATTCCAGTATATTCAAACACACACATGATTACGTAGAGATGAGATAAATATCTAAAACAAGAGTATCAAAAATCCTCAAATCAACATTTTAAACGGTTTTATCCAGTAACTTTATCAATATATCCAAACACACAGAATACATAAATATGAGATAAATATCTAAACAAGGTTATTGTTTTTCGATAACTCGCGATATGATGTTTCTGGCAGCCGGCGGCAGTAAAAATAGACCAGAGAGTGTCAAGGTAAAGGAGAGGGAATAGGCCCATGGCTGCCACTGCTGCTGTTAACTCACCATCATGCCATGAATGAAATGCTTGATTTGCTAATTTTTAAATCAAAAATCACTCATTCTCTTAAAGTGAAATTTTGGTATATCATAGAGAAGATAGCAAAGTATTTTAAGAAAATATAACATACTCTAAATAAACAATCTAAAAGGGTTTTATAAAACATCAAAAGTACACTATTAAAACAGTTTTCTAATCATATTGTTCTCCTTAAAATAACATTTCCACTTAATCCAATCCATACAAACCATTTAATTATCTACATATAGTATCCATACACTTACTTTTGGCATCAATTTCTTCAATTTCAATGTTTAAATAAAACAGTCCCTAACGGGACATTTATCAAACAATACATGTGCATTCTTTAAATTTTAGAATTCACAACCAATTATTATATATGGTTTGATCAATATTTTTTAACCTTATAGCTCCGCACAACAACAACTAAATTCCATCTTTCTAATTTGAAGAGTATGTTACCTCGTCATTGTTCTCAGGTGCAGACACACTTTGGGAGGATTTTAAAATGCTTACCCACAAGCTCTTGATATCACTAGCCACTACAAGAAATCACACATTTTATGACGAATTATTTGTCACGCACAAAATTTTGTCACAATTTGTTAATTAATAATTACAAAATTCATAATCGTCACTAAAACTTTTGTTTTGGTGACGATATTTAATTTTGTTACTATTAATCATTTATATCGTCACTAATTTACACATATGATGACGATTAACAAAATTTCGTCACAAGTTATTTTGGAGGTAGAATTTCGTACCAAAATTTTGGAGGGAATCCTTTTAGTGACATTTTGTAATAATTGATGACAGTATTTTTTGTCACCAAATATTTCTTTCGATGACAACATAATAGTTTGTCATTAATTATTTATAAAATTTAGTGGCAATGTGCTTTCGTCACTAATGTTCACATTTAGTGACGCCAAATACAAATTCATCACAATTTTATTTGGAGAAAAAAATATTCTGAAAAAATTTGGAGGAAAATTTTTTAAAGACAAAAAAAATAATAATTTATGACAATTTGTATTGTTATAAATACCCATTTTATATGACAAGATAATAGTTTTTCACTAATTAGATGAGTGGATAAATGACAAAAATAGTTCGTCATGAATTCTTATATTTAGTGACAAAGTACGTAATATTGTCACAATTTTATTTGGAGGCAAAAATTTTCTGAAAAATTTTGGAGGAAAATTTTTTAAAGACGAAAAAATAATAATTTATGACAATTTGTATTGTCATAAATACTAATTTTATATGACAAGATAATAGTGCGTCACTAATTAAATGCGTGGATAAGTGACAAAAATGGTTTGCCATAAATTCTTATATTTAGTGACAAAGTACGTAATATCGTCACAATTTTATTTGGAGGCAAAAAAATTTAAGAAATTTTGGAGGCAACTTTTGTAAAGACGAAAAATTAATAAATTATGACAATTTTTATATCGTCACTAATTTACACATTTGATGACGATTAACAAAATTTCATCACAAGTTATTTTGGAGGTAGAATTTCGTACCAAAATTTTGGAGGGAAACCTTTTAGTGACATTTTGTAATAATTGATGACAGTATTTATTGTCACATAATATTTCTTTCGATGACAACATAATATTTTGTCATTAATTATTTGTAAAATTTAGTGACAATGTGATTTCGTCACTAATGTTCACATTTAGTGATGCCAAATACAAATTCATCATAATTTTATTGGAGGCAAAAAATTTCTGAAAAAATTTGGAGGGAAATTTTGTAAAGACGAAAAAATAATAATTTATGACAATTTGTATTGTCATAAATACCAATTTTATATGACGAGATAATAGTTCGTCACTAATTAGATGAGTGGATAAGTGACAAAAATGATTTGTCATAAATACAAAAAAATTTCCAAATAAACTTGTATCCAAGCGACGTCATCGGTCTTTCTTTTATCATTGACAACCTCCATTTAGTCAAGAACCTCTATTATCAATTTTCAATAATCCCAATTTGAAGACATAAAATATTTGACATTTTAGGTATGTTTCTAGATTTTGATTTGAATTGATTAGTAGTTGTTCTAATTGAACAACTACGATTTTAAAATGATTTCATGTCATTGTTGTTGATGGTTGCTATTGTTGTTGATGATCTTGTATAATTTTGATAATTTAAATCACTATTTGGTTTTAAATTTTTGACGAACACTACAAATAAATGGGCATTTGACAACGATTTTTCAGGTAACGACTTATAAAGTCGTTGCCAAAAATGTATGTTTAATAACAAAATTTGTCATTCGTTGCAGTTTGTGAAAGCCTTTCATTTTTCGTAACGATATTCATAGGTCGTTACAAAATTTCGTTGCCAAATCGTTGGCTGGAAAAAAAAAACCCCCGCCTATTTACTTTTTCTTTGTTGTCGATTGATTTCTCCTCATCATCGGCAATAAAACTTTTTTGTTAATACATTTTGTTGCCTAATATGGGTCACATTCATTGTCAGTAATTTTTTTTCGTTGCGTATTTTATACAGTAAATTGTTGCCTAAAATTAAGATAAACCTAATAAACACATTTCCCCAATTTTTTTGCTCTTTCTCTTTAGTTCACTCCCGCGGTGTACACTCGCAAACTAAATCTCCTCTACCGTGATCTTATCTTATTAACCTTTCATCCCCTTCTCCTAAATTTAGGGCTTTTCACTTATTGGATTGCAAATTTTGTAACTTGATAAAAGTTGCAAACTCTTATTTTTTGAAATTCCATAAAATTATTTAACTTAAGCACTCAAAATTATACATGTACATTTTTTAAATATACCAACAAGTAACACTTGACTATATGTAAATAGTATAAAACTCATTATATACAAAATATAGCGTAACTCATCATATTGTACAAATTTATTTGCATATAAATCATAAAATATAAAATTTATATTTACTTTCTATAAAATTAATGTATCACAAACAATTTTTTAGATAATTGTTAATTTTATAATTTCATTATTATTGTAATGCATATATATATATATATATATATATATATATATATATATATATATATATATATATATATATATATATATATATTAAATCATTAAATAATGTTTGATTTTCTACATCCACACTTATAATTTCATTTATTAATATTTTACATCATTATGCAACCGAACCGGTTGGACCGGTTAAATAAATTATATTTCAATTTTGTTATCCTTTCACAGTTTTAGTTTATTCCCCCAAATAGATCTCAGACCCATGCTCGAAGGCTTGAACCTTTCTCTCCATCCCAACCATCTCTGATCCATCCTCTCCCAGCGACAACATTTCAGTGAGCGAAGTGTATTGGTCTCTCGTCGCTAAAGCCGACAAGAAGTTCTCCAAAATTAGGGATTTGCCCTATTACGAACTCAACAGGTCCTACCAGGTCCTACCCTATTTATTTTTCTGTGTATTTATGTATGTATATATCAGTTTGATTTGTATTATAGTAATTAAGTTATAATTTTTTTCCCAATAAATATGCAATTTTGATAGGGAAGTTGGTTTGTAAGTGTAATAGGATTAGCATAAACATTTTTTTTGGGACCGTTTTAGGTTGCTTAGAAAGTGTAAGAGAATAAAAGTAATGAGATGTATTTTTGAATTATATAAGCTATTGTTTCATTCTTAAATTGATAAATGCACCTTAATTAAGTTGTAATGGTCGTTTTATTACATTGAAATTAAGTTTTTGATGTATCTATAGATATCAGAAGAGAACTGTTGATGAGTAATTGAATAATCTAGTACATTTTCCTTATCTTTAGGCAATTGCTTGAATCCATATACTAATAGCTAAAATATATGAAATTTTGAATAGGGAATTCAGTGATTTTTTTTTCTGGGCAAGTTTGTATGACTAGTCCAATTTCACCTTGATATTTGGACTGTTTCTATAGTTTGGAACTTTGGATTTGTGTATCCTTTTTTATATAAAAAGAGAACTGATTGAAAGTTCGATCCAACTTTCTTCCTTTTTACAAATATTCTTGGCAATCTAACACCATAAAGAGAATATTTGGTTTTACTTGGTTTCTTTCCTTATTTTTTTAACAAATTGTGTCAGTTTGTTTGTTAATGATAATCTTGTAATACATGTTTGTGGTGATGTTTTAGGTATGATACATACTTTTGTTAATGATAATCTTGAAATATTTGATAAGAGTTTCATTTGTTGATAGATGGAATAACCTTAAGATTATCTTTGTTTCCAGGAAACTGACTTTAAAGAATGGAAACTGGTCGTCCAGGAAATAGTTAAATTTCTAAAAGCTGACACAGCTTTTATGAATATCAGACCTTTGAGATATAGTCTAGTACTGAATCTTCATCTGGATTATCTACCACATGTTGCTGATGCCAAGCGAAAGCTCAAATTAAGAGATGCACTCCTATGCAGCTACCATCCTAACGAGGTTCATATCTTGTTTCTGTTGATAATTTAGCCTTATTACCATTTGTTTTGTCTGTTTAGTTGTTTGTTAGATTTGGTGGTAGCAAATGAAATTTAATATATACATTTTATATCTGGAATGTATGGATGACTTGATTCTGATATGCTAGACTTACTGCACTAATGCTGATATTTTAACATTTTTCTTTGTTAATTTCATGGTCAAATTTAGTTTTCAGAGCTCACGCTTGATACTTTCAGAATGCTTCAATGTCTGGAGTGGGAACCCAGTGGCTCATTTTTCCAGTCAAGTGGAGCTCCTTCTAGTGGAACTGGTGCTGGCATCGGTCAAAATGGATCCCCAGGGCCCAGTCGTATAAACTACTCGCAAGATTTAGCTGATCCTACTTTACCACCTAATCCATGCAAAGCCATCCTATATCGTCCATCTGTTACACATTTCATAGCAGTGAGTATCTGTCCTTGAGCTAGTACTAGAAAAATATCTGTATGCGCGGTTTACCTTGAGGACCTTATTGGCATGTAGAATTAGGGGTGGAGTTTCAATTCACACTTTAAATCTGGGCCCCTCAACTCCAATCTTGGCATTTGGGCGTTTGTGCTTATGATAAAAATTGAATTATAAATCAAACAACCAATTTTGTAGGATTTATTAAGAACTGTAATGACTGTAAAGCTAATTTTTGGGGCTGGATTTCAAACCAGCTGAGAAACCACTCAATTTGAATACTGATTGCATTAGAATATAACTGTAATTGCAAATCAAAATTTGATTATATATGCCATCAGACCCCAGTATCATGACCTCGCCCTGCCCCCAATCTTCCGTGGAACTCATGTATTTCATGTATAAGTAGTGCAATCAGACTTATAGGAAAAGTACAATGAGATATCTCAATTCTTGAAACAGCGTGTTGGAAGAAATCCATAGAAATACTGTTATTGACAACTTTTCTTTGCTTCCATTGACAGGTCCTGGCAACTGTATGTGAGGAGCTCCCTCCTGATGGAGTTCTTTTAATATATCTTTCTGCTTCAGGTTCCACAACAACTTTCTACTCAGCCTGCCACTTCTAATTTACTTTGCTTTAATTCTAAAGTAATGCAGGTTGCTTTTTACTTGCTTCAGGAAGTAGTGGACATAGACTGTCATCTCCATCCCGTTCTGCAACTTCTACTAGCAATGCTCAAAACAACCTAAAGAACTTCGAGTCTCATTCCATACACTCTGAAGCAATTTCTAAATCTCTAACTGGCTGCTTTAACCCATTGGTTAAGAGACCATACTGGCTTGCATATTGGTGCTCGTGGGAATGGAGGTATTTTTACAACTCATTGACAAATCTACTTTAGATAGCGTTGGATCTATTAATTACTTTTCCTTTTGCTTACATGTCACTGATCATATTAATTTCCCACTGTGACGAATGAATTGTTTGAATTGTGATTCTGAGGACAGAATCCTTGTAAGGAGGGAATGATGTAACATTCCAGAAATTTTTAAATTGTTATATTAAATATTTATTGAATTATTTAAGTATTTAATGGATGTGTTTATTGTTGAATAAATAATTGTTCAAATTTGATTCAATTTGGTTAACTATTTGTTAAATAAATAATTAAGGAAATTAATTATTTTATGCTAATTTAATTTAATTATTAAGTTAGAGAGTTTTCATTCATTGAATTGTTATTTTTTTATTTGAATTTGTACTTAAAAGGATGTGTTAGTTGATTAAATAAAGTTATAATTATATAGAAAATTATAATTTTGTGGTATTGATTTATGTGATGAAGTAATTTAATAAATTGTTATTAGAATTAATTTAATTTAATAAAAGTATGACAAATAAACTTTTATAAGTAGTTATTAAAATAACTTAAAGGAGTTTTAATTCAGTTTTGCCAAACAAGGCCTAATGCCTATTAAGTCTTTAATCTAATTGTGTTTTACCAAACAAGGCATAAGGATTAATTGATTATTTTTTTTAGTGGTTAGCCAAACAAGCCTTATGGCTTTTGGTTTTCAAAATAAAAATAACTGATGTCATTTTAGTTAGTATTATATTATATAATTAATATATATTATATCTTATATGCGTTATATTCTAAGACGTAAGAATAGAGGAGAGAGGTAAGAGAGAAGAAAAGAAAAACTCAGAGGAAGAAGAAGAGAAGAAGAAGAAGAAAAGTGAGAGAATCCTAGAGAATTGGGAGTGAAGAGGAGAAAAGCTTGACAATCAAAGAGATAATATCATCATCTTCTTCAAGGTATCATCCTATTTTTTTTAGTTTTAAAAGTTTAGTTTTTCTCTTCCCTAATTCTCTGTAGAATCCTTGTGTAAGGATGAATTGTTGTTATGTGACTTTATATGATATACTAATGATGTTAAAACTATTTTCATAAGTTATAGTCAATGAATTGATGATATGTATGTAATTTGTGAAGAAAAATATTTTTACAGAGAGTTTTTGTAAATATATATTGTTTGGTTTAAGATGGAAATTAAGGGTTAATTAGTTGTTTAGTTGATAAATTGATTATTGAATGTGGTAGAGTATGTATAAACATTGATAAAGTGCTTTGAATTAACTATTTTGGTTGGAAAACAAAATCACAGTGTTTATTTTCATTTAAAACATCAAAAAGTGAATTTTTATCAAAATCAGTGAAATTGGATGTTTTAAATTTGTTGTTTATGTTATTTTATGGGTTAAAACATGTTAGAAGTTCTTGAATTATGTTTACATGAAGTCTTTGTATGAATTACATGTGAATTAGACTGTTAGAAAGGAGCTTGTAGGCCAAAATTGGCTTTTGTTCATCTTTGTTGCCAAAGTCATCGATCGAAGATCATAGATTTGTATATGTCAAGACAAAGACACTTAGCGATATAATCTCATGTAGCACAATATTGCAAACCATTCGTCACTTCGACACAGTAGTAGTATTATTGTCGTACCATGCACGAAGTTAAGCGAAATAGTCTCGAGAGTGTACTTTTTGTACTCGAAATTTGAAGGTATTGTTATGGGATAATAGTAGGACTGTATAATGTTAATTTCAGTATTTCTACACTATAAATAAGCATGTTATCAACAATTAACTTGTGTTATAACTTGATTATGTGATTGAATAATCAAACCTACATGATGAATGTAGTTAGTTAAGTTTGTAAAGTGGTAGTGACTAACTATGTCATGATGACATATGTATATAGGATATTGTGATTCGAATTGTTCGGTTTAATCTACGAGCAAGGCAAGTTCTCTAATCTATTTTCTTATTAAAGCTATTGTTTCCAATTCAATAATGCAAGGTTTCTAAACTTTGATTTTTGATATTGAACAAGTTATTCTTGTATTTAACTTGTTGTTTAGCATGCCCAGATATATTTGAATAGTTTTATCGTTCATATTACCATGCATGCTTAGTATTCGATTTTAAATAACCTTGACTTAACATTGTTCAAGCAAGGTGTGTTATAGTTATTCAAGTTGTATGCTATTAGATTATTCCTAAAGCATGACTTTAATTTACCATTTAATTCAATTACGATTATTCTATAGTATGATGTTATTGGTTTTCTTCAACTAATCCTTAGTTGATGTTCGTTTAATTCAAAATTACCTCGAAATGTATCCAAACCAAACTCACTTTGGTGCGGACTTGTACTCTAAATCTTTGAGATGAACAACCCTATTATTAGGGGTAACTTACGCTTAAGCGTTGAAATGTTTGTGCACAATACATTGTCTGCGAAGGGTTGATCCCCTAAATACGAGGAGTCCTATATAGTCTTATATTTGTTAAAGTTTAAGTTGAAAAATTACTTATAACTATGGACATAGTTCGTGGTCTTTAGGACCCTCAGTTATATATTTCAGAATGTTGATAAATCATATTGTTTAATTCTATCAAGTCTCTCATTTGACAATTGTTGTAAAGATTTTTCATTCATTGTTGTTCCAAGTGAGCTTTGTTTGCTCACTCTTGCTTATACAATTATTACAGTGAAAGATGAGAAGGTTGATGTACCTAACACCAGTAAGGGAAAAGGAAAGATGAACAAGTATTGAAGACTTGTAATATGATGATATTATATTATCAGTTTTTAATTGAATGGTTGTAATGAAGTTTATTTATTTTTCGCATTTGAATGATTGTATTTAAAGGTTAGACAACCTGGGAGATTTTTATTATGTAACCCTTTAATGGGAAAGGTTTTATTTATCCAGTTTTATTGTGATGGGTAGTTAGATATGATTGTTTGATTTAGTGAGCACCAAATCTCAGCGGGAATGAAGTACACAGGTTTTGGGGTGTCACAAGTTGGTATCAAAGCCTTAGGTTATGAACCTTAGGTGGGGAAAAGCCTTAGGAAGTAACCTTCGAAAAGATAGTGATGATAAAATCTTATCGAGTTTTAAGGAAGAAGTAATAAAACTTATGTGCTTATATGTTTACAACTTATGTACTCGTGAGTGTCGAGTAGTAATGATTAGTAATTAAAACTTAAACTTTGGTTGACAGGATGTCTAATATAGGAGGATCCAGTCAAGCTAGGGAGGAGGAGCCTCGAGATATTCAGGTAGTTTGGGAACAATTACTGCCACGGGAAACAGTTCTGTTGGTCACAGTGGTTGAGCAAGAGAGAGTACCTGATGAGGATGATGAGATAGAGACAAGACGAGGAGGATTCCTTGGAGCTGCCACAGACGGATGAAGAGGACGAGGAGGAAAGGATTCCACTTAACTCGATAGTTGGCCGTATATACGATGAGGTGCATGACCACAACGTGGAACTTCAAGATACTGTCGAGGAATTGCAAGAGATAGTAGCTGAACAACAGACCTCAATGGCACAGAAGGATGACGAGATCCAGGATCGAGAAGAACGACTGAACAATGTTGAAGAAAAGCTGGTTCACACTGAAGAAGATAACGAGCAAATGAGAGCAGAGATTGCAGAGTTAAAGAGCAAGTTGAGAGAAGAATCTGCAAAAAGGGCAAGAGCCGAAGACGCGTACAGTGAAGCTTATCAACAAGCTGGAACAGCGGAGAGGGACACACAAGCAAAGAGAAGGAAGATGGAAGAGATGGATAACGTGTTCAACATCGCGATCAATCGAGCTCAAGATATGACCCAATTCAGTTTGAGACGCTGCCATCGTACATACTAGATCGTCGAACCATGTTCCGAATTATGGAAGAAGAGCGTCGTAAGGCTTTGCAGTATCTTAATAGGACATCGTAGGGAGTGTACTTGATTTATGATTTATATTATGATAAATAATATGTAAATCCCAAGTGTTATGCAACCTATGGGATATGATGATGATGTTATGAAACTTTGGTAGTTCAGGAAAATAATGTAAATAGCAGTGATGCTATGGATATGATGTTTTCAAAGAATTAAGAATGAATAAAAGTTATTATCTTCTTTTATCCAAAGTGTTTTGTTATGTGGTGATTACTTTTATGGGGGCAAGTTAAGTAGAAATTACTTGAAAAGAGTTGAGTAATAATCTAATGGGTGTATTTTTTAACAGAAAATGCCTCCAAGATGTCAACCCCCCAGACAGAGAACCACAGAAGGAACCAACAATAATGATCTTTGAAGCTAACCCTGCTTCAAAGAAATTTGGTGTGACGCGTTCTTGTGAATACCTTTGCTTGAAATCAACCGCAGAAACCAACAACAAAATCAAGCTACAACGTTTAAGGACTTCAAGCGGTTGGACCACGAATTCCGTGGGTTCATGAACCCGATTGAGGCACGAACTTGGGTCGTGGAGATAGAAAGTGTTCGATGTTGCGGGGAGTAGGAGAAGATCGGAAGATCGCTTTTGCAACATTCATGTTGAAAGCGAGAGGCTAGTTATTGGTGGCGAGCCAATAAAACTCGAGGAGGACCAGTGTTATGGCTTGGGATAGGTTGAAGGAGATGTTCTTGAGACCTATTTCCCGAGAGTTCAAGAGTCGGCTAAAAGTGCGCTTTTAGAACTAAAGCGAGGAGCGATGATGGTGTCCGAGTATCTTCGCGAATTCAACGAAGTTAGCGAGGTTTGCGCCATACCAAGTCAAGACAGATATGAATCTGGGCGAAGAGGTTTGAACAGGGACTGAAGCCCTGGTTGTTTAGTAGGGTTTCCTTGTTCCAGTTGAAGACGTTTGCAGCTGTGATGGAAAAGGCAATTCTCGCTGAAGGTGGAGGCGAGGCTGTAACTAAGTTCAATCAGGAACAGAAAAAGAAGAAGAATGAAATGGAGATTAAGAATGGAGGAGGTGGTAGTGGAAATGGTAACAATAATCTGAAAAGAAAGTGGAATGGAAATATGGGTGCCGGGAATCAGCAGGGTAACCAGCAGGGTAAGAAGTCTAAAGCATGTGCTACATGCGGAAAGTTTCACAAGGGTGTATGCTTAATGGGGAAACGAGTATGCTTTAACTGTGGCCAGGAGGGTCACATCGCCCCAAATTACAATCAACCCAAGAAGAATGTTTGTATATTTGCGGGTCCAAGGATCACTTTGCTCGTGAGTGCCCCAAGAAGAAAGCTGGCGAAACAACGGGAAGCAAGGGAGGAAGCAGTGGAGGTACTTGGGCCATTACCGGACCAACGGCATCAAACAAACCCACAGCCAGAACCTTTAACATGACTGTGCAAGATGTTGTGCAATCAAAGGATGTGGTGTCAGGTATTATCCCAATCAATGATATTGATGCTTATGTATTATTTGATTCGGGTGTTACTTGCTCATTTATATCTGATGAATTTGCTATGAGATTAGGATTGCCTAGTGAAGAATTGAATTTTCCTTTAAACATAGAAATTGCGAATAAGGAAGTAATTCCTGTTAGGTTTGTATACAAGAACTGTAGGGTGAACATTAAGGGAAATATTTTGATGGTAGATTTAATTCCGATTAGGCTTGGAGAGTTTGATGTTATTTTGGGAATGGATTGGTTGTTCAATTGTGGAGCGATAATTGTTCGCCAAAAGAAGTGTAAACCTTACGACTCAATCAAAGGTAGTTTTCAATGGTAGCAAATCGCTTGAAACAAATGAGATGTCTCGGCGATTATGCAGCAGCCAAAAGTTATTGAGTCGAGGTATGGGTTATTTAGCTTACATAGTCGATACTCGGAAGAAGGTCTGGCTCGGAAGAAATACCGGTGGTTAGGGAATTCGTGGACGTGTTTCCGGAGGATTTTCCAGGACTTCCGCCTGACAGAGAAATCGAGTTCGTGATCGACTTAGCGCCAGGAACCGCTCCGATATCGAAAGCCCCGTACAGAATGGCTCCGGTAGAGATGAAGGAACTGATGGTACAACTGCAGGTACAACTGCAGGAGCTGTTGGACAAGAAATACATTCAGTCGAGTGTGTCACCGTGGGGAGCACCTGTGTTGTTCGTAAAGAAGAAGGATGGGTCAATGCGTCTTTGCATTGATTATAGGGAATTAAACAAAGTCACTATTAAGAATAGATATCCATTGCCGAGAATAGATGACTTGTTTGATCAATTAAAGGGTGCTAGATATTTCTCGAAAATAGATTTGAGGAGTGGGTATCACCAACTGAAAGTAAGGAAGGAGGATGTACCAAAGACGACATTCCGAACTCGATATGGACATTATGAATTTTTGGTGATGTCTTTTGGTTTGACAAATGCCCCTGCAGCGTTCATGGATTTGATGAACAGGGTGTTTAAACCATTTTTAGACAAGTTTATGGTGGTGTTTATTGACGATATTCTGGTGTATTCTAGAACTCAAGAAGAACACGTGGAACACTTACGTCTAACGCTGGAGACGCTAAGAAAGGAAAAGTTGTACGCAAAATTCTCTAAATGTGAATTCTAGTTAGAACGTGTACAATTTCTTGGGCACGTAATTGACAAGGATGGAATTTCAGTGGATCCATCAAAGGTCGAAGCTGTGATAAATTGGGAGCAACCAAGAACTCCATCAGAAATAAGAAGTTTCTTGGGATTGGCAGGGTATTACAGACGGTTTATCCAGGATTTCTCCAAGATTGCCACTCCGTTGACAAATTTGACGAGGAAATCAGAAAATTTGTTTGACGGAGAAATGTGAAGGAAGTTTTCGAGAATTAAAAAGAAACTAAGTATGGCACCTGTGTTGTCATTACCGGATAATCTGAGAAATTTTGTGGTGTCTGATGATGCTTCACACAAAGGATTAGGATATGTCCTTATGCAGAATCGGAAAAGTTATCGCATGTATGCATCAAGGCAATTGAAGGACTACGAAAAAGAGTATCCGACTCATGATTTAGAGTTGGCGGAGGTTGTGTTTGCTTTAAAAATATGGAGACACTATCTCTATGGAGAAAATGTGAGATTTACATGACCATAAGAGTCTCAAGTACATTTTCACTCGAAAAAGACCCGAACACGCGTCGAAAGGAGATGGATGAAATTGATAAAGGATTACGATTGTGAAATCTTTTATCATCCAAGCAAAGCAAAGGTGGTTGCAGATGCCTTGAAAGCGGAAAAGGCGGGGAAAATTGATGTTAATCGATAAGGAGGAGCTTATTACAAGAATGTCGAGATTAGAGTTGGAAATCAAATTTCCAAAAGAATCAGATGAGAAATTATACCGATGGAAGCCACCCAACTTTGGTAGACAAAGTGAAAAACGCCAACCGCAGGATGAGGAATGCGAAAAAATAAGAGAAAGAGTGGTCGAGGGAAAAGAAGTGAAATACAAGGTTGATCTGGATGGAATCTTTGAGATTCGAGGGACGAATCTGGGTTCAAAGATGATCAGATATTAAAGAAGACATCTTGACGAGAAGCTCATAGCTCGAGATATTCGATTCATCCGGAAGTACGAAGATATATCAAGATTTGCGGCGACATTTTGGTGGCCAAATATGAAAAGAGATGTTGCGAAATCGTTGCAAAGTGCTTAACATGTTAGAGTCGAAGTTTGAGCATCAAAGGCCAAGCGAATTACTTCAACCGGAGATACCCTAATGGAAATGGAAACATATCACAATGGATTTTGTGGTAGGTCTCCCAACGACTCGTAAAGGATACGATGCGATATGGGTGATAGTGGGATGATTGACAAAATCAAGACACTTTTTGCCAATAAAGATTAGATTCAATCTTGATCAGCTGGCAAAGTTATATGTTAAAGAGATCGTGATGAGACATGGAGTTCCAGATTCAATTGTGTCAGATAGAGATCCGAGGTTCACATCAAACTTCTGGAAGAGACTACAAGAATGTATGGAAAAACAGTTGCGAATGAGTACGGCATATCATCCGCAAACAGATGGCCAAAGCGAACGAACGATTCAGACATTGGAAGATATGTTGAGAGCATGCGTCATGGATTTCAAAGGAAGCTGGGATGAACAATTACCGTTGGTGGAATTTTCCTACAATAACAGTTACCACGCTAGCATCGGCATGCCGCCTTATGAAGCATTGTACGGCAGGAGGTGCAGAACTTCACTGTGCTGTGATGAAGTCGATGAACGTCAACTGTTAGGACCAGAACTGGTACAACAAACTGCTGAGGTTGTCAAACTCATCAGAACAAGATTGATAGTTTTCAAGATGAATAAAAAGAAATATGCTGATCAACACAGACAAGATCGTGCATTTGACGTAAGAAATTACGTTTTCCTAAAAGTTTCACCTTGGAAAGGAAAAATTCGATTTGGTAAGAATGGGAAACTAAACCCGAGGTTTATTGGACCCTTCGAAGTGCTGCAAAAAGTTGGAGAGGTGGCTTACGAGGTAGCTCTACCTCCAGAATTGCAAAACATTCATAATGTTTTTCACGTTTCGGTGTTACGACCATATAAGTCCGATTACAAGCATGTGATCGAGTACGAACCATTGCAATTTGAGAAAGACTTGTCCTATGAAGAGGTTCCTATCCAGATAATCGACAGGAAAGAACAAGTGCTCAGAAATAAAGTGATACCTTCTGTAAAGGTAATATGGAGGAACCACAATGTCGAAGAGGCTACGTGGGAACTCGAATCTGAAATAATGAAGAATTACCCTGAGTTATTTGTTTAATCTATGTCTTCAATTATGGGGACAGAATCTTTGTAAGTAGGGAGAATGTGACGAATGAATTATTTGAATTGTGATTCTGAGGACAAAATCCTTGTAAGGAGGGAATGATGTAACATTCCAGAAATTTTTTAATTATTATATTAAATATTTATTGAATTATTTAAGTATTTAATGGATGTGTTTATTGTTGAATAAATAATTGTTCAAATTTGATTCAATTTGGTTAACCATTTGTTAAATAAATAATTAAGGAAATTAATTATTTTTTGCTAATTTAATTTAATTATTAAGTTAGAGAGTTTTGATTAATTGAATTGTTATTTTTTTTATTTGAATTTGTACTTAAAAGGATGTGTTAGTTGATTAAATAAAGTTATAATTATATAGAAAATTATAATTTTGTGGTATTGATTTATGTGATGAAGTAATTTAATAAATTGTTATTAGAATTAATTTAATTTAATAAAAGTATGACAAATAATCTTTTATAAGTAGTTATTAAAATAACTTAAAGGAGTTTTAATTCAGTTTTTCCAAACAAGGCCTAATGCCTATTAAGTCTTTAATCTAATTGTGTTTTACCAAACAAGGCATAAGGATTAATTGATTATTTTTTTTAGTGGTTAGCCAAACAAGCCTTATGGCTTTTGGTTTTCAAAATAAAAATAACTGATATCAGTTAAGTTAGTATTATATTATATAATTAATATATATTATATCTTATATGCGTTATATTCTAAGACGTAAGAATAGAGGAGAGAGGTAAGAGAGAAGAAAAGAAAAACTCAGAGGAAGAAGAAGAGAAGAAGAAAAGTGAGAGAATCCTAGAGAATTGGGAGTGAAGAGGAGAAAAGCTTGACAATCAAAGAGATAGTATCATCTTCTTCAAGGTATCATCCTATTTTTTTTAGTTTTAAAAGTTTAGTTTTTCTCTTCCCTAATTCTCTGTAGAATCCTTGTGTAAGGATAAATTGTTGTTGTTATGTGGCTTTATAGGATATACTAATGATGTTAAAATTATTTTCATAAGTCATAGTCAATGAATTGATGATATGTATGTAATTTGTGAAGAAAAATATTTCTACAGAGAGTTTTTGTGAATATATATTGTTTGGTTTAAGGTGGAAATTAAGGGTTAATTAGTTGTTTAGTTGATAAATTGATTATTGAATGTGGTAGAGTATGTATAAACATTGATAAAGTGCTTTGAATTAACTATTTTGGTTGGAAAACAAAATCACAGTGTTTATTTTCATTTAAAACATCAAAAAGTGAATTTTTATCAAAAACAGTGAAATTGGATGTTTTAAATTTGTTGTTTATGTTGTTGTATGGGTAGAAACACGTTAGGAGTTCTTGAATTATGTTTACATGAAGTCTTTGTATGAATTACATGTGAATTAGACTGTTAGAAAGGAGCTTGTAGGCCAAAATTGGCTTTTGTTCATATCTTCATTTCGGTTGAAAAACAAGATCGAAGATCTATGATTTCACGTAGCAGCATGCCGCTGGCAAAAGATAATCTCACTCATGTGTGACATGCGTGACTCAGTAGTATTATTTTCACTCACTTGTCGCCATCTACGCTTGTATGCATACATAAATACGAAGTTAGCGAAATAGTCCGACGATGTACTTTTGTACTCGAAATTTGAAGGAATTGTTATGGGATAATAGTAAGACTGTAAAATGTTAATTTCAGTATTTCTACACTATGAATAAGCATGTTATCAACGATTAACTTGTATTATAACTTGATTATGTGATTGAATAATCAAACCTACATGATGAATGTAGTTAGTTAAGTTTGTAAAGTGGTAGTGACTAACTATGTCATGATGACATATGTATATAGGATATTGTGATTCGAATTGTTCGATTTAATCTACGAGCAAGGCAAGTTGTCTAATCTATTTTCTTATTGAAGCAATTATTGTTTCCAATTCAATAATGCAAGGTTTCTCTAAACTTTGATTTTTGATATTGAACAAGTTATTCTTGTATTTAACTTGTTGTTTAGCATGCCCAGATATATTTGAATAGTTTTATCGTTCATATTACCATGCATGCTTAGTATTCGATTTTAAATAACCTTGGCTTAACATTGTTCAAGCAAAGTGTGTTATAGTTATTCAAGTTGTATGCTATTAGATTATTTCTAAAGCATAACTTTAATTTACCATGTTGATTCAATTACGATTATTCTATAGTATGATGTTATTGGTTTTCTTCAACTAATCCTTAGTTGATGTTCGTTGAATTCCAAATTACCCAGAAATGTATCCAAACCAAACTCACTTTGGTGCGGACTTGTACTCTAAATACTGAGATGAACAACCCTATTATTAGGGATAACTTACGCTTAGCGTTGAAATGTTTGTGCACAATATATTGTACGAAGGGCTGATCCCCCTAAGTACGAGGAGTCCCTATAATCTTATGACTGTTAAAGTTTAAGTTGAAAAATTACGTATAACTATGGACATAGTTCGTGGTCATAGGACCCTCAATTATATACTTCAGAATGTTGATAAATCATATTGTTTAATTCTATCGAGTCTCTCATTTGACAATTGTTGTAAAGATTTTTCATTCATTGTTGTTCCAAGTGAACTTTGTTTGCTCACTCTTGCTTATATAATTATTACAGTGAAAGATGAGAAGGTTGATGTACCTAGCACCAGTAAGGGAAAAGGAAAGATGAATAAGTATTGAAGACTTGTAATATGATGATATTATATTATCAGTTTTTAATTGAATGGTTGTAATGAAGTTTATTTATTTTCTGCATTTGAATGACTGTATTTAAAGGTTAGACAACCTGAGAGATTTTTATTATGTAACCCTTTAATGGGAAAGGTTTTATTTATCCAGTTTTATTGTGATGGGTAGTTAGATATGATTGTTTGATTTAGTGAGCACCAAATCCTGTGGGAATGAAGTACCTGGGTTTTGGGGGTGTCACACCCACTCTGGTTCTTCATTATATATTTTGTATTTCCTTAAAAGAATATGCTAGGTGTTATTACACAAGTGATCAATGAATGTGAGCCTCTCTAATGGGAATTCCAAATAATTTACAATATTTTCAGTGACCTGGATGCTTCTCTTTTCAGTTTGTTAAAATTTTGTCTTAAAGGGATCTTTCTTATCATTGAGTGCTACTCATCATGCTTAGGTGTATAGACATAGATGATCTCCGAATCAGATTATTTGCTTAGAGGTGATATTTTAGTACTTTTGAGCTACTTGGCTAGTTTAGTATACCTTAACAAAAACTGTATATAGTTGCATTTGCCTCCTGAACTATATAATCATTAACGTTAAGTGCTCTCTTTTTTCTAAATACATAAGCATATCAAGAATTTATTGCAGAAGCTGAGGAGGAGGTCCATTTATTTTGTTGTTAAATATCCTGATGATCTTTCATACTATATAATACTACAACATTGAGGGCTATTAATTTCTGTTGTTGGTTGTTGGGTTACTGGTCTCTGTTGTTGGGCTTTTCTGGGTGCTGTGTTGCTGCTAGTGTGTGGTTACAGTGCTCAGGCCTGTTATTGGTTAGGTACATAGGCTCTATTATAGAAAGAGGAATATTAAAGTTCCATGATTAGGTACCTTTCTGTTTAGAACTTCTAGGAACTGTATTTGGCAGATGGCTCTTAAATAGAAAAAGACGAGAAACGGACCACAAAACAAGGAAGAAGATAACAAAAAGGACAATCTCATTACTTACATAATTGTTGTTATTCATTATGAATTAGAATTAGAAGTCAAAAAGAGCATGCATCTGTTTAAAGAAACATGTGCAATTTTCTGTAGGAGAACATTAGAATTTAAAGCCGAAAAGGAGTTAATTGATTCTTCGGAATGCTATCAAAACAACAATCATCAATTAGAATAGTCAAATACTTTGCACTCTTGAATACAACATACAATTTTATACTCCAATTTGCTAACCATTTTAAGAAGACTCGAGAGAAAATGAGGGTATAAGCTTTGGTAAACCATATTGAGTATGTTAGTCTATATGATTTCTTTTCTTCTATTAAATAATATATACAAATCTTTTTTAGGTGAACGTTTGTTATTATGCTCTTATAGTAGGTTTGAGGTTTTATTTTGTAACAATATCATGATTATGTATACTCTCCACTGTATAAAACTTCCAATTTCTTGAATCACTACTTTTTTGAGTATTCTTTTCTTGATCCTGTAGTTACTATCATGGAAGCCTAAATAAATTATAAATTCACTAATACATAGCGAAGAAATTTTGAAATCTTTTTTAACTTCTTTTACTCAGCAAGGAGTTAAAATGGGGGATATTCTCTTTTGATAATTGGGAATAGTGGAAAGTTTAATAACATTTATTAAGGAATTTGGAACTTGATCTGCAAATACATAAAGTACTTGTGCATTGTAATTCTGGATTGACTTATATCTTCTTCTGCCTCATGGGAATTTGTCTGTTCTACTGGTGCAAATATGGCCTCCTAAAATTGTCAAAGATTCAGGGTCCCATTTTCATTCAAAGTTGAAGGAAGCGATTTTGCAGGAAATGTCATGTTTGGCTGTAGAATTATTTTAGGAAGTTTGTACTTCATGGCACTCTGGTGATCATTATTTTATTTATTGAACTGTAGAACTTCCTCCAATAATCATGTTCAAGTGATTATTTATGCCTGCATTTCCTAGTAGTCTTACTTTTTGCAGTTGTATCTTGTATTGTGCATTTCCAATAATCATGTTCAAGTGAATAACAAGCCTTCTTTTTGTCCTTGTAAAAAAAATTGGGAGGCATTGTGCGACTATTTTGCAACACCTAAATTTAAGGTAATAATACAAAAAATATGTTTAAATGTTAAGGTTCAGTGTTTAGTGTTTAGGTTATAGCTATAGGTTTGTAACATTGCTTAGAATGTCATTGTTCTTGTTTTTATAGCGCGCAAGTTTTGTGAATGGTGGGAATAGAAGACAAGTGAGAGCAAGCTCCACATATTTCAGGCAGAAAGCCATTTACTGTTCGTCGACACGAGATTGTAAGTGTTATAAACTTGTACTTTGGTACTACTTTCATTCTAATAACCTTTAATTGATACATAATTCTAATGATTTTGGCATATTTTTTCCTGTCCTAGTCTCAAAAGGAGATAAATGGAGATCCTTGTGATATGATTGATTTTTTTATAAACGTACGCATTATTCAGAGAAAAAGGGTTGGTCATCCAAAGTGGCAGAAGAGAATTGGGTAACTTTCGTATCTATTTGTTTAAAATACAGCCTTTTCTATGTTAATGATTGTAATTAACTATATATACCTTCTTACATCCATGTGTTTTAATAGGAGTTGATAAAAATAAAGCGAGATCAATATAGAGAAGAAGGATTTGAGAAGAACACAGATAAAATAGTCTTGGAGGTTCTTGGCCATGGATCTGGTTACATTAAAGGCCTTCGCTATGGTACAAAACCTCCAAGCAGGCGCATCACTCCAAAAGGAACTTCAAGAGACACAACAAAAGCTACAAATGTCTAACTCTCAAGTAAATGATCTTAAGACACAAGTGGCTGAATTTGAGACTGAAGTGTCTGATTTGAAAACTCAATTGGTTGATCAAGGTGCAAATATCAACAAACTTATGGCAATTATGGCTGCTAATGGGATGAACATATAGGCTGAAAAATATCATATAAGTAATAAATACTTTTAAACTTCAATTAAGCTTTCAAATGTTGCTTTCCATGGTTGAATTTGTGTTAAAAGAAGAAAATGTTTGCTGTGATAAAGATTAATGCAGAGTAGCTGCTGAAACACAACTAAACATCCAAACTTGTAAGGTTTAATGTCATAAACACTTTTATTGTTCTCTACATCTAACATGTTCTATATTTTCTGAGACAATAATGAAGATACTATTTTTAGTTTATAAACTTTGAGGCCTCAACTTTTAGTTAGGCACTGCTAACAGAAGAAAGAAATACCTTAACATTAAAACTGAGAGGAGTGCTTCCTGCAGGTTCAAAGTTGTTGTCCCATGAAATTATTTACGGGATTCTTGTTTTGATCTTCGCGTACATACAAGCATCTAATGAATCAACAGATCTAACAAAAGAAAATGAGGGAAGATGAGTATTGTAAATTTGTACTCAAGTATGTAGAACAGAATTTACCAAACTTAAAAGTAAAAAGGTGGCTAACATTATATTTAGAAAATTATATAGGTATTTTATTTGGGAAACGTTAGATTATTAGCCACAAAAGTAGATGAAAATTGGTTTTCTTTATTCACCTATTGTTGGTTGTTATGTGCTTTGATGATGATACTCCATTTGTGTTCCTATGTCACTATCAGAACTTTAGTGCTACTGATGATTGACTAATAGTTGTTCAATATTTTTCGTAAATGGTGCTCATTACTTCAGATTGATATTTTAGTGCTGACATAATTACTTCTTCAATTGTGCAGGAGCTCTTGGGTTGCTTTCCCTTCCTCAAGCTTCTCGGTTAGTTTAAAACTTGCTCTAATAGTTCTCATATTTTGGGATTCATAAATATATCTCTATGCACATGGGACAACTTTCTTGAAGTCTATTTTCATATTACAGCTTCAACCAGAATCCGATTCTGCGGATCCTCTAAATTCTATGGATATTGATTTTGGTTGTTATAATGCTAGTATAGCTATAGTTCTGGAAAATTCACAATTTATTATTTAAACATTTCTTTCTTTATATACATTTTTTTTAATTTCATAACTATTTGACTGATTTATGTCTATATTGTTTTTTGATTTGCAGATAGAGTTTTTTCTGGAAGGTCAATAACCACAAGGTTGAAGGTTTTAATTAAGCATTTTCTTAGGATATGGATTTTAAAATTTCAGCTTTTTGGATTATATAATTTGGTTTTGTGGTACTTAGATTATGTAAGCAACTGTTTATTGCCTAGCTAGTTGGGTATTTTGTTGAATCAGTGAATCTACTATTTTTTTTATAAGATAATTACTTTTTATTTTAAATGTTTATTGACTTTTGTCTCTTATATTATCACGATTTATAATCATTTATTGGCAAATAATATTTGGTCAATGAAAATTAAAATTTAATGACGAATAATATTAACTCTTTAGAATTAATAGTATTGTCATTATATATATTCATTTAGTTATGACAACTGATATTGTCACTAATATTAACTATTTGGTGACAAGTTATGAGTTTTATCGTCACAATAAGTATTCAAATAGTGACAGAAAAATGTGTCATAGAAATTAACTCTTTGGTGACAAACTATATCGTCACTGTTATATATTCATTTAGTCACAACAACTAATTTTGTCACTATTAGTAACTCTTTTTGTGACGAGATGCATATATCGTCACCATAAGTATTCAATTAGTGACATTGAAAAATGTGTCCCAAAAAATAACTCTTTGGTGACAAATTATTTTGTAATATTATTTAAAATATGAAATGACAATGACATAATTGTCATGTTAAATATATTATTAGGTGATGAATTATTCTGTCGTCATTTATTTTCTTATTTTTGGTGACGATAAACACAATAACATGACGAAAGAATAATCATAAATATCACAATATTGTCGTCATTAAAATTAGATGATTTAAATTGAGTAAACATATTTTCGTCACTAAAACAATATCATTTAATGACGAAAAACGATTTTTGTCATTTAATGCACCAAGTTTTGATGACGAAACATAATATAGAGTGACAAAAGTTTCATTCAAATAGTGACCCTATTAACGTCACTAAAAGTAATTAATTATAGTGACAATGATGTAAATCGTCACTATAAGTTAAAATATTTAGTGACGACATCAAATATTGTCAAATATACCTAATACCACGCTCATACGGTGACGGCCTCTGTGACGATTAACAATCGTCACGAAATGTTTTAGTGACGAAAAATGAATTTTATGTGACAAATTTTAGCGTTATTTTTTGTGTGATTGCATTATCAATATCATAAAGCATAAGAATTAAATGAGTATATTATTATCACAAAAAACAACAATGATATGGTCAAAGAAGGTAAAAAAAATTGGCCCAGGAACAGCAACATAAAAGGAGAACAGTTATAGGAGTTCAAAGTCTTTAATCAAAATCCGATGTAGAAGGAACAGATTGTGGAGATGGATTCTCTAACCACCAACATATATTAACTCTCTATTTATTGCAGCTTTAGAACAATTTAAGATATTGTGAACTGAACATCAGTTAATGAAGCGAGTATCAATAGAAACTAAATGAATGGGACCGTCAATCGAAAATGAAATGTTACGTGAATAAGAACCAACAAACCTGAAGCGTACCACGAGGAATAGTAACCACCTCCCATTTATCTCTGAAAGTGTCTCTTCCCTTCTGCAAGAATTTCAATGCTCTTACAACCTGCAAATCATATTACACCAAAAATTATAGGATCGAAATTCTTCCACAAGAAAGTGATGGGATAAAAAAAATCATCGAGCCAACCTTCAAGTACAAATAATAGGTACATTAAGAATTCACTCACGTATACATAAACTAGTTGGAAGTACAGGGTAAATAGAAAATATAAACACCAAAACCATTTTTATACAAATCTACATGAAGTGTACATTAAGATATCTAACTACAGATAAGGCAATTTAACTACATACAAGGTAGCCCACCATTTTTTTGTAGTGTAAGATTGGGTAAGCAAACAATCATTCATATATGTAAAAAAGTGAAAACATGCAAGGCCTATCCTAGATATAGCTTATAAACACATAAAAAATATAGCCTACATACAATTTTATATGATACAGACTTGACATAGCACCACTATGAACAACTAAAAATGATAGCAGAACAAAGGAAAAAATTGTAAATACAACATATTGTTAATGCTTCTAACCTGTGCCATGCTTGCTCATAGCAGAAGATTGAACTTTTTATGAGCTTCACAGTAGGATAATCACTTGTTCCATCTGTATCACCGACTCACTTCAAATATTGAACAGCAAACACTGTTGAAACTAGTGTAGTGTACCCCAAGCATAGAATAGCATACCATTTTGTTGTAAAGCAGACAAAAGGGATTCTTCGCTCTTAGTGCTTGTGTATATGACTCGGGGCTTCGCTTGGGATTTAACTGAACCAGAATCAGTCAAAAGAACTTGTATTATATGCACAACATTGAAAGTTACATGTTAAACAATATATGATTCCTTAATAAATGACAACCAACATCATATAAAAATCAGATAATCAAGGAAGTAATTTAATGTCAACAAGTAAGACATATTCCTCCCTGTCAATTGTAGTAAACATAAAAATAAAATCTGGTTAGGGTTACATGAAATTGACTGCTATTCTAGCAATGAGACAAAATCTCTTACCTATATCAATCAGAGAAAAATCAGAGCTCCCATCCTCCCAAAATTCCATCACATAAAGATGGCGAATACTGGAATCATAATAAGAAACTCCAACTCTGGCAATAAAGTGCTAATCATGAATCATCTAAAAATCAAAGTATCATTTAATATCAATCAAGAAAAATACTAGTTACTAGGCAACATATAAGGTTTAAATTGTGGGTATACCTGTTAGTTAAATCAACCTTTCAATTGCTAATTACTATAATTAACTGTTAGACAAGGATTCTTAACAACAAACCACTATGCATATAAGAAGGCTAAGAAGCTTACCTATGGCCATGCGCGACACATGACATATAGACCTGCACATATATAGCCACAAAATGAGGGGAGAAATGGATAAAATAAATTAGCAAATGACATTTACAAATACAAACACATATTTAGGTAAGTCACAACATGCAAATTGTAATGGACGAAAATAAAATACAATTATTGTAAAAATTCTAATGATTGCAATGGTGCGACAACTGTTGGCGTATTATATTTGATTAGATAAATTTAAAAGCCTCCTTAAAACTGTCGAAGAAGTGGATTCTTCAACTTATTAGAATAACTTTTGTTGAAAACTGTAATTACATTTGTTACAATAGCAAGCACCTCAATATGGACCACAATAGCTCCTGTAACATTCCAGTATAAAAGTATATTAGGTATGACATTTGAGTACTAATATATTGCTTACATTTGATAAATTCAATCCAATCAACGAAAAGGTCAATTAAATTTTGACAAATTGCTTCACCAATAGCTAGCAATTCATACCTAGGTCAAAAGACAATAGCTAGCACAATAAAATCGAATCAGCTACTTCTGCTAATTATGCATATCACGTTAAGAATTAAACGGTCACAAAGAACAATCAAATGATTTCTAAGAGTATCAAAAATTTATAAACAATTAAACCCAAAAATAAAAATAAATTAACATTGGGTTTAACGGATAGATATAATCATACATATCATTGATACCTCAGTATACGACTAATTTGTTGCAGAACAAAACGATGGGAGATAACGAAGTGGCATACCGAAGAAGATGAAGAAGAAAATCATGTCAGCAAGTAATGGAATATGGAGAAACAAAGTTGTTGAAAAAAAATTACCTTCGAACAAATTGCATTGACGGGTCTTTGGGTCTTCGCAGTTAGGCTTTTGCAATTGGGATAGAGAGAACAGATTTTTAAAGTGTTAAATACGTAAGTATACAACAAAAAGAAAATAATTACAAGAAAAGTGCATCAACCAATTAATTACAAAAAGAGAACCCATATTACAAAAATAGTACAATTCACATTAATAAGAAAACCTAAAATCGAGACAAATAAGCTGCCATAATTAATAATTCAAATTCAAATATTTAGATCTAACAACAAAACAAATTCAAATTCAAAATAATAATTCAAATTTAAATATTCAAATTCAAATCTTCATCTCCCTCACATACACTTTGAAATAATAGTCCACCGCTACACCGCCGCTACACCTCACATACTCCGCCGCACACCGTCGCGAATCTCCGTTGTCCAAAACGCCAATGAGAATAAGAAGAAGATTCAGCCTCTGAAAAGTTTTTAAAAATAAATAAATGTATTTAATAATGTTACGAATTTTTTTATAACTATTTTGTTTCTCATAAATAATAAAATGGTTACCTTTGTATGAATGGTTTGGCTACCAATCGCATCACATTCAAACGAAATTGGTAACTTAATAAAATTGAATTAGTTACGGCAGTACGAAGGTTTGGCTACCAACCGAATGAAGGTTTAGCTACCAACCAATCACATTCAAAATAATTGGTAACTTAATAAAACTTAATTAGTTACCTTGGATACCCAACGCAATATGAAAAAATTGAATGTGTAAAGGTGAAAAAATTGAAGGTGTCTTAGTATGAATTGGTTACCTTGAGTGCGAAGGTTTGGCAAACCAATCGAATGAAGGTTTGGCTACCAATCGCATGCATCACATTCAAAATAATTGGTAACTTAATAAAAAGCTCAATTAGTTACCTTGGAACCAACTGCAATATAAAAAATTGAAGATTTGTCGTGAATAGAGGTGAGATGGGGCATACCTTCAAAATTAAAACTGCATTAAAAAGAAAATATACATGATTGATGGGGCATACCTTATAGAGTGACCTTCACAGGATAGACCCTATGATGTCAACGATGAAGCCAAAAACAAAATACAAAGCGGATGGAACAATTAAATGTTACTTTATACATCACAATTTATAAATAAAATCATGCAAAGACAACGAAGAATTGTTCGACAAGATGGCAACACATCGTCCAAATTTTAAAACATGGTTGTAGCAACACATCGCCTGACAAATGACGGCATTTCCATCCAAACCTAACAACCTCAAAGGAAGCATGCAAATTTTCGCACTTATTTAATCATCCAGCGAGGAGTTTTCCATTTTGGATTCACATATTTGAGATTTCAATTTATTTTGTACTATCAAGTACTCCTATATATATATATATATATATATATATATATATATAGAATACGTTGAATGAAGAAAAAGGGTGATGACTAACTGCAGTTGTTATAGATGAGGAGAGGGAAAAGAAGCCATGTGTATAACTAATCCCTAAATTAAGGAATTCTAATTGAATATTAATTCCCTAAATTAAGGAATTCTACTTACACTAGAATATGTAAATAAATATGAAAGTGTATTAGTTATGTAATTATTATATGAGTGCACTATTGTTGTAATTTTTTTTAAAAATGTAATAAAATATGTAAATCACCCATTTTTAAATTGGTACCAAAAATATTCTATCATCTCAATTTTGCGAGAAAAAAATATAAATTGTGAAGGAAATTTCTTTTGCTAATAACTATATTATCACTATTTTTTTTTCTCACTGTTCCTATAAAACTTCTCATGTTATTTCTTCACAAAATTTCCTTCGCTACATCTCTAATTAGTGATCTTACTCTTCTTTTTTACAAATTTATTTTTAAAAAATAAATAAATAAAATAGGGATAAAATTGATATTACATTAATATGGGTCAAACTAACTTATTAGGAATGACTTATAAGTCATTTTTAAATAATTTTATTTTGTTTTAGTTCATAAAACATAATAAAATTTTCTTCATCTTTATGTTTTATCTTAGAATCGATAGTATTATAATTTAATTTTATAATATATTTAAAGAAAAAAGTAAAAGAAGAATTTGGAATAGTGAGGGTATACCATTACTATTCTTTTTATGTTTTATTTTGGACTTAAAAATATGTTCATGATTTAAGTTACTCCTCCGCCTAAGAATAAAAAGTTAAGTATTATTTTATGTAATCTCAAGTTAAATATTTACTTATACCAATTTATCTAGGAATTGTAATAATAATAATAATTGTAATAATTATTATTATATTGATAATAATAAATTTTAAATACTTAAAATAATAATAATAATAATAATAATGAAAATACCCAAAAATAATATAAAGCGATTTATAAATTAAATACCCTAAATATAAAATTACATTCAAAGTTTTTTAACCATTGAATCAAAATTTATTTTATTTTTTTGTACTAGTCGTGGGTATCAATGTTTTTCGAATAAAATTTAATATTTTGATGATTTTTCTTTTTATTATATAGGACTCGATCAAATTAAATTTAAATTTAAAAAACCCAAGGGTAAGTATAAGAATCGATCTAATAAATTACAAAGATGAGTACATTAGCGAATAACAAATATTTATAATAGAAATATTTGCGAGAGTTCAATAATTAAAAATAGTCACTACAATTACAAATAGTTTTTTCTTTGAAAAACAATATATTTATCGTTAAATTTCATAATAAAGTCATATTACAACTAAACTCTAATGGATAAGATAGAATAATGATGTGTGAGTTCTTTTATTTTTTTCAATTCATATATTCATATACATTGATATTTAATACGAATAATTTATCTAGACACTCTTATTTTAATTTTAATTATTATTTTAAATATTATTTTTATTATTATTATTATTTTAATAATAATAATTATTATTATTACAATTATTACAATTATTATTATTATAATAATAATTGTAATAATTAAAATAATAATAATTATTATTATTATTAAATTAATAATAACAATAATAATAATTAAAATTATTATTATTATTATTATTTTATTATTATTTAAAATTTTAATTATCGCATTGGTAAACACTTTTGTCTTGTGAACACTTTTTAGTTTCTAACATTGGTAAATCAGTACGCAAAGCAGTTACGACTTATTTCATGGTGACAAATCGTGTTGAAATTTATATCTCAATATATCATCTTTTGTATTTTGTTCTAGTCTTAATACTGACAGGCTTTGCAGGATTAGTACCATAATAATAATAATAATTATTATTTTATTATTATTTAAAATTTTAATTATTATTTATTATTATTTAAATTATTTAAAATTTATTATTATTATTATTATAATTATTATTATTATAATTATTATTATTATTATTAGGTGGTTTAAATATTAGTGTTACATAAATTTTAGCATAATAGGTAGATGGTCTAGTAGCTTTTGTTAGAATATAAAGTTTCTAGTTTGGAAAGGTCTGGAGTTTGATACTTGTGAGCAACATTATTTTTAAGGAAATTTTTAAGCCAGACATTTCTGTCCTCCATGTCAGCAATAATGCGCCACGTCAAAGAAAAATAACGGAATATATACGCATCAACAAGATTCCGCCTATTTTTCGAATTTAAAATTAAAAAACAATGACCATTTTGTAATTTTTGAGAGTACAATTATTCGATTGTAACAAAAAATATTTCGATAACCACAATTAAATCGGAGCTTAGTACAATGACCAAAAAGTATATTATTCCCATTTGTTGTTCAATTGATTTGGGATGCTTCAATAACACAACCATCATGAAATAATAATAATAATAATAATAATAATAATAATAATAATAATAGCAGTCATAATAATAATAATAATAATAATAATAATAATAATAATAATAATAATAATAATAATAATAATAATAATAATAATAATTTATTGATAATAATAATAATAACAACAACAACAACAATAATAATAATAACAACAATAATAATAATTGCATGATAATAATAATAATAATAATAATAATAATAATAATAATAATAATAATAATAATAATAATAATAATAATAATAATAATAATAATAATAATAATAATAATAATAATAATAATAATAATAATTACAACAACAACAACAATAATAACAATAATAATAATTACGTGATAATAATAATAATAATAATAATAATAATAATAATAATAATAATAATAATAATAATAATAATAATAATAAGCAACAAGCAAATTTAGCTGTCCATGGTTAGAATTTGACAAGAATTGGTGATATTACGAATGGTTTGGTTACACTCATGACTCAACTGCTTAGTTTTGTTGTTTTCCTCATAACTATATTAAGATTTTGCATTGAGGACATAAATTGAGCTACAATTTTACTTGAATTGTTGAATTTTAATTTTTACTTGTGCTATATTTTATTAATGTCCGTTTAAGAATTCGTAGCCAACTGTTCTTTTACCTTCTTATATTACAATGAATTTTTCATTTTTAGTCTTCAACATTGCGGTTAATGATTAGTTAGATTTTTAGATAGTATTTGTAAGACCCCAAATTTTATGAATAAAGATTTAAATTTCTCGAAATATTTTTTTGAATATTATGGTGTGGATTTGATATAATGTTATAGTTGTGGGTAATATTTATAAATTTTGCAAAAGTACGAAGTTGTTATATAATATTCGATTGGTTCAGGGAATATTCGTTTTAACAGGGAATATTCGTATAACAAGACAATCATTGGTGGACCCTAGCGGAATTATTGTCGAATTGAGAAAACGACAAAAATATTTTATGAAAATAACTATGGAAGTTTTACTGTTAAATGTTGAAACACCCGTTAAAAGTACACTAATCTGCGTGGTTGCATAAGAGCAGCACGGTATTGATTATTAATGCTTACGTGAGAAGTCACTCAATTTTATTCAATTATTGCTACAAAGAATTGTTGCATAAGATCTCACGTTATTTGATTCAATTATTGTCAATATTTTATATATTATTAAATCAATAATTGAGATAACAAAGTTATTAATATTATTATTTGCAATATTAACGATGTCTGAAGTTCATCAAGGAGAGGTTTGGTCACCTAATTATGAGCCAATAGGGAGAAATCCTTATTGGAAAGCCCCCTCTTTCCAGGAACGACACAGTCGATTAATAGTGTGAATTATAATAATGATGATGAATTTTGTTTTATTATTATTATAAATGTAATAAAATAGAAAACTTTTTATCTAAAACAGAATACTTTTTATAAAGTTTTGTTTTATTTGATTATAAATATAATATATTATATTTTATTATGCATAGTGTTTGCATAAGGCTGCGATAGTATTTGCATAGTAAAAATCATTTTATATAAAATGTAATACTTTTATAAAGTTATTTGTTTTATTAGATTTTAAATAATATATATATATATATATATATATAAATAGAATATATTATATTTTATCAGCATAGTATCCTTTCCATTCTCCTATAAATAGGATGCTTAGTTAGAATTGAAAACACACCAGAAATTCAGAGAATTCTTCTTCTATAATCTTGAGTGTATTTCTTTAGAGTTTTAAGAAGCTTTGAGCATAGAAAATAGTATAAGTTTTCTTCAAGAATATCCTCGCCCTACCAGTCGGAATACTCTTCTTTCTAAGGTAAGGGGTATTATTTCTTTCGTATTCATGAAGAGAATTATTTTCTTTCAAATACTCATAAGAGTTGTTATTCCATTCTTTATTTTTTTTGTAAGAATAACCTGTCTATGCGAAGTACCGCATACATGGTGAAATTCTTCTGTTATTCCATTCTTTATTATTACATTGGAATAACCACCGTGCAAGGTTCTATCGCATGCACAGTGAATTCTCATTGTTATTCCATTCATTATTATTCATTGGAATAACCTCATGTCGCGGTTTATCGCATGCACTGGTGAATTTCATTATTCCATTCTTTATTATTACATTGAATATCATGTATGCATGCGGATTACGCATGACCTAGTTCTATTCTTTATTATTCGCCGGAATATCACATGCATGCGGATTCTGCATGACTTCGGTTCCATTCTTTATTATTTTGTTGGAATATCACATGCATGCGGATTATGCATGACCTAGTTCCATTCTTTATTATTCTCATTTGGAATAACTCGCCTATGTGGATTACCGCATGCATGGTGAATGATCCTTTGTATTCATTCCTTATTAAATTGTGGAAATGATCCGTCTACGTGGATTACTGCATGGCGAGCAAAAATCCATTTGCGCTTTCATATATTCTATTATACTCATTGGTTAAAGTTTTGGCTTCTATACTCCATGAAATTAGTAGAATATCCTCGGATATTTGGGCTTCATCCAAATCTTTTCATGGAAATATTCTTCCGAGCATTCTTGAATTTTACTTCACAAAGCAAAGATCATGTTGACAATTTGGACATTATTGAGTTCAGGATAAATTAACTTATAAATCTTTAAAATTTATTCTTGAACTTGTTTAATTGAATTATTATGTCATTGTCATCATACTCATGTTTATATTATGTTGAAAGTCATCTGTGGCCTATAGTGCATAGATGTACTTGGTATGATTATGACCAAGGATTATTTGGTATAATCATGACCGTAATGTTATAAATGATGCGGTAAAAGTCCTCATTGGTCCGTAGTGCATTGATGGACAGTTGTTGGCATGATCATGACCATTGATGAAAACACGAATATCCTTGGTCCGTAGTGCATGGATAATTTATGGTTGTGATACTAATGAATATCCTTGGCCGTAGTGCAGGGATGATGTGGATTATTTATTGAGCCGAGTCTCAGCGATAAAAGTAATGAAAAACCTTTTAAATCATAGAAGATAGTAGATTTTAGTCTCTCCTTGACTCTTCTAATGGATTGTTTGTTCCGCTGCAGTTAAATTTGATGTTTGTTATATTGTATCAGTTTAACACTGTTGAAGGCTAACGATAATTTATTCTGCATTATCTTAGTCATAATATCTCTTACTGGGCTAGTTTAGCTCACCCTTTTGCTTTCATTGTTCTCTTCAGGAAATGAGAACGTAGCAGGGACTAGTCGAGGAATGGAGTGATGGTCCAGATGATAGCATTAGTAGTCCTCACTATTCTATGAAATAGTGTGATAATAAATGTATTGAGGACTTATTTTGAGTTTCGAAAATTGCTTTTAGAGACAATATTTGTATTAAAACTCACTGCTCATGTTGTATATTTAAGGTTGTATTTGTATTCTGTACCATGTATTTGGCGACTCAGAATAGGTGATGTATACCTATTTTGGGGGCGTCACAGTTGGTATCAGAGCTTAGGGATATGATCCCTGGCTGAGATGTGAGATAAGAACTAGGAGGGGAGGAGACGGGGAATTCCTTCGCTAGTATGACCTACCTAAGTTTACTTGTTATTTAATTGGTCGGTCAGAGTATAGGGATAATATGTGATATGTCAATTAACCCTTGTTTTGTGACAGTGTTTGAAAATGGCATCTGAAAATGTTAAGATCAGCAATAAAGCACATGAGACCGTTGAGTCACCAACGATCAATACTCGGGATAATGTGCAATAGGAAGACAATAATCCTCAGGTAAATAACAACACCGATCAAATGATGAACGATGGGATGTTCAGAGGCTTTATGCAATTCATGCAACATCAGGTAAGAGAGACTCCTGTTCAAAATATAGGTGGAAATAATGGCAACCCACGGCATTCGGGCCACCGCTTAGCGCTTCAAGGAGCTTAGACCACCAGAGTTTTTGGGAAAGCCAGAACCACTTAAGGCGGAGACGTGGTTAAAGCAGATCACCAAGATATTTGATGTATTGGGATGCTCTGAGGAGAAAAAGGTTCCCTTTGCCACCTTTATGTTGCGTGAAGAGGCAGATTACTGGTGGGAATCTGTAAAACGTACCCAGCCTGAAGCACTCAAGATGTCTTGGGAGAAGTTTCAAGAATTGTTCAACGACAAGTACTTTCCTGAAAGTATTCGTCACATGAAGGAGGTGGAATTCATCAAGCTGGAACAAAACAACATGACTGTGTCGCAGTACGAAGCCAAGTTTGCCGAGTTGTCCCGGTTTGGGTCCCATTTGGTTGATAATGAGGAGAGAATGACGTGAATGTTTCTAAGAGGTTTAAAACCCGAGATACGTTAATATCTTATCTCTCATAAACTGTGTTTGTATTCAGATGTTGTTAATAGGGCTCAGTTATTGGAGCGCGATAATGAGTCAACCCAACCAAAAGAGAGCAGCCAACAAAATGATAATACCAGTGATAGCAGTCATCGAAGCGGTGACAATAAGCGTGGAAGGAATCAACATGCCAGAAATGGTAACCACTTCAGTGGTAATCATGGCCAAAACAATAAGAATGGACATTTCAAGAAGAGGAGATTCAACAATAATGGAAAGACGTCAGCATCAGCACCCGTTGTTAAGGAAGGAAAACGACCGCCAGTTAGATGCTACAGATGCGGAGAGGAGGAACACATAAGTCCAAACTGTGCGCAGCAGTCCAAAACATTTTACAATTGTGGAAGAGAAGGTCACCTAGCTCGATTTTGTCATTCAGGGAAGGCAAGTTCAGCTGGGATGGAACGACCTGGTCGATTAATAGTGTGAATTATAATAATGATGATGAATTTTGTTTTATTATTATTATAAATGTAATAAAACAAAAAACTTTTTATATAAAACAGAATACGTTTTATAAAGTTTTGTTTTATTTGATTATAAATAGAATATATTATATTTTATTATGCATAGTGTTTGCATAGTGCCTGCATAGTGTTTGCATAATAAAATCTTTTTATATAAAACAGAATACTTATATAAAGTTATTAGTTTTATTAGATTTTAAATAATATATATATATATATATATATATATATTTTATAAATAGAATATATTATATTTTATTGCATAGTATCCTTTCCATTCTCCTATAAATAGGATGCTTATTTAGAATTGAAAACACACCAGAAATTCAAAGAATTCTTCTTCTATAATCTTGAGTGTATTTCTTTAGAGTTTTAAGAAGCTTTGAGCATAGAAAACAGTATAAGTTTTCTTCAAGAATATCCTCGCCCTACCAGTCAGAATACTCTTCTTTCTAAGGTAAGGGATATTATTTCTTTCGTATTCATGAAGAGAATTATTTTCTTTCAAATACTCGTAAGAGCTATTATTCCATTCTTTATTATTATGTTGGAATAACCTGTCTATGCGAAGTATCGCATACATGGTGAAATTCTTCTGTTATTCCATTCTTTATTATTCTGTTGGAATAACCTGTCTGTGCGGTCTATTGCATGCCTGGTGAATTCTGTTGTTATTCCATTCTTTATTATTCTCGTTAGAATAACTTTGTCTGCAATGCGGTCTATCGCATGCACCGTGAATTCATTTGTTATTCCATTATTTATTATTACATTGGAATATCATATATGCATGCGCGATTACGCATGACCTAGTTCCATTCTTTATTATTACGTTTTAATATCACATGCGTGCGGATTCACGCGTGACTGGTTCCATTCTTTATTATTCATTTGAAATATCTTGTGCATGCGGATTCGCGCATAACTTTGTTCCATTCTTTATTATTCATTGGAATAACTTGTCTATGTGGATTACTGCATGCATGGTGAATGATCCTTTGTATTCATTCCTTATTAAATTATGGAAATGATCATTTACGTGGATTACTGCATGGCGAACAAAAATCTATTTGCGCTTCATATATTCTATTATACTCAGTTGGTTAAAGTTTTGGCTTCTATACTCCATGAAATTAGTAGAACATCCTGGATATTTGCGCTTCATCCAGTATCTTTTCATGAAAGTAACCAGGATCGTAGTGTTTGCCAAACAATGAAGAAACTGATGGAGTATACACAAAAATACTGGTCAGCCTCTGAATAATAAGGCTAAAGGATTAAGCATTGGGTCAGTCCCTTGATGATAAGTGAACGAGAGATCACAAGGAGAAAGCAAGCTGGACACGCCACAAATCTGAAGTGTCTTGTTATTTAGAAGGGGCCAGAGCAAGAAGTCAAGCCATCAGTATCTGAGAACAGTCGAGGCAAACAGAAGTGTTGAAGCACTGCACTAGAGACCGAAGAGGTGTTCCACATTGGAGATCTAATAAACACTCTTCCAGATTGTAGTGTTAACTCCACAAGTCAAGAAGCAACAGTCAACAAGACACTACGATCAAGTCCGAGAAGATATGCATCAGAATCGTAGAGTTTGAACAACTGAAGATTGAGGCATTGAGAACGGCTCAATCTGAAGACTGATATTCGAATAGAGCTTATTGAGAGCATCGATGTAAAAGGACAACCTCTGATTTAGAAATCAGAATCAAGAAATAAAGTTGACTACCTGCCCGAGACATGGAAGTGACAATTTTGATGATGTAGGTGAAACTGTAGACTGCAGTGTCAGAAAGTTAGAAAAAGGTGTTATTTCACATCTGCATTCTGCACCAAATAACTCGAGATCTGTGAGGCAATTTGAATAGATTTCAACGGCTATTTTCCAATGGGAAGATTGGGAGGTAGTATAAATCAACAGAGCTTCAAAGATCAAAAAAGTGCGCTGATGATTGTGAGGTTGCAGAATCGTTGAGTTGGTGAATGCTATAGTTGACTCTACGAGTTCCACCAAAGATCAACAGAACAAGTCTCAGTGACAGTGAGACTACCAAGGTGGAAGTGAAGCAACTTTAAAGAAGAACTCAAATAGATCAAAGCTTCACTCAACAAAGATGAGAATGTCACTAAAAATGGCAGCCAAGTTGAGAGCCGAAAAGGCCAAGAAGATAGCATTCAGGAAAATGGCTGAGTACAAAGAAGATCAAGAGAGCCACTCTACAAATCACCATGAACCGAAAGCTAAAACTGAAAAAGTACAGAACCATATCTGCAAAGTATTCAAGAAGGGTTTAGGGATTGCTAAGTGCCAGACAAAGTCTACTAAAAACACAGAGACTTAGCAAACCCAGATGGTGATGGTGCAAAGCTGATACTGGATGAAGATGAGCAGAAAAGAGTAAAGATCAGCTGCATCAAAGAAGATGTGGTCCAGACTCGAAGCAGAATGCATAGAGGACCACACCAAGCTGCTAAGTACAAAAGATGTTCAGAGCATAATGACATCTTAGCAGCTCAGCACCACCACCAACAACAACAACTACAACAACAAGAAGCCAAGGCCTGAGGGGTCCTTATCCGAAGGGACTAAATGAAGATTCCAAGCCTCCTGGGCTTGAAGAGTTCCAAGGGAACTAGAGAAGTTCCAAGGCTGCTGGCCTTGAAGAGTTCTTTGTGAACTGAAGTCCCAAGGCTGCTGGCCTTGAAGGAATCTTAGTGATTCAGGGTGCTGCCCTTCCTTAGTAGAAATCCTGCTAGTTAAAAGCAGAAGAGTGGATTAGGAGCTTGAGTCTCTGAACCACTTAAAACCCCTTGCATCTTTTACTTTATGTCATTTACATTATGTACATTAACTGCTATAACTGCTATGTATGTGCTAACTGCTTACTACTAAGTTAACTCTACGAACAATGTATGATTGATTATGAATACATCAATGAAGGGATCTTTTACTTATTCCGTTGTGCTTGAAAAGATTCTTATGTTTGTCATATGCTACTTAATGAGCAATACAACTTAAAAAGTATTTGAATTTCAAAGGATCTATTCAACCCCCCTTCTATATCTATATTGTGCCTACTGGGAACTAACAGATGGTATCAGAGCGGGTTCTCATGCTACATTCAAAAGCTAATCGCTTTGAGTCTGATCCTAGGCATAAACATTGTTCTAAACTTAGTTTAGTAGTAAGTCACTTGTTATATGCAGATGAGCTCACACGTTGGAAAATTTTGTGTACAGGTAAATGTGCATATACACCTGAAGCTGCTCAGATTGGTCCATGTTTTTGATTGTCATATCAACAAGACCGATCCTTGCTCGCTGTCAATCCTGTTATCTGAAGACCAGGCTAGAAAGCTCAAGAGACATCAATAGAAAAGATTCAAACATCCACCTGCCTGAAAAGATGAAAAAGCCATACATGATAAGTAATGCTTATCCAGAGAAGAAAGAAGAACTTCTCAAACATGTGTCTGGCCAACTTGCAGCTGGATGTAAACCTTGTGAACTCAAGGATGTCAAAGAATTAGAGATGTTGACACTCTCTTAGTTTGTATCTTCAAGACCACGACTGATTGACTGAAGATCAACTGGAGCAACTAGCTGTCAGAAGCAAATGAGAGAACATGCACATCAATGTCTAAACTCAGTGTATCTAAGATAAATGTCTGTTAAGAAACTAACAGCAAAAAGGTACTGTTCCTCACTAACATAGATATGAACATCATATTTGCACCTTACTCATGAACTATAACAGCTTTCCTTCAAGTACTCATAATCTATCTAAAAAGGTGAAGAGAGAAAGTACACTGATGATAGAAACTCAAATGTCTATAAACTTTCTCTCCATCCAAGTTTTAGGATTGTAGATGATAACTTGAAAAAGACCTGAAATGGTTTTAAGAGCCTCACAGGTTGATTGAATGTAAAGAAATCTTTGCTGATGGGTTAATGTGCTTTGTACATCCTATGATCTAAGTGTTTAATGATACATAGAGTATGATCAGTTCTACAAGAGAATCTTGAAGATTCATAGAAACTGATCGCCTCCATGAATCAACCAGATGCTAATAAATCGTAGAGCTAATTCTCACTCTGTGAACATTTAAACTCTGTAATCATAACTCAGCATATGATGAAATTATCAAGGAAAAGAGTGTTTAATTAAAATGACAGATTTCTCTCACACTCACCACCATGCATCTCAAAATATATTATCTAAATGAAGTATATGCATGAATACGACTGATGGTGGTCAACATGATGATTATTCAAATATGAGGAATAGGGGTTTGGTAAACTAACCTAGCAGAACCCATTTGATCATGGGTACCAAAAATTAGAAATGAATAACCTGCAGGTACTTGGTCTATCCGACAACACTAAGGAATGCTAAAGCAAAAGACTACAGTCAAGACGAGTCAACCAGCAGAAGGCTTAAGACTGTTCAGAAATAATTCTGACAAAATTCCTATATGTCAAAGCCTGTCCTTGAAGACCTGCTGAGCTAATCTAAATGAAGCTCAAATGGCTGCATATCTTTATATGAAAGCAGGCCACTCAACTAGAGATGAAAAAGGGTCTTAGATGCTCAAGCATGCAAAACTTGTTCTCAAGGAAGCTCATATCAGAGGACTATCGAACATCAAACATTAGGAACTTAGTACGGGAGCAGAACTCCACGAGCACAAGCTAATGAGGAAGACTACGCTCATAGTGCTATCAAAGGATCGTAGAATGATCAACCCTGAAGATGCTCATTTCTACGATATAAGATATAAGAAGATTTAATGACTTCAGTCAGAAGGAGATATGCAGGAATGCTTCCTTATGTACATAAGGAAAAAGGAATCACACCTCACTGAAAAGACATCATCAACCATGGGGAAGCAGTGATCCGTTAAGGAACAATAGTACTGAAATGTTTTATGAAGCAATGTACCAGCTATAGAGTCCCAAAACTTTGTGGCTGATGAACCAAATGAAGATCCATAGTTAGTAGGAACGTCTCAAAACGTACTATTGATAATTTATCAGCCACCCAATTCAAAATCTTGGAGTGCCTACAATCAAACATATGATCGTAGTATAAAAGCAAGAAGACATCACACGATCACAGCAAATGCAATGGTCTAAAGTTGATAAAGAAACTCCTAACAGAAAAGGTCAAAAGAGATATCAGTTCAAATTACTCCTAAAGTACTTCATCTGGAAAACGCCTAAGGGACAAACTTGACCTTTAGCTCACTCTAAGAGGTTGGCCCTTCCTGAGCTACCTTATCCCAGAAGAATTGCTTAATCAAGTTCATCTCAAGAATCAAGACAATCAACGATCGCAGAGTAGAATTTAAGAGAACTCAACGATCGTGATGTAACCTCAACGATTGTAGTGCAACCTCAGCAATCGTAGAAACAGACTCGACGATCGCAGTCTTGCAAGAGGCTACTCTTAACTTATGAAGAGCTGAAAGAACGAGACAATTCTCAAGCATTCAGATAATGGGAGACAAGTTCGAATAATGATTGGAAAGATGTCTTGCCGAAGAAAAGTGCCCAAGACTTCATGAAGCAAATCAATGGCTGAATCATGAAAATTCAAAATGAGAAGAATTGCCGAAACCATCCACCGTAACATCTCTCAAAAGTTGATCGTTGAGTCAACAAAGGAAAATGTAGAGTCAATAGCTGTCCTATCATGCTACTCTACGAACTCAAGAGGTCAAAGGTCAATCCACGTCAATCAAACGTCCACTCTTCTAAAAGAAACATCTAACTGACAAGTTAATGAGGAGTTAAAGCTAGTTACTGGGCATCGTGCAACCAATGACTGGTTGACACATCAAAGAGTATGCAGAGTCAGAAGGAATTGCCATAAAGACAAATTCAAAATCCGCAAACAGCTACCCTAACCTATCTAATCTCTCTCCCTCCCATTTTCAAACCCTAAAATTCTCCTCGAAGCCAAACCACTCAAATTTCCAAAGCCCAAATTTCATTCAGTTAAATCTCTCTGAACCACATACCATATACCTTGAACTCCTCAAATGGCAGAATGGAAAGTTATAACGGGTACTCAACTCGGCTTTACAAAGTTTGAAGAATCAGAGACAAAGTTCAAGGACATACTTGAACTCATAAAGGAAGCTGGGTTCTCTGAGTGCCTAGAGGCCAACACTCCAGTTTATACAGAGATAGTGAAGCAGTTTTACTTAAATGCTTCAACGGACTCTGGGCTTCTGACTACGAAGGTGAAAGGATCTAGTCTGAAGATAAGAACATCAAACATCAATCAATGCCTAGGGTTTCCCAAAGAAGGTCTGATAGACCTGGATTAAATCGACATTGAAGAAGGCAAGAGACTAATGCGGTACCAAAGAAACCCTAGTCTGAAGGACATGAAGAAAAAGGAGTTTCCAGAGGAATTCGAGTTTCTTGCTGAAATAGTGGAAAAATGTATACTGTGCAAAGACACTGCACATGACACTGTACTCTACCAGCAGTTGAAGGTTATGTCCCTATAGTTCTGAAGAAGCAAATCAACTTTGGAGCTATCCTGTTCAATCAAATCTCCAAATGGATAAAAAAAGCTGAGTTGAAGAAATCTACAGACAAACCACTTACAAAAGTATTTCATGGAAGACTGTTGAGCATTGTGATGAAGAAGAAGCTGGGTAGCAAGATCAAGGATGATGAGGGAGAACCTCTGAATGTGCACAAAGTTATGTCTCCACAACTGTTTGTGAATTGGAAGAAAAACCCAAAGGAAAATAGGAGGCTAACACAAACTGGAAGCAGCAGAAAAGTCTCTGCAAAGAAGAGAAAAGCAAAGGAGGTGGAAAGCTCTGAGCCTGATGACTCTGCATCAGTTGCTGCAACACCAACAAAGAAGAAGCCTAAGAATGTGAAGAATGCGGAGGCTTCGTCAAGACATGTCTTCACTGACAAGAAGAAACAAGGAGCATGAGGAGAACAAACATCTACTGCTAAAAACCCAAAAAGAAAGAGTAACAGACTACTCCAAGAACCACCCAAGAAGAAAGCAAAAGTAATGAAAAAATCAGCCCCAGCTCCCCAGAAAAGTCCATCCAACCAAGAAGAACATGAAGAGTCTGAAGATGAGAAAGGAACTGAAAGTTCAAAGGTTGAATCCATGAAAGAAAGAGCCAAGGTTGTTGATGAAGGAGAGGAATGTGCAAACCCTAAGGAGAAGTCTCAGAGAATCCACTTTGATGATAAAGAAAGGTTGCAGGTTGACACAACAATATCCTCTACAGCAAACGCTCTAACAAACTCAAAGGATGTAGAGTCTGAGGAAGAAAAACATGCCCCTACTATTGTTGAACATCAATCTAGCCTGTCTGGTGATATAAATGATAATGATTCTGAAGAAGAAGGACATGCCCCCACCAATGCTGAAAATCAAGAAAGTTTGTCTGCTGACTCAAAGACCTCAGAGTTTGAAGAAGAAGAAGTATCTGATTCTCCCATAACTGAACCTCCAAGAAGAAGAAGGAGTCACAGATTGATAGCTCAATTTGCCTCAAAGAAGAGAAATGATCAATCTACTGAAATCATTAAATTAAGTGATGATGGATCTGAGTCACAGGAAGAGAGTGCTGAAGATGAGACTAGTATTGAAGAAGATGAATCCAACAAAGATGTTGCTGAAGAAGACTCTGGAAATGAAATTCAGCAAGAAGAATTCATTGATAAATCTGATGAAAGGAATCAGTAAAATTCAAGCTCAAAAAGGGAAGAAATAGAGAAAGATTTTGATTCTACACCTCAGGAATCAGAGGAACCAGAATACTATCCTGTTCTCTCTCTAGCCAGAATTAGCAGAAGAATTGTAGTGGAAGTCTTTGATGAACCACTAGCTGAACCAGCAGCAATATGGATAAATCATGGAAATGAACAACTTCGAGTTGTAAGAATGACTACAGATGAAGTACTTCACAACTAGAAAAACATGGAATTAGACTGCACAACAATACTGTATAACTCTGAATATCTTCTGATGAGATGGTTCTTTCCATGGATGCCTTGGCTAAAAGCACACAGTGAGAGAGATGAGAGTTACTTCAGCTGGTGCTACTCTCAGTTTCCAAATTTGGAACTTGTGTCACAAAACTTTCCCAGGGTAAAGAAGTTTGCAACCATGATGATCAATGACCAGCCCCATTACAAAGTCTATTGACATGCTGGCAATCACTATATTCCCTACGATCGTAGAGTGGACTCTGAAGGCAGAAGGTTTATGACCAAGGAGATAATCATAGAGTCTGCTCACTCTATCACTGATAGTGTTCAAGTTCAAGATGAGAAACATTCATCTGCTCAAGCACTGTTGTCCAACATCCCTTCATCTTCCAATATCGATTGGTACTCAACGATCTTTCAAATTGTCAACACTTTCGAAAATCTGTCCAAGGATGAAAATTGTAGAGTCCAAGCTAATGTTTAACAAAAAGTTCCCAGACCAGATGACCAAACTCCTATGGAGCAGGAGTTGTTGAGGAATTCTATTGAGCTGGTTGAGAAAATATTTCTAATTACTGAAGAGCCAAAGAGGTTGACAAAAATAGAAGATCACTCAGTTCAAGACAGAATCCAAGCCACCATGGCTGATGTATCTCTCAAAATCAAAGATAGAGATCACATCTATTTGAAGGCCTTAAATGATCAGAAGGCAGATGCACTATGAGCTCAAAAAGTAAATGAAGAGCAACTACAAGCCCTCTCTGACAAGATTGACAACTTGAATCAGTCCTTCTCTATGCAACTTGAGTTAAGCCAACAAGAAATCAAGATTGAAGTCGGTAACTCCTCCTATCTGATGGAGCAGCTTATGTCCAACATGGAGCATCTCTCCCAAATGATTAATGACGAAAAGGGGGAGAAAAAGAGGTATAGAAAAAGGCAGAGTAAAAAGTATTCAAGAAAGGGCAAGGAGAGTAGAAGGAAACAAGACAAGAAGACAAAGAAGAAGACAGTAGAAGAAGAAGCTGGTTCATCATCTGAGGGGGAGCTAAAGGATGATGAGCCTGTATTTGCAAAGACTGAGGGGGAGCCAGAAGAAGAAGAGGAGCATACATCTGTAGAGGAACAAACAAAAGAAATGAAGTCAACATCCCAAGGAAAGCAGAAGCAAAGAAATCAAACAGATGAATAGGGGGGTCAATGGACATCCTGACAAGCATACATGGAGCCAAAAGAGGTACATCTCTAACTAGTTAGGTATGTTACGGATCCGAGGATGTAAAATGTCGATGTATTAGATTCCACATCATTATAAATGACATTCATGATTATCTGTTTTAGAAATCTGACTACTCATTTGTATATAAGATTCATTCATAACATGCATATGCACTTATTGTTTTGTTATAATCAAATAGGGGAGATTATGGGAATAAACATGTGAATGATATTCCTATTTACATATGATTTGATTATGATATATATATATATATATATATATATATATATATATATATGAATGAATATGAAAGTATGCTTTCATTAAGAAAAGCTGTAAAGTCCTTTGATAGATAATAGAAACATATGTACAAGGACTTGGAATGAATTGATCAAATGTGTTAGGTTGATCCTACATAAGCAAAACAACTTTGTAAAGTCCTTAAAAAGAAATGATGTACAAGGACTATAAATATAGTAAGATTAAGCATGTTAGGTTGTACTTATGATGTAATAGATAGGCTTGTCTGATCGTTGAGCACTGCACTAGAAATTGTAGTCTGCCAGGAGAGTCAAGGAAAACTCGAGAGCTATCGAGGCAAAATTGTAGTCTGTAAGATAGTAGATCTCGGAGTTCGTAGACTTCCAGGAGAGATGAGGAAGGATCGTAGTATGTCGAGGAGAACTTTCTTAGGACCGTAGTCTACCGAGAAAGTCATGTTCAGAATCGTAGAGACAGCCTACTTATGAGCCGACCGAGCATCTGCCAAAGCCAGTCAAGAATCGTAGACTACACTCGAAGTCGTAGAGTCTAATAATGTCAAAGCCAATTCAAGAATCATAAACTGCACTCAGAATCGTAGAGTCTACTGATCGTATCAAAGGCAGAGATCGTAGTCGAGCAAGATCAGATGAAGACAACAAGCACAATGACAGAAATCGTAGTATCAAGATCTGATCTCAAAGTCGTAATGTCTGCACAGACGAAGCTGAATCGTAGAGTGCAGATCTAAGACCTTAACAGATGTGCTCACAAGGCCACAGTAGAATCGTAGAGCAAACACGATTCTCAACAATTGAGCACTCCCAGAATATCCAAAGGAATGAAGCCTCTGGTTGGTAATGCAAAGATACATCTCACATGAAGGAACCCAGAGAGCACTCAATGAATGACATGCAAGCTAATAGAAGATCTAAGCATCAACTCAATCAGCATCCAGATTGAGTTGAAAAGCCATTCAAGGTAAAGTCTTCCACAAGATGATCATAAGAAGACTTCAGTAGCTGACTAAGGAAAGTCAGCATATGCAGTGGCTGTCTAGAAGAAAGATGACAACGATCCTGAAAGTAATAAGGATCGTAGTGTTTGCCAAATAAAGAAGAAACTGATGGAGTATACACAAAGATACTGGTCAGCCTTTGAATAACAAGGCTAAAGTGATTAAGCATTGGGTCAGTCCATTGATGATAAGTGAACGGGAGATCACAAGGAGAAAGCGAGCTAGACACCCCACAAATCTGAAGTGTCTTGTTATTAAGAAGGGGCCAGAGCAAGAAGTCAAGCCATCAGTATCTGAGAGCAGTTGAGGCAAACAGAAGTGTTGAAGCACTGCACTAGAGAAGGAAGAGGTGTTCCACATTGGAGAACTAATAAACAATCTTCCAAATCGTAATGTTAACTCCACAAGTCAAGAAGCAACAATCAACAAGACACTACGATCAAGTCTAAGAAGATATGCATCAGAATCGTAGAGTTCAAACAACTGAAGATTGAGGCATTGGCAACGGCTCAATCTGAAGACTGATATTCGAATAGAGCTTATTGAGAGCATCGATGCAAAAGGACAACCTCTGATTTAGAAATCAGAAGGAAGAAATAAAGTTGACTACCTGCCCGAGACATGAAAGTGACAATTCTGATGAGGTAGGTGAAACAGTAGACTGCAGTGTCAGAAAGTTAAAAAAAGGTGTTATGTCACATCTGCAGTCTGCACCAAATAACTCGAGATCTGTGAGGCAATTTGAATAGTTTTCAACAGCTACTTTCCAACGGGAAGATTGGGAGGTAGTATAAATCAATAGAGCTTCAAAGATCAAAAAAGTGCGCTGATGATTATGAGGTTGCAGAATCGTTGAGTTGGTGAATGCTATAGTTGACTCTACGAGTTCTACCAAAGATCAATAGAACAAGTCTCAGTGATAGTGAGACTACCAAGGTGGAAGTGAAGCAGCTTTAAAGAAGAACTCAAATAGATCTAAGCTTCACTCAACAAAGATGAGAATGCCACTAAAAATGGCAGCCAAGCTGAGAGCCGAAAAGGCCAAAAAGATAGCATTCAGGAAAATGGCTGAGTACAAAGAAGATCAAGAGAGCCACTCTACGAATCACCATGAACCGAAAGCTGAAACTGAAAAAGTGCAGAACTATATCTGCAAAGTATTCAAGAAGGGTTCAGGGATTGCTAAGTGCCAGACAAAGTCTACTAAAAGCACAGAGACTTAGCAAACCCAGATGGTGATGGTGCAAAGCTAATATCGGATGAAGATGAGCAGAAAAGAGTAAAGATCAGCTGCATCAAAGAAGATGTGGTCCAGACTCGAAGCAGAATGCATAGAGGACCACACCAAGCTGCTAAGTACAAAAGATGTTCAGAGCATAATGACATCTTAGCAGCTCATCACCACCACCAACAACAACAACTACAACAACAAGAAGCCAAGGCCTGAGGGGTCCTTGTCCGAAGGGACTAAATGAAGATTCCAAGCCTGTTGGGCTTGAAGAGTTCCAAGGGAACTAGAGAAGTTCCAAGCCTGCTGGCCTTGAAGAGTTCTTTGTGAACTGAAGTCCCAAGGCTGCTGGCCTTGAAGGAATCTTAGTGATTCAAGGTGCTGCCCTTCCTTAGTAGAAATCCTGCTAGTTAAAAGCAGAGGAGTGGATTAGGAGCTTGAGTCTCTGAACCACTTAAAACCCCTTACGTCTTTTACTTTATGTCATTTACATCATGTACATTAACTGCTATAACTGTTATGTATGTGCTAACTGCTTACTACTAAGTTAACTCTACGAACAATGTATGATTGATTATGAATACATCAATGAAGGGATCTTTTACTTATTCCATTGTGTTTAAAAAGATTCTTATGCCGTCGCCAATACATCTTGGTCGATGGCTGGCCATCGCCAATGACCCCGTCGGTAATGACACTCTTGCCGACGGCGCGCGATGGGAGCCAGGGGCGACGACCCATACGGCGACGGGAAGGGCGACGGACTCTGCCATCGCTTGATGACCTCATTCTGAAATGCGATTGGGTCATCGGCGACGGACATCTGGCTCGGACCGACCTATTTTTTTGTAGTGGATGCAAGCCAAGAAATTTTTGAGACAAGGATGTGTAAGATACTTAGCCTACATAGTTGATACACAGAAGAAGAGTGTGAAGTTAAAAGAGATACCGATCATAAGAGATTTTGTAGACGTATTTTCAGACGATTTACCTAGACTTTCGCCGGATCCAGAAATCGAGTTCGTGATTGACTTACTATCAGGAACGTCCCCGATATCTAAAGCTCCATATAGAATGACCCCAGTAGAGATGAAAGAGTTGATGGTGCAGTTGCAAGAATTGCTCGATAAGAAGCACAAGGACGGTTCAGATTGCACAAGGACGATTCAGATTCATTCTAATTTTAATTCAAAATAATAATAATAATAATAATAATAATAATAATAATAATAATAATAATAAAAATTAAAAATTAAAATTAAAATTGTGGTGGTGTGGTGAATTATGATACTTGTTATTAATGATTGTAATTTTTGTAGACATGTTTAGATTTTTCTGAATTTCTATTTTTAAAGGAAAATTAATTATTGTGGTGTTGTGGAGAATTATGATAATTTTTATGTCTAATTGCAAGTTATTTTAGGTTATAAATAGTCTTTAGGTAATATAGTATTTTTTGAATTTTAATTTAATTTTTCGTTACGTGGTGACTTCAAACAAGAGTAATTGCTAATATCTAATATCCTTAAATTATATCACCCGCACCGAGCCAAATAACTTCAACTAACTGCATTCCAATTTAGGAGAGACTAATTAATACCCCATAAGGAAACACAACCAATCACATTTTGGAAAATACTAGTAATAATTACATTAAGAAAACACAATCTTCCAAATCTAATGCTCTATCATGCATTTATTTGGAGCCTTAATGGGGGCCCACACATGAGCAACGATAGTGTAGATAGGTTTCTGGGGAAAGAAGCCAGACAACGGTCGCGTATTATTTTCGAAACGGTGAAACCTCTTCTATAAATTAGGGCCTTCCCTTTGCAGTTTCTCACACTTGATTAGAAATAAAACTTAGTGGTGAATTACATAATGGATAGAAAACTAAAAGTTGTTGATGTTCTTCAGGTGATAATTATAGTTTTTTTTTAATTTGTAGGGTTTTCTTCTTGTTATATTATATATATAGAGTATATCTGATATAGCTAATGAAGTATTCTAATTCTTAGAGTTATGACTTGTTTTGAAGGGTATGAATTTATTGATTACAGATGGGTTTTTTTCCATTCTAGGATTGGTGAGGAGTTTCCAACCCTCAAAACACATTTGATATTTCCCAGAAAGTTGATGTTTTAAAAGTATTTTTGATAAATTTATTAATTAATATGTTATGCACTAATTTTGTATCGGTAATATTGCACTATTTGAGAATTTACAAATTACTAGGTTTTCGGAAAAACATATATTTATCTAGATTATCTAATTTTAAATTATATCTTGAAGAATTTGGTATGCAAGTATCTATCATGTTTTTTTTTATTTCTGGTTTAACTCGTTTTGTTTTGAAAAATGAAGTTAAATCGTGAAGAGTTTCAAGGGAAATCCAGATCTGTTGAAGAGATCGACAAAGAGATATCGTTGTTACAAAAAGAGCGAGCAAGGTTAGTAGCAAAGAAAGAGAAAAATGACACAAAGATTGCTTTTTGGGAATCAGAAAATGAACGCATCAATGATGAGATGAAGCGTCTCCGGCTAGAGTTTGAAGCCTTAGTTGCTGCCCCCCTTTAGTTCCAAACTAGCTTCTCCTTCATTTCCCTTTGTGGCGGTTGTTGTTTCTCCTTTACTTTATTATGACAAAGTAAACTTGAAGAACTATAGGTTGATGTTGTTATTTTGAATTATGCATTTGTAACAAGTTTATTTTAATTTCTAGTATTTAAGTGCTGCAAAATTAATCATATCATTGATAAACTTTTATGAAACAAATAAATTAAACCTCAACACACCGCTAAAAACACATATAAACTGTGAACTATCAAATATTACAAATTTTAACATGTTGTCTTATTTCTTTTCTCATTTGTTATTCCACCCCTTGTATTGCTCTTCAAGTAATTTTTTTATTCAGTTACAAAATAATTGTAGATAAAGAGCTAAAGAGTAGGAGATAACAATTAATGCAAAAGAGTGGGACAAAAATGTGACATCAAAATTGGACTCAAATACGACACCATTAATGAAGACAAAGTATGTTGGATAAAAGATAAATACCATGTACTTATTCAAAATGGTACTTGGTTACTTCTTCTAGCTCTCTATCTCATCAAAACATAAATTCAATTATCAATGGATTAATCGAATGAAATAGGAAGCTAATGTCTCTCTAGATCATTTTAAGTCACGATAACTTTACAAAGGATACCATCAATTGGAAGGTATTGATTATGGAGAAATATTAAGACCTTATCTTTACATTGTTCATCAAGGCTACAACTATCTGACCTATATTGACACTTGCATTTTCTTTATTCTTACAGGTCCTTTATTAGATTGATATCAATAACGTGTTTTTAAATGGGTTAATTCCTGAGCGGAGATGTTTACATGATACAACTGCATAGTGTTTTGGCTCTTAATCTGACTCATGTCTGTAAAATACTTGAGTCTCTCTGGTCTAAACAATTTGCCTGGTTTTATCAATTACATGCAGCACTTTTAAGGTTAGGCTTCAATCAAAGACATTTTTTTTCTTTGCTGCTAGTTGGTGTTTGTGATTATCAATTGGCCAATGGCAGCGTTGCATATTTTCCGTCGAAGACTAGGGTAGAGATGAGATTTCAGTGGCAGTGATTAGTGGTTTAAATGATAAGATAGACTAGCATTGGACGAAAGATATAAGCCTCATAGGAGAAAGAACTCCGACTTCAACTTGGTCATTCTCCTTAACAACTTAGGAAGTGGGTTATGTCTGCTTTTATGATCAACGGATTCATTCAGGTGAATAACTGGCTTTGATACCAATTGATAAATGTAATGGGAGAATGAAGGTCCTTGAATGACCAAGGAATTGATAAAAAAAAACTAATTAAACTTTTAAAGTATCATCAAATTCATAATTTGGTCCCAAAAAAATTTGGACTTATAATTTACTACATTAAGTGCCTAGTTTGATATAGTTTAGCCCCCAATTTTTGAATCTGACCAAAATCAACCTAATACTGACGACATAAAAGAATCCGTCCCGGGTTTTGTGTATTTAATAACAGTTGACTGTATAAATATACAGTTTGACTTAATTTAAAAAATGACTATTTACAGTTCCGTTATCTCAAGTACCACCATATTCATGTTTCGGCCCCCAAAGAAAACTAAATTAAAATTATAAATATAATAATTTTTAGCCCTTTATAAACAGTAACTAATACCGTAGAAATATGGTATAAAATTATAAATATAATTTAAAATTATAAATGTTTATAAATAAAATTAATTATAAATACAATTTGTAAAATTTAAGTTGTGATATAATTTGTAAAATTTAAGACGTAAAATTTATAATTTATGATATAATTTATAATTTGCAAGATTTAAGTTGTAAAATTTATACATACAATTTGTTAAATTTAAGACGTAAAATTTATAATTTATGACATAATTTATAATTTACAAGATTTAAGTTGTAAAATTATACATAAAATTTGTAAAATTTAAGACGTAAAATTTATAATTTATGATATAATTTATAATTTGCAAGATTTAAGTTATAAAATTTATACATACAATTTGTTAAAATTTTAAAATTTGAAGGAACAAAACAATTTGAAGGATTAGAGAAAAGGGAGATAAGAGAGAGAGAGAGCAAATAGGTCATTTTTCTAGCTCTTTTTTCTTTTTTAATTTTTTTTCCTCCTTTTGTATGCTCTTCCAATATAAAAAGGGAATTATTTAATTTATTAAATTTTGGGCACTTTTGTCAATTTGTAAAAAGTTTAATGTTATTTAATTCGTGTTAAAAATATAATTTGTATGTTTAAAAGTTTATTGATTTTTTTTTTTGATAATGAAGTATTTTTTAAAATTTTAAAATAAAAAATTTTGTATATGGTAATCTATGTATTAATATTTAATTTTAATAATTTAACATATAATAATTATTTATAAAGATTTATACAGATTTAATACGTCAAAAATAGTAGAATTTATACAAATTTTATATGAATTAGGTACTTGATGTAGTAAATTGTGAATTTGGTGGTACTTGATGTAACATAAGTGTTATTAGCCTATATTCTATACGGTCAAACCGTATACAATTCTTATTTGCCCGTAAAATTAGGTATTTAGATCAATTCTGATCGGATTCTGAAATTTAAGCCTAAAGTGTAAACCCAAATTATCAGACGACGAAAAGGCAAAAGGCACGCGTGTCGGGCGGCGATATATCACAACGTAACACATTCTTTGCCAGAAATGCGTATGTTATGTTTACAGTCATCTTTTGTAGATAAAATATCATATGTTTACATAATAATATGAGAAAATGAACTGTAGGAGTCTCAGTCTCAAGGTCAACCTATCAATTGGTTGGATGTGTATGTAGCACACGAGATATGTCCGCTTTCGGTACGCTTAGGATAAGCGATAATAAGTTCACTTTATCCTAATATGTTGTTTATAAATTGCGACGACCTTTTTTAGTATTTATTTATTTATTTTTAACTATTTAATTGTTCATCTTCTGACAGGACACTTATAAGGGCTTAATGAACGAGCGCTATCCTGATGGCACCCCGTGTCCATCGATTGATCAAGAATTATGGGAGAGGGCGTCCATCGTGAAGAAAAATTATGTCAAAGGCCAAAGACAAAAACGGCGCCCGACCATCGATGCTGGCACAGCAGCTCGCCACCCATCTACCACATCGTGAGTTTTCTAGCCTATCATACTCTTGCTGACTGTGTGAGAAGCGATCTGTCAGGATCGTGATCTTCTTCGTATACTAGGCGGGCATCTGCAGTCTCTGAGTCCTGATGAGTTGGCGGAGGCAGTGGCGGCAGCAGCAGCAGGAGCAGCAACACAGCAGTAGAATGACGAGCAGGTATATATATATCGTTTATTGTTTAGCTACATTGTCTTATATGTTTATAGTCTCTGAGTCACTGTCTTACTTATATGTTTCACTACATTGTCTATTGTTTAGCTTTCCCTAAGTCGTAGCAGTATCAACACATGTAACATATATGTTTTATTACTTTGTTAATTACAGGATCCTAATTTGGATGATCCATGAAGAGCGCCTAGACTTGTTTTTTTAGATTTTTAAAGCCTTATACTCTTTTAGATTCATTCTTTGGACAATTGTATTGGTTTATATGGATGTTTACGATATCGATTGTATTGTGTTGGATGAATGTTTACAATTGTATTGTGTTGGATGAATGTTTATTCATGGATGATCAATGTTTATTATATAGTAGTTATATCATGGATGGATGTTAATATGAATGCTTGTATATACTGCTGTGTTGGGATTAAAAGCAGGTACAAAGCAGGTTATTTTTGGGAAATCAATAAAATAGGCAAAATTTAAAAAAAAAAAAAAACCATCGGCGATAGCGCGCGATCGCTAACATATATCGTGATAGCGTCACCTTCTTGGAAGCTAGCGATTTACTTTGCGGTTAATGCTTATTAATGGTCGTTACCACGCATGTGCCACGTCACGCCTGACAAATGACTAAGCATAAGTCAGAATAGCGACGGGATCGGTCGCTGATTGCTGTCGCTAATAAGTCGGTCGTTATTGTTGGTCGCTGATGTCCTTCCAGCGAACAGATTATCTGCGACTAATATCAGCGACCGCATATGGTCGCTGATAACCATCTGCGACCGTATGCGATCGCTGATAGGCGGTCGCTGATAAGCCTTTTTGTTGTAGTGTAATCATCAATATGACGATAGTTCATGTAGTAAATTGTATTTAACCCGATAAAAAACAATGAAATAATTGTATTTATAAAATAATAATAACAACCTAAAAAACTATTTATACCTCCTACCTAATACTACTAAGAAATATATTTCAAGAAACTTAAAAATTAGATGTTAAATTATATCATGCATGTTCATCATCTAAAATTATATCATGTATTGCTCACACAACAAATATTGAAAGGACATTACAACCAATACAGATGATCAAATAGTAGATGTCATAACAAAAATTACAGACACGCATAAAAAGATAAATGATTAAATCACTTTAAAACGACACATTAAAGAAAAACAACCAATTATACGAACAAGATAAACAATTCGGATTGAAGTTTCATAAAGGTTAATTCAGCTGATTCTACTCCATAAGCAACATAATTCAACATAAAAATGGAAAGCATAGAAGCAAATTTGGATGATAAAATCAGTACAAATTTTCCATATATCTAACTGGTAGAAATCTCGATTAGTCAAGTACCCTATATATGGTACCCATCTTTGCCTTATATCATGCACCATTATGATCCAAATAGCTTTCAACATAGTGCAGCTTCAAGGCCAATTGTATTTATCTGTAACCACAAAAATAAGAGAATTTTAATAAAAGAATGAAATTATGTATTAACTTTATATTGCAGCGTGTATTATGGGTATGCATACTGTATAGACTGGGAATTGCATCTCCTACTTTTAGCCATGGCTAAATAACAATGTTATACTTTTCCTATATACACGTGCTACTTAATTTCAAGAAAAGATATCAGAAGTTTGTAACTTCTCATGTTTTTAAATTTAAAACACTTTCTATTCTCAAATTTAAATAAAGATATGACCAGGGTGGATCCAATCACATAATTCAATAGGCTCAAATTCGAAAAAAAATCTTATGTACATACTTTTCTAAATCTAATATAATTTCTCCACACTTAAATAGTTAGGTTTAATACACATACACACACACACACACACACACATATATATATATATATATATATATATATATTCATAATTTTCTTATAAGGAAAATACTAGAATGGTTTTTTTTTATCTAACCATTTTTTTTTTTATTAAAAATCCAATGTAGTACAAATGAGACAAATCCAAAAGATTTGGATAAGGTCACGCGGAATAAGAGAAAACTAAGTAATTAAGTGTCTTGGTGTTTTGACACCTTGTTTTTGAGTTTTAATTTGAAGATAAAAGAAAAGAAAGCGAAAGAAAACAAAAGGAGATAATGTCTTTGAGTTTTGTAATAGAAGAGAATTTTTTTTAAGAAAAGTGGTGTTTTTGAGTTTTAGTTATAAAGAAATATATAAAGAAAATGAGTGTATTTCGAGTAAAAAAATTTCTTTTCATTTTTTTTTACGACTAAAAAACTTTAAAGTGTTAGTTAAAAAAGAAAAGAAAGTAGGAGAGAGTACTTAATTTTTGAGCCAAATATTATTTTCTTACATTTGGAAAAATAATATTAGCTTTGATTTTGTTTTTCGCCCATTTTAAAACTAAAAAAATAGAGCGTAATGAGTTGTGGTCAACACTGATGACATATATTTTTTCTTTTTGAATCAAAAACAGGCAGGGACACATGGAGAGAAAAATAAAAAAAATAGTACTATCTTTATTTTAAAAAGTCATTGATATAAAAAGAGGGTGGTGGTGGTGGTGGTGGTGGTGGTGGTGGTGGTGGTGGTGTGTACTATGTGCCAAGGGAAGGAGTCAAGGATGGCCCATACGCGTGAAAGAAAATTCACTGGCGTAGGTGCCCCTGCCTCAGGCGTAGATCATTGCCTCTTAGGTATCAATTCAGACATGATAACCCTTTTACTGTTTCATCTACTATTTTATCTCATGTAACCAAGTAATATTTATTTATTGAATAAATTAATTATAAATAAGTAACTACGTAACACTCGGAAACAATATATAACATGGGACATGAGATTGAGGATTAGACAAAATATTTCGATTCATGAGATATGCCATATGTTAAAGCACTTCATATGGATCTAGGCTCACTATTCTCAACTTCAACAATGAGTATTTTGAAACTTAGTTGTTGGCAATGTTTGAATAATGTGCAACCATCTCCATTAATTGAATAAAACAATTTGAAAATAATTTAATAAAATTAGTTACTTACCAAAGAATTCGCTCTCCTCGAATAACTTCAAACTAGGATCAAATAAAGTGCCAATTCTCGTATTCTTAGGTTCGTAAATTTGACTAGAAATATGTACCCTGAAATAACAACAAAAAAGAAAAAATAAATAAAATTAAATTAGATTTTACAAAATTGCTTGTATTAGAGCAATATAGTTTTAAAGTGTCTCAAATGATATATAATTATGCATACCCGTTTTGTGGAATCGAGTTATAAGGGGAACTCAAGTTATTATCTCCATTCCCGTGATAATACTGAACTTGATTTGGATTTAGCATTGATAAAATCCCATCTTGCCTGTGAAGTTCCCTCTAAATTTGTCGATAATGAAAACAAAAACAAAAATTAAATTAAAATTTTAAAAAATAATCCAAACTATGTGCAAAACTTGTGGTGAAAGTGTAATTGATGTTAATATGCATTTTTTATACGATAAAATAAGTGTAAAAAAACATGTTTACATAAAATTAACTGAAGTAGAATAATTATACCTGCTGAGCTTGATAATGAACATATATGCTTGAAGACATAATGGCTCCACTAGGGTGCTGAGCCATGCCTCTAAAAATATGTATACATAGGAATATAAGCAACAAAATTAGTTAAATGTAAAAACATATATATGAAATAGAAATGTGAATTGTTCTATTACCCGGAAGGGATTGAGGTTTGAGACGTCATTGGGTTAACCATTTTGGGATTAACTGCACCAGTGATTGTGGCTTGATCGAGTTGGTGCTGCTGGTTATATTTTGGCTGTAGAGTCCTGAAGTTAGAAAACATATATTGGAAAAAAGGAAGAATGTTAGGATGTTTAATTTATTTGATCAAACAAGTCCCTATTTCTGTTAATTATAGGATTTCCTTAGCTCTTGGCTAAGGCCAAATATTATGAATTTGTTCGATTATTACAAGTGTTTACAACAGTAGATGAACAAACACATATATAATTTGAGATAAAATTTCTAATGTTCTCATTCATATTCCCAGTAATAATTCATTGTATAAAAGGTGGATGGTGTAAGATTAGGCATCTAGAAAGCGTGATATACTGGTGATTAACAGATAAGGGTTTTACAAAAATAATTCATAATATTGAATCTTATGTACAATCTATAAAATTAAAATATGACAAAGTGAAAGAATAGGTACCAGGAAGGTATGGATAAATTGTTGGAGTTCTGAAGTTGTGGATACATTCTATCAAATTCATATTGACCAGATTGGTTGCCAAAACCTTGAGGCCTGAATCAAAAATAAGTATTTTGTATGCATGTGCCATGGTTAATTACAAATTCAAAACAAACATGAAATAGATGAAATTAAATGAAATGTGCAGTTCATTTCCATAGAATGTTATTAGGGAAAGTATAATAATAATAATAATGTGTGTACCTCATTCCAGACATCGCAGAATAAGGAGCCTGGGTAGAATAAAACAAATTTAAGTGCTTCAAATAAAGTTTTGAAATAAAATTAAAAGGTATGCCATAAGCTATGTTTTATGAATTCTTTACTTTACCCTAAAGTACCACTGTCCGACGCTTAACACTTGGGACAAATGTATGATATACTTCATTATAATTTAAAATTTGCTAAAATTTTGAAGTACCGTATCACACTCTTCAAAATTGGTTGTAAGTGGAAGTAAATTTATTAATTAAACATGTGAAAGTGTATACTTACTACATCATCAAAAGATGGAACTTGGTTTTGTAGATCATCTCTGAAATGAACTGACTGACCGCCTCCATTTTGAAACACCTGATCAAAACAAGATAATTATGCCCTAGGGAAACAATCATGCTTTAATGAGATAAGTGTGAGCAAAAAATTCCCTAACATAAATCTTTTAGATTTATGGTTGATCTAATTTGACTGATATATTTAACTTTAAATTCAATGTTAGATTTTAAGAAAGTTCAGTACCTAAATTCCTTCTACCAAGGATTTTGAGGTATATGACCAAAACAATTAAAGAAAAGATTAATAAAAATTAAAGATATATATTCATATATTCTGTTGAAGTAATGCCACAAGACCTAAGCAAGTTCTTCAAGGATCAGTGTTTCAAAGTGCTTTTATTCATATATATATATGCGTGCGGCGCATGAATGTGTGCTTTGAGAATATATATATATATATATATATATATATATATATATATATATATGTGTGTGTGTGTGTGTGTGTGTGTGTGCTGTGCGATGTATGCTATATATATATATAAGCTATATTTCTTTCCTTTTCAATATTCATGAAAGGAAATTTGTACAAAAACAAATTATTTGAAGATCGAATGTAATGCAAATAGATACCGAAACAGTAGGGTAAGGTTGCACCATCCAACTTGACTGCTGAGTATCATAAAGCATCATGTGATCAGCCTGTAGAGAGCCAGAGCCTAAACCGGAGCCTGAGTAGGATTGTATGGAGAAGTTGCCGTTGTTGTTTGCTTGATTTTGGTTGGGTTGATCGACTCCTACAAATCCCATCTCGTTGTTCTACACAATATATATATATATATATATATATATATATATATATATATATATAAAAGAAAATTTGTCAAAATGCTGCAACAAAATTATATTGCATAAAATTAATCATAAAGCCGGTAAGGAATTAAAATAAATAAGATTTACACTAGGTACGTGAAAAGGAGAAAGACAAAATAGGTAATTAATTAAAATACATTTTGGCTTACCATCAACAATTTGAAACCTTTATATAGGGGGAAATTTTAAGTCCCCACCTGGGGGGTCCCATCAATTAATTAGAGATCAAAATATAATCTAAATAGATTTTTAAAAAATTACAAAAAAATAAATCAAATGTTACATTTAAAACTATATATTTTATCGTCATGTGTTTTTTACCTTTCTGATTTTTTGTGTTTTTTTATAAATAAGCCAATCTTAGCAAATATAGCATTAGAAACTTCTAGGTTTTGTCTAAAAAGCAAGAAACAAACAAAATTTACTCTTCAAATCTCATCGAGCATAAAAAAGAGGAAATAATCGGTACATGTTTAAACAAAATGAATCAATTAGTTGTTTTGTATATCAACGAGTCAATCTAAACAAAATGAACTTATGTTAAAAAAACATGAAAGTTAGAAGCAGTATACTCACATTCGTCATTGACATCTATGTAGCACCTCTTCTTGCGAATATCTTTATGTATGCCTAAAAAATTGAGAATGTCGCAATTAAAGAGAGTCAGCAATGCCAATCAAATGCTATATATATATATATATATATATATATATATATATATATATATATATATATATAGAGAGAGAGAGAGGGATTAACTTAAATATAGCAACTATAATACCCAAGATCATGAAAAGATGTACAAAAATGTATATGAAGTGTCACTAGAGAGAAATGAATACCTTTCGCATCAAATGAAATAAAGTGAAATGAAGTAGAAAGAGAGGAATATTAGGTGATATTTATAGAGAACCTTCGTCACATGTATTGTGTTTCCTATTGGGCGTGTATGTTATTATTTGGACATCTAAACGTAGATCTATGTCGTGATATAGGGTAGCAAAATTACTAATGTCTCCTTTAAATCTAGCTAAGTGATTATATAGTGAGCTGGTTTTATCTTTTTGTATTATGATAAATTGAATTATTTTAAAATTTGACTACTAATTACTTAATATGTTTCCAAAAAGATTTTAAATTTTAGATTTTAATGTCAATTTGTGACAATTTTGGATTAAAAAATAGACATAAATTTATTTTATTTTGTTGAGTATTATGATAAAATTGTAAATTATTTGAAAATATAATTACGTATTATTATTTTTTGTTTTTAAATGAAAATTTAAATCAAATTAGTTTCAAATTTTACATTTTGACTTCTTAAAAAACGGACTAAAAGACAATTTGCATCTCAAACTTTACATTCATGTTGACTTTTGCACCCCAAATTGAAAAATGTGTCTAAGTATATCCCAAACTTTAATTAAACGTAATAGAAAGCACACTATCATTAGTTAACCGATCAAAAGTGATCGACTAAAGCTGTAACACAGAGGGATAAGTTTGGTAATTTACATTTATTATAAATTGCACTAGATATTTACTCTGAAACAAATATCTCCAAATCAGTTGGGTGGGCTAGGGTTCGCGATATGAAGGAGAAGTGGAACTCGCGATTCTTGAGGGATTCAGAAGATATCATAATGAGGGAGGAGAAGCCTATGATGAGAATTTTTCCAAGAACAACAATGGTGATAATCATATGACTGATGATAAGTCCGATGTCGTTTCATCAGTCAGGCAAGAACGAAGAATCATTGACGCCAACCAGTTGCCGGTAAAAGCTTGCCGCGACACTGAAACCAAGAAATGGTGCTTTGATTGGGATAAAGATGCTGTGGTTTTGCAGCTCAAAGATGGATTCGTCTCGGACATTGAAGTTATATTTGTTGGATCATTAGCGGTTGAGATCGACCCCGGAGAGCAAGAAGAAGTGGGCCAATTCTTGCTAGATAAATTTCATTGTGTGCCTACTTTTCTTCCATCAGATACACAAAAATTTTTTTATCATGGGTTTTGTAAGCATTATTTGTGCCCTCTGTTTCATTACATGTTGCCTCTGACTTTACATCACGGGGTCCGGTTCGAGCGGTCTATGTGTCAGGCTTATGTATCGGTGGATAAGATCTTCGTCGATAAAATAATGGAGGTTACCAACCCAGATGAGGATTATGTTTGGGTACATGATTATCACCTCATGGTATTGCCAACTTTCTTGAGAAAAAGATATCATAGAATTAGACTTGGGTTTTTCTTGCATAGTCTATTTCCCTCCCCGGAAATTCAGTCGGTAAGTACGATTACATTTGAGTATTCCTTTGTTGTTTACTGGAAATGTGTTATATACTCTAATTTGTATAAATGGTGGAAAAGCTACAAGCCAGCAAAGATGTACAGCCAAGTTCTACAGTGGTCGATCATGGTGGTGTTGTTGAACAAGATACGATTCATGAGGAGCAGCCCATCACAGAAACTGGTGAGCTTGATAAGTTTCACGGACCAATTAGACAAGAATCAGACATCTGCTACCGCTCAGCCGGGCCTATACAAAGTGGTGGATTAGAGAAAGATGATGGAAATGACGAATGAATTTGGAGAAGCTAGTTTTGTTGATCTCCATGATGCAGCTGTATCCACTTTCCTCATGGAAGAGAAAAATAATGCACGAAACACTGAAAAATCTATGGAGGCTGCGGAACCACACAACTCAAGTTCTAAGTTAGAAAAGCAAGAAAAGGAAGTAGCAATACCCAAGGGCAACCTGGTCAATGATGAACCATCTATACTAGATGTGCTGTTAGAGCCAGAAGTTTGTGAAACTAAACTGAGCACTGTCTTGTATCACAATAAAGATGTTGGGGAATTGGGTTTGGTTTGGGTTTCAGAGTTGTTGCTTTGGGTCCTAATTTCAGGAAACTGTCCGTGGGACACATTGTTTCAGCAATAAGACTAATAGCCGTCTTATTCTGTTGGATTATGATGGTATAGTGGACAAAACTCCAAGCAGTGAAGTTATCTCGGTACTAAATGGTTTATGCAGTGATTCAAAAAATGTGGTGTTTATTGTGAGTGGCAGAGGAAAGGAATATTTAAGCAAGTGGTTTTCTCCCTGTTGGAAGCTTAACATGGTTATTTTACTAGGTGTTCGGGAGCATTTTATCGACCCTCACGTGGGCTGAAGGCCTGACATTAGAAGGGCTTTAGGAGACCGTTGGGCTGAAGCCCATGGAGAGGTTGGAGCTGTTCGGATTGGCGTTCGAGTCCTTTTGGGTCGGGGCCTCATCTTAGTGGATGTCTTCAGGTTCGGTGTCCGAGTCCTTTCGGTAGGAGCCTTACCTGTTAATAATGGTGTTGGGTCGCCTTGAGTCCTTTGGGCGAGACTGATGGTGGGATTGTTTGGGCACCTTGCGAGTGGGAACTTTCCTGCATCTGAGTTCGGGATCCTGTCATAATTGAATAAGGTAAGCTTGAAAGGTAGTGGTTGGATTGGATTCCACATGTCTTTTTAAGGAGGAGATTGTGTTGGACCCAAGTTATGGAAACTACCATGGCTAGGAGTCCTAATCCACTTTCGGAGAAGGATTCTAAGGTGGAGAGAGTACTTATAAATATAAGGCCAAGGTTACAATTAACAGTGTAATACCTACTTTTGAGCACTAAATATTCACCTCCATTGTTAAACCTTGTATTCACCAGTACTTATTCTCACACCGAGGAGCTATCCCCGGCACAAAGTCAGTCAAACTTCATCAATGATCTGTTATTGTGAAGGTTTAGCGCGTGGATTACGTGATTGGACGCTTGTTGCTCTCGAAGGAGGTCTGACAATTACAGATGAAAAGCTACTTATAAGGTGGTTCGGGCGGTGGAAGACCACCCTTCCCGAGTAAAATGTCAACAAAGTCTACACTTTTCAACACGGATCGGGTTAAAATCTTTGGAGGAGATGCTAAACAAGCCCTTTTTCAACCGTGCAAGCGATCCCAAAGCACAGGAAGAGGGTTGAAACAAATATTGTCGCGTATCATCGGTCTAAAGGGCATCTGACGGAGGAGTGCAACAACCTAAAAGATCGATAAAGAAGAACGTCCGAAATGGGCAAGCTAACGCGATATGTGTCGTCGGACGAGAAGGTTCGAGTAGCCCAAAGAGGAGAACAGAGGAACCAACACGGAAACATAATCAAGAATCGCACCCACCACCCGAAGAGTTATTGATGTGATTTCAAGTGCGCCTCGGTGGCGATGTAACCCAAGGAAGAGAAGGGACATCTCGAGGCCGTGTTGGCGAATGTGGTTCATCACCCGGAAAGGATAGGGCATATTCAGGAGTATCCATCTCATTCTCGGACGAAGACTATCCTACCGACCACATCGAACCACATGACGGGACGCACCGTAATAACAGCCACAATCGGGCCGATGAGATATGAAAAGGATGATGATCGACAACGGGTCCTCGGTCGATATACTCTACACGCATGCCTATCAGAGGATGGATCTGGGAGGAAAGAAAATGGAATTGGGAGGAGAGGGTCCATTGTACGGTTTCAGTGGCGACCCGGTGCATGTGTCGTGTGCGATAGAGCTACCAACGAGTTCGGTGGAGCCCTCGTGAGCAAAAAATAATAATGGTGAAATTTTTTATAAGACAAGTGGATTCTACCTCTGGCGCCATCTTGGGGAGACCAAACATTAGCGACATTGCGGCGATGCGTCTATACCTCACTTCAAAATCAAGTTTCCGGCAATCGAATCGGGATCGGGGAGGTAAAGGTGATCTTGACATCGCCCAAAGGTGTTACACGAATACTTTGATTTCCTCGGGGTCGGTCAAGAAATGTAAAATGCAGAATGATGGCCATTGAGATAGAGCCATTCGGTGAAAGCAAAGATCTTGAACCCATGGCATCGCTTGTGAAGAAGAGACAAAGATGTGGAATTGATACCAGGGAATCCGGAAAAAAGCGATCAAAATTGGCGCGAGGATTACGTAAGCCGCTGCGAAAGGTGTCAGTGGACTTGCTTCGGGTGTGTGCCGATATCTTCGCGTGGGAGCCTAGTGATATGCCCGGAGTAAGCGAATCGGTGGCGCTGCATAGGCATGCATCTGAACCGAAGAAAGAAACCCGGTGATCTGAAAAAGAAGGATCTTCGCATGCCGGAAGACAGAGGATCGTAGATGAAGAGATTGATAAAAAGCTACCGGAGGCGGGATTCATCTTCGAGATCGACTATCTCGAATGGGTTTGCGAATCGCGGTTTTGGTTCGAAGCAAAATGGGAAGTGGAGGTTGTGCATCGACTACACGGATCTGAATAAGGCATGCCCAAAAGATTTCTATCCTCTACCCAACATAGACCAGCTGATTGATGCCACTTCGGGGTATGGAATGTTAAGTTTCATGAACGCTTTCTCGGGATATCACCAAATCTCGATGCACAAGGATGATATCCCGAAGACTAGCTTCATCACTCATCGGGCTATATATGCTTATCAGAAGATGACATTCGGATTGCTGAACGCGGGGGAAACTTATCAACGGATGATGAACTTTGTATTCAGAAAGCAGCTAGGCCGGAGTATGGAAGTGTACGTGGATGATATGATCGTAAAAAGCATGTCAATCCGGGATCATTTGGAAGACCTAGAAGACTGCTTCGAAACAATAAGGAAACACAAACTGAGACTGAACCCGACCAAATGTACCTTCGATTTGGGCTCAGGAAAGTTTCTGGGATACTTGATCAGCAAAAGGGGAGTCGAAGCCAATCCAGAGAAGATTTCAGTGATCTTAGACATGAAATCTCCAATGACATTCAAAGATGTGCAGAGGTTGACGGGACGGATAGCTGCCCTTCGGAGATTCGTGTCGAGGTCGGTAGAAAGATGTTTACCCTTTTTGACACTCTCGAGGGCGAAAAAACGATAAGAGTTTCTAGTGGACTTGAGTGCGAAGATCGTTCGAAGGATCAAGAAATATCGAGTTCTAGATCATTGTTGATGAAACCGATCCTTGAACCTTTATACTTGTACTTGGCGGCAAGTCCGATGATGCGGGTTGGGCGGCATTGGTAAGAGACAAAGGGGGAAAATAGTTCCCGGTATACTACGTCAGTCATGTCCTTCGAGATGCAGAAGCAAGATACCCGAATCTGGAAAATTCGCGTATGCCCTAATCGTTGCGAGCAGGAAGCTTCGGCATTATTTCCAAGGTCGGGTGGTGGTGATGTACACGGATCAGCCATTAAAAAAGATATTGCATAAGCCAGATGTGTCGGGACTGCTAACAGCATGGGCGATGGAGCTAACACAATTTGTTATAGAGTATCATCTCCGAACGGCGATCAAGGGTCAGGCATTGGCGGACTTCATCGTGGAATGCTCTTTCACAGAGCCAGACGTGAATACAGTGGCCGAAGCCCAACAAAGGCCGACCTCATGGACTTTGTATGTGGATGGATCATCGACCGCAGACATCAACGGAGCAGGGGTCATTCTGATAAGTCCAGAAGGGTTCAAAGTCCAGCAGGCCATACGATTTCAGTTTAAGGCCACGAACAACGAGGCAGAATATGAGGCCATCCTAGCAGGAATACGGTTGGCCCGAAGCTTGGAGGTACAGAAGTTGGTCATCTACAATGATTCTCAACTGGTGGTCAAGCAGTTGTCGGGTGAGTATAAGGCCCGGGGCAAGAAATGTGTCAATGTCTGTCAAGTAAAGGATAAGCTCGCATACTTCACATCGCATAGTTGTCGGGGGTGGATCGATCGAGATAATACAATAGCAAATGCCCTAGCGAGATTAGGCGACCAATCGAAGCAAGCTCCTTGAACGGATCGGTATACACGAGGTTCTAGAAAGGCCCAGTGTTCCGAAGACAGAAGTGCTAGCTTTGGACCGACTTTACTGATGGCTCACGCCGTATATCTCCTATTTGGCAGATGGGACCCTCCCTTCGGACCGAATCCTAGCAAGATAAATCAAACACCGAAGCTCAAACTTCGTCCTCATTGATGGGGATCTTTACCGAAGGGCTTTTAGCTCCCCACTGCTCAAATGCCTAACTCCATCAGAGGCAGACTATACTCTTCGGGAGGTATATGAAGGGATCTGTGGGGATCACATGGGAGCAAAGTCACTGGCACATAAGATTTTGAGGCAGGGGTATTACTGGCCGACTATCTACACGGAAGCCAAAGAATTCGTCAGAAGATGTCCAAAGTGTCAGCTGAACAACACTATTCCACATCAGCCTCCTGAAGAGCTGCATTTGGTCTTATCCCCGATTCCCTTTGCTATATGGGGAATCGACATCCTAGGGCCTCTGCCGAAGGCCAAGGGACAAGTTATCTTTGTGATCGTGGCTATCGATTATATGACTAAATGGGTCGAAGCCAAACCACTACAGAAGATCACCGAACAAGAATGCTTGAAATTCTTCAAAGAAGGAGTGGTTTATCGCTTTGGTATCCCGATGGCAGTGGTCTTAGATAATGGCAGGCAGTTCATGGGATCAAAGTTCGAGGGTTTTCTGAAAGAGTTGGGGATCCAGCATCGCAAGACCTCGGTCGCTCACCCTCAATCGAATGGTCAAGTAGAAGTGACCAACCGAACCCTGCTCAATGGGATCAAAAGAAGGTTGGATGAATTAAAGGGTCGGTGGCCTGAAGAGCTACTAAATGTTTTGTGGGCATATCGGACTACTCCAAGGACAACAACCGGGGATTCTCCGTTCAGACTGGCATACGGGACCGATGCACTCATACCAGTCGAGATCGAATCCCCCACTCTTCGAGTCAGTCAGTACAAAGAACTATACAATGATGAAGGTTTGAAAACAAACTTGGATCTGTTGGAGGAAGTTCGGGACTCAATTTGTGATAAGGTTTGGCTATCTATCGCCAATGAATGTAATCAGACACTCTAATCAGAAGGTGAAGCCGAGGAGGTTTGCAGTAGGAGATTTGGTCCTCTGGGAGTCGGAGGCATCAACCCCCCAGAACACTGGAAAGTTAATGCCTAACTGGGAGGGACCTTATGAGGTGGTAGAGGTTAGAAGCTAGAGTACATCTGAAGCTTGAGCAATGGATGGTTTGGAAGTAAAGAATACATGGCATGCTGGAAGACTTAGAAAATTTTACCAGTAATAGTTATGTCATTCTTTTCTTTATCCATGTAACCTTTCAATCTTAAATGAAATAAGTGAAAGTTTTCTTTGGCGATGCTTAACTTCATCTATATTCATATGTCTCTTAATACTCGAATGGATAAACTTTGGGCACTATCCGATCAGAAGGTTCGGAAAGACACCACTGATCGAGATAAGTCTTGGGTATAACTGACCGAGAATTCGATAAATTCTCAAATCAGACAAGCTTCGGGCACTATCCGATTAGAAGGTTCCGAAAGACACTGCTGATCGAGATAAGTCCCGGGTATAACTGATCGAGAATTCGATAAATTCTCAAATCAGACAAGCTTCGGGCACTATCTGATCAGAAGGTTCGGAAAGACACCGCTGATCGAGATAAGTCATGAGCATAACTGATCGAGAAAACTTCAAAATTTTTAAATCAGACAAACTTCAAGCACAATCCGATCAAAAGGTTCGGGAAGGCATAACCGATCGAGATTAGTCACGAGTATAACTGATAACAAAAATTTATAAACAAAGATATTTTATTTAAACTTTGGAATTTTTACAAAACCCGATCGCTTACAATATGGGCAGAGTACAAGCAAGAAGGGATAATAAAAAGTATAAGTCATAACAAGAGCTATTTAGGAGGAAGTTTGTCCTCAGCGTCGGCCTCAGATTCATCATCAGAAGAGTCGAGGATGGAGATATCAAGCCCAGTAGCCATCAGCTTTACCTTAGCCTTTTCCCGATAAGCTTCATACCCTTCTCCAAATTGGGTCATGACCTTATCGTTCAAGGCTTAGGACTCTTCATACTCGGCAATGGCATGCTGTTTGGCCTCGACGATCTTCCCCGGAAAGGATTTGGCTTCGGCGGATAAGGCGGTGTTTTCACGCATCACATGCCTCATTTTGCCCAGAATCTCAGCATATTTCTCAGCGATGGTGTCCACTGTCTTCTCCCGATCCTTGACCTCGAAGGCTAAGTGCTCCTTATCCTTGATTAGCTTCTTAGCATGGCCCTCGAGACTGATGAACTCCTGTTGAAGCAGAGAATATTCTTCTTTCAGCTCATTGGCCTGACGCCCGACCTGGGTCGCTTTATTTCAGGTCTCAGCATGAGAATCCCTCTCTTTCTTCAGATCCGCCTTAAGGCCTCGAACTTCAGCCTCGAGCAGCATAACATCCAACCTCAGTTGAATTTCCTTTCGGGTCATTCGAGCAAGAGGTGGAATGGCCCGAGATAAAACGGTGTTAGCCTAAATCAGAAGAAATGAATCAGCTATATGACATAAAACATGAAAAACAACAGGAAAATTTACCCGATCTGTGAATTACCTGGCACTGGGCTCGGACGTATGCCACCAGGTAGTCTTCAGAAGTGAACCCTTCGAAGCGTCCGTCATCACCAGATAACTTGAAAGCGTCAAACAGCTGGAAAGGGAACACTTCGAAAGGGCTCTTTGGCCAACAGGTGGTGGGAGAACTGTGGGATGAGCTCGGTTTGGAGGAGGGTGTTGATGCGACAACAGGATCAACCTCGACCACTTGTTGCTCGGGAGTTGGCTGCTTGGAGGCTTCGGTGAGTCGCGGTTTCTTGGATCGAGGTTTGAGAGGGACCTTTTTGGTCTCCTCCGAATCCTCGATCACAGCGACTTGTGTAGGGGGCGGAGGAGTTGGCTTCGGGGACACCATAGGAGTGGCCTTGGTAGAAGCTTTCACAGTAGGCTAGGGGGATTTTTTGGCCTTCTTCAATTGAGCCGCTTTCTCGGCCCGACTCATCTTTAAGGCATTTTTGGTGGTGGTGGGAGGCTCGGGCCCCGAAGTAGAACCCAGAGAGAGCTCAGTGATAGGAATAGTGTCCTCGTCGGGAGCATCGTCGGCCACCGAGGTCTGATTGGCCCGGTGGCAGTAGGAGGAGGTGCCAGAGAGTCATCGGCACCTTTGGGTTTGAAAATGGTTACTGCACAGAAGAGAAGGAGTTAATGTATAAAATATAAGAATATAAAGAAATGAATTTAAAGGGGAAGATGCTTACAGCTGTGTTTTTATAACCAGGCTTCGTTGGACCAGGCGGTCAGACTCCATTCGGTCTTGCTCAGTGTCCTGTAAAAGGCCTTGAAGGCGTCGGCACGATCCTTGGGAAATTTGGCGACTTTAGTAACGGGGTCCTCGGGAAGGGCCCAGTGAGGAAGGAGGTGGAGGTCGGTTCCCCTGGCGAAGAACCACTTGTCATGCCACCCCTTGTTGCTCTAAGGGGTCTTAATAAGAACGGATTGGTTGGGTCGTTTGTTCAACTGATGAAGGCCAGGCTCTTTCGACCCACTAACGGTGGATAGGGCGAAGAAGAAGTCAAGACCAGGAGTGATCCCGAGTTCTTGGCACAAAGCAATGAAAGAAACTAAGTGGATGTATGAGTTCGGCACAAGCTGTGAGAACCCGATCCCAGCAAAACAGAGAAAGGAAGAAATGAATTCATGAAGGGGGAACCGAACCCCATATTTTAGGAGGTATAGGGGGGCGACCACCCATTCTCCTTCGGGCCTCCAAAACATTTTCTCGTCGGGATTGGGTGTCCGAAACTTATATTCTTGGGGGATTTTGAAGAGGGTTCGGATGTCAGAGATTTGCGAGGGTGTGATGGTAGAAGGAGTGTGGAGATGAGAGAACTCCTCTGAGGAGTGGTAGGCATTTTGGATCCTGGCCTCAGCACTTATCGGAGTGGGAAGAGCTGAGGAGTTTGTGGGGTCGGTCGGAACCACCGGCAGATCAATCGGGACCAGATCGCCGGCGGTAACGGAGGTGGGAATTTGTTCAGTACGGGGAGGAGAACCAGAATTTGCCATTTGAGGTATAGAAAGTAGGAATGTAGAGTTTTTAAAAGCTAAAAGGAACGAAATGAGGATGGATGTAACAAGGTTTTGACTGGAAAAGTGGGAAGTAGGGGAAGTTTGAATGAGCTGATTACTCGCCGAAAATCGCCTTGCCGAAAAATCTTAGCAGGGATTTTGAAATGAAGATGTCTGGAAAAGGTGACAGTGATTGACGGGAGGGGGTTTTTATAAGGAGTGTGGTACGGAACCCAAGGGCAGCTATTAAATGCAAAGGGTGGGACCCGATATGGGAAGATGTACAACGTTTCGGGGAACGAGATCAGACTGTTTGGATTCCCTAGGCAGCTCATCATTAGCTGTCGTGACCTTTTTTATACTTGACCTTTCAAGTCTCGAATTATAAGTATATTACAATCAGAGACTAGGGGGCAATGTTCGGGAGCATTTTACCGACCCTCACGTGGGCCGAAGGCCTGACATTAAAAGGGCTTTAGGAGACCGTTGGGCTATAGCCCATGGAGAGGTTGGAGCTGTTCGGGTTGGCGTCCGAGTCCTTTTGGGCTGGGGCCTCATCTTAGTAGATGTCTTCAGGTTCGGTGTCCGAGTCCTTTCGGGCCGAAGCCTTACCCTGTTGTGTGGTGTTCAGGGTCGGGCCTTCGAGTCCTTTGGGCCGAAGCCCATACCTGATGGTGGGATTATTTGGGCCTGCACAGTGGGCTTTCTTGCGTGCAGAGTTCAGGATCCTAATCATAATTGAATAAGGTAACTCCAAAGGTAGTGGTTGGATTGGATTCCACTTGTACCTTTTAAGGAGATTGTGTTGGACCCAAGTTATGGAAACTACCATGGCTAGGAGTCCTAATCCGACTCGGAGAAGGATTCTAAGGTGGAGAGAGTACTATAAATATAAGGCCAAGGTTACAATTAACAGGTAATACCTACTTTTGAGCACTAAATATTCAGCCTCCATTGTTAAACCTTGTAATTACAGTACTTATTCTCACACCGGAAGTTATCCCCGACTCAACACAAGCCGTCAAGCTTCTTATGTGATCTATTATTGCGCGTTCTAGCGCGTGGATTACGTGATTGACGCTACGGCCGTGACTTAAGCGTTAACACTAGGTAACATTGTTTGTTCTTGTTATTGGAAACGTAAAAATCATTGCCTTGTTACTATTGTGGTGTTTTATGTTCTCTTTATATTGGTCATTCTTCATCTAATTGTTTCATTGTTATTAGGTGGTGAGGGATTCTCCATGGGAGTTTAGTGTGTGTACGTGGTGGATTTTGAGTGGAAAAAGATGGCACTACTCGTAATGGAGCACTATCTGAGGTCAGGTCATGATGGCTCTTTCATAGAGTAGAAGGAAAGTGCTCGGTATGGTACCATCAAAGTGACCACGATTTGGTTCGAGGTAAGGTAAGTAATTGTGGGAATAAACGATTTACAGATGGAGGGAAAGACGACCCCTTGAGAGAGAGAGAATGGGAGAGGGGTTACCAAAATAATGGTGAGTGGAATAGAGTCAAAGAGGGAGAGACGATGAAGAAAGAGGCACAAAAAAAGTGCATGTAATGTAAATTACCAAAAGTACCCCTCTATAATAAGCATTACAGGCTTAGCCGGTCACTTTTAACCTGCTAATTGAAGAAAGTGTGCATTTTATTATATATAACTGAAGTTTGGGGGTGTACTTAGACACCTTTTTCAGTTTGGGGTGCAAAGTCAACAGTTGTGTAAAGTTTGGGGGGTGCAAATTGTCTTTTAGTCTTAAAAAACGGTATTATTTTGGTAACATGAAAAGGGCGGGTAGGGAGTTATGAATATGGTTCTCAACTAGCTAATGATCCCGTGCAAATTACGAGCTTCATTTTATTATAAAATTATTGTATTAATTAAAATTTTAAAAAAAATTTAATAATAATTCGATGATAGTATTTGATGTCTGATTGAATAACGATTATTCTGCAGGCTGGTTAATAGAAAATTTAAAGATTACAATGTAAATGCTGATCACATCTAATGCGATTTGCTTGAGTGCATATTACTTTCATAAAGATACCCAAATTTAGGGGCGTTGCACTCAATCTCCAAGTCAGACCCAATCCCATGTTTATAAGTTAACTCCAATTAGTAGAGTGAAACTTCCCTCCACAAATCGTAGAGTGAACCAACTAATCGTAGAGTAAACTGCTCAGTCGTAGAGTGAACCAGTCAGTCGTAGAGTGAAATCGTAGAGTGAACCAGCCAATTGTAGAGTGAACTAGTCATTCATAGAGTGAAATCGTAATGTAAACCAGACAACTGTAGAGTGTCAAGACTACTAAATCCACTACAAAAAATGGGTCTTTAGTAACGATTTTTCGGGCAACGACTTTATAAGTCGTTGCTAAAAGTATATGTTTAGCAATGAAATTTGTCCTTCGTTGCAGATTGTGTCAGGCTTTCACTTTTTGCAAAGAAATTCATAAGTCGTTGCAAAATTTCGTTGCTAATTCATTTGCGAGAAAAAATTTCATTCGAAATTCGTTGCAAAATTTTCGGCCACTTGATTTCCCGTCATCGTGGGCAACGAAAGTTTTTTTGTTGCTAAAAATGGGGCTTTAGCAACGATTTTTCGATAACGACTTTATAAGTCGTTGCTAAAGTAAATGTTTTTAGCAACGAAAGTTGTCCTTCGTTCTGCAGATTGTGTGAGAGCTTTCACTTTTTGCAACGAAATTCATAAGTCGTTGCAAAATTTGAAACAAAATTAGCTTAGAAATTCGTTTGCAAAATTTCTAACCACTTGATTTCTCCTCATCGTGGGCAACGAAAGTTTTTTGTTGCTATATTTCGTTGCCTAATATGGACCACATTCGTTGGCAACAATTTTTATTTTCGTTGCATATTTTATACAACTTTTTGCAACGACTATTAAAATGTTGCCTTAAATTAAGATAATCCCAATAAGCATGTTTTTGTAAGACCATATTCTAGATTCTTGAATTGTCAAAAATATTCAGTATTTAGTATTTAAAAATTATGTCCAAATCTGAGAACATATTCGTTTCCATTTTTATTCGAATAAACAAATTATTCAAATATCCAGAATTCAAATGTCAATCACCTAATAAACAATTTATTTAATTTATTTATAAAAAGTAAAAATAAAAAAATATTGACCAATTACTAATAAATCACAACCATTTAAAGTTGTAAAAATACATATCATAAATGGGAGACATATCAAATACATCATCATTCATAATTGATCATAAAAATTAATTAAAATTTACAAATATAAATTGTACATATAAGCTCATGTATAAATTGTACTTATAAGTTGCTGGCACACGTCAGCAGGTCTTTTGATTTTTTTTCAAAAATTGCCTCTCTAGAAATTTGAACTCGCGACTTCACATTTAGAATTTTGGTCATATGACCGCTAGAGAAACATGGGTTAACTGTTAATATCTTGCAAGGATTAATATTTATATCAAAACATGACATTTCCCCCATATATTTCATCATAATTTGAACCGTCATTGCAATCTCTTTTTTTAAACGATTATTTTTTTTAAGAAAAATTTAACCCAAGCTTTTTTTAAAAAATGAATTTTATTTTTTTTAAAAAAATTCTGTACCAACTCCAATTTAAAAATTAGTACCAACGTTGGAATCTCTTTTTTTGTAAATTATATTTTTTAAAAAAAATTACTGCTATTTTTTTTTAAATGAATTTAAGTTTCAAATTACCAACTTTTTTTTTAAGTGGCGTTAGTGTAAGACCCCGAATTTTATGAAATAAAAGTATTCAATTTTTTATAATTACTATTCATGAGTTACTATTCATGAGTTACTATTCACGAGTTACTATTCATGAGTTACTATTCACGAGTACTATTCATGAAGCATGATAATTTTTTTTTCGTGAAGGCATTACTCGATAATTGTTACAAGTAATTCTTTTTCAATATTTTATTTTATTGATTCAATAATTGCTACGTTGATATTTTATATTATTGTTGTTTCAATAATTGTCACGTACAATATTTTCCATTATCTAGACAATAATTCATATTATCTGAATAATATTATTGGATAACATTATTGGCAATGTCTAGAAAGTTCATCTCTGAGGAGAGGTTTGGTCACCTAATTGCACGCCAAGAAGGAGAAATTCTTATTGAAAGCCCCTCTTTCCTGAGGAACCGCACAGGTTGTCAATATTGTGATTATGTAATATTATTTGTGAATAATTAATTATTGATTTTTATGATGAGAAAAATATTTATTTTATGTGGATATAGATGGAGAAAATTTTTAAAGTGACAATTGTTGAAAATTAATATTTTATCTTTTTCGATAAAATAATTCATTTAAATATATTATTTTAATAATATATTAATGATGATATTTTTACGATGAATGTGGGATATATGAGTATATGTGGAGGAGAAGTATTTTGTTACCAAAAATATTTAAAACATGTTTTATGTGTTTGCGGACCCCATTTCTTGGTCGAAATTTGATTATAAACATAAAATCGTCTGTTTGTGGATTTCGGTCAATTTCTGTTTGGAATTTAGAAAAACTTTCTTCTGAAAAGTTGTAGAGAATTGAATTTCCTATAAAACTCATGAGATTCGGATTTTCTGATAAAAGTGCTATTTATTATGAATTATTGAAGTTACGAAGTTCAAATAATTGATTTTTGGAAGTTTTATTTATTTTATTAATAAAACGTTTTTTATATTTTTTGTGGCCTCATTAAACATGTGCAAAATCAGCTGATTTCAAATGTCTAGAGGTGGGCTTGAAATTTGATAATAATATTATTATTATATTCAATTTTACTTTAATTGGTGTTCTAAACAATTTCCTATAAATAGGGTGCTTAGGTTAGAATTGAAAATCACACCGTAAAACCAAGTTTTCTCTCTATATTATCGAGTATTCTTGTGAGTATTTTGAGTATACTTTGAGTGTTGCTATCTGCAGCAAGTTAGTTTCAAATATTATTCTAATTAAATCTTCTTTCTTTTGAGGTAAGGGATAGTAAGTAAGGATTTTAAGGGTTATTATGTTTTTAGTTTCGAAATTTTTCTGAACCTTCAAAATTCTGGAAAATTTGAAATGATATTTTGATGAGTTTTAGAAAGTGTGTCCAAAATGGCGATTTTTGGATGTATAGATTAGGAGATATGGATTTTATGAGAAAAGACTATTTTAAAAGTAACTATTTATAACTCCTTGTGATTAACTCCAAAATTGATGAAATTTTTATTGGGAGTACATCTATATAATATCAGTATACCGTGTAAATTTTAGAATTTTTGGATAAAAGTATAATTTATGATAAATGTTTAAATATTCGGTGGTTTTGGCCATATGAAAAATAGTAAATGAATTTTTAAATTTTTGAGAAAAATATATGTTCAATATGGGACTATGTTATGCTAAATTCCAGAAAAGAAATATTTTTGGAACTGATTTGGTATTTTCATAAAAATGTTCTAGTTATGAGTAAATGAATTAAATATGTTATGTGAAGTAAGAAAATTGGAAAATATGATTTATTGGCTTGAGAATCATATATGAGGTATATATGCAGATTTTTATGAGGGTTTTGGTTAATGATGATGAAATCTTATGAGTTTGGCATTTTAGATGATTAAATGCATTAATTATTAAAGTGTAAATAATTGGATTAAATTATTTATAAGTTTAAGAAATGATTAAAATATTATTATAATATTAATAATATTAGATTATGAGATTTCTAAGTGATTTATAACATTTGGATTAAGGTGTTATAAATATGGATATGAATTTTATTATGAAAACTTTATCTTTTACGTGTCGAGGAGTTCTTATATACGCATTATCTACGGTATTATGTCTGAATACGGAAAGTACTATTCACGACAAATTGGTTTCTTTTTCTGACCAAATTATCGTTGATTTATGAATCTTACTCTTAAAATTAAAACCATGTTTTGATTATATTGTTTTTATATAACATTCTTATAACCCTAATGATGATATTTCTCTTTGACTTGAGTGTAAAGATGGGTAGATTATTGGTATGATCGTGACCATAGGTTCTCTTTGGCTAGTAGTGCAAAAGTTGAATTGTTGACTGGTATGATCATGACCATTGAATTTACAATTGAATATTTTTAGCTTAAGTGCAAAGGTGAATTGATCAACATGGTTATAATTATTGTTATATAACTTCTGAAATGATTATGTATTTCTTTGATATATGAATATCTTTGGCTCGTAGTGCAAAGATGACTTGTTGATGAATATCTTAGCCTGTAGTGCAAAGATGAATTATTGATGAATATCTTTTTCTCGTAATGCAAAGATGACTGTTGTTAAATATCTTTGCAGAGTGCAAAGATGAATTATTGATGAATATCTTTGGCTCGTAATGCAAAAGATGACTGTTGTTGAATATCTTTAGCTTTGTAGTGTAAAGATGAATCTGTTGATGAATATCTTTGGCCCGTGGTGCAAAGATGAATTTATTAGTATGATTATGAGCGAGAACTCGTGATTTGGTATAACCATGATATTTGATGTTTCGGGTAAAGACAGTGATGAAAATTATCTTCGTCCCCGGATGAGAAGAGGAATTTAGATCACAATTATGATTATGAGTTATTCATATGATTGTGGAAAGGAACTGTTGATTGATGTTACTGAGGATAAAATATTGTTGGTGGACTTTTAACGTGGAGAAGACAATAGACTTTATAGTCTATTCGACTCTTTTAATGGATTGCTTCGTTCACCGCAACTATGGTTGAAAAGTTTTATCATCTACCATATGTTCTAAATCTACGATTTATTCTTGATGAAGACTATTGATAATTTATTTATCTTTAGTCATAATATTCTTTATGAGCTAGTTGTGCTCACCCTTTTGTTTCATAATTCCTTTCGGGTAATAAAAGTGTAGGCTTTGGGTTGGAAGTGGAGATAACAAGGGAATAAAACGGTGGTCTATAGTTGTTGAGGTTCTCCCTAAAGAGTATAGAAATAATTTTATTGAGGACTTTAGTGTGTTGTATTTTATACATCATTTAATAGTTATTTTTTGGTGAATTAAATAGGGTGAGGCGAACCCAACTTTGGAAGGGTGTTTTGTCACTATCATACAAGATGTCTAATGATGACATACAAACTCGTGTTATCATAAGACATGGTTGTGCTTCATCCACTTCACGAAGTATATTTACAAGCACTACCTATATAATCTTGGTGTTTGTTTGGAGTATAATACCCAATTAGAGAGCGATGGAGATAATGATATGTCAAGAGAAGACTCACCATTGGGAAGAATATGATAGTAATCTTCTCGTTTTTCTTTGGGGTCTATTAGGTCAACCAAGGATAATTCTGCATATATGATATCTACCATAACCTAAAAGCATGGCCTCCCATGTATACGAAGGTTTCCTTGAGCACTTCCCAAAGATTCTAATTTCTAAAACAGGTTTTTGACTATACCTTTATGTAAGGTGTCATTGTGACGTACTTATTGGTATATATTTGTATCCAAACTCACAAAGATATGTATTGTTGTATTTTGCACGACAATTATTGTAATAAAGTTAGTAGTTATTTTCCGTACCATATATTTGGCGACTCAGAATGGGTTGGATGGAATGGACCTATTTTGGGGTCGTTACAGTTAGATTTGTATTTTTTGATTTTTTTTTAAAGTTACTTTATAAATCAAATTTTTAAAATTACTTTATGAATCAGAAGTCAAAAGCTTTAGATTTAAAAATGTATGAGGAGAAGAAGACAAAACTTGGAGTTAAATCTAAAAAAAACTTTTTAAGTGTCGTTCGATTAATTAGTTTTTTTAATAATAATAATAATAGTTAGTTATTTGAATGATAATAATAATAATAATAATAATATTAATAATAATAATAATAATAATAATTCTTATTGTTATTACTCCTGAGTCTCTGCAGTTTACTACTCCTTCCTCACCTGAGGTGCCATTTCTATTTCTCTTTCTTTCCGTCTCTATAGATATATATGAATGTGATGATGCAAGTGATGATACTCCACATTACACAACAATGACTTGATTTTAGTAGTGATGATACTCCACATTACACTAATTTGATTTATTCTAAATTACTTGAATACCCTCGTGATATCTAAGTTGAATTGTATGCATGCATACCTATAATCATAAATTCATAATAATTTAGTGGTAAAAGTCTTTTTTTAATTATTGTATAAAATTTTAAATTCGAGTCTATTTATTGACAAAAGTTAGAATTTATTGGTAAAAGTCTTTTTTTTTAATTATTTTAAATTATTGTATAAAATTTTAAAATTTTAAATTTGAGTATATTTATTCATTATTGTTATTATTATTATTATTATTATTATTAGGTATGGTATATAGTGAAGGAGAAGAAAGAAATATATGAGGAAAATAATAATAATAATTAAAATTTTAAATTATATTTAAAATAATAATTATTACAATAATAATAACAGTCGGATATAATAACTTTTAGTCACTCACGAAAACTTTTGACATCAGGATATCATTATGCATCATGTTTGCCCACCACTCAACTTCGTAAATAACCTTCAGTTGGATACAGAAGGTTGACATGCATAAACTCCACGAGTTAACAATAATTATTATTATTTTAATTATTATTATAATAATTATTATTATAATATTTATTTATTATTATTTAAAATTTTAATTTTAATTATTATTATTATTATTATTATTATTATACAGTGTATTATTCCCTTTTTGGTCACTGTATTATTACAATAATAATTATTATTATTTAAAATTTTAATTATTATTTTAATTATTTAAAATTTATTATTATTATTACAATAATAATTATTACAATTATTATTATTATTACAATTCCTAGTACAGTGACCAAAAAGTGTATTATCTCATCTTCACATGTATAGAAATTATGCTATGTGGTTAAAATATTAATGTTACATAAATTCTAACATGATATGTAGTTGTTAGTGGCTTTTGTTGGAATATAAGGTTTTTAGTTTGGAGAGGTCTGGAGTTCGACACTCGTGAGCAACATTTTCTTTAAGGAAATTTTAAAGTTCTATTTCTACCCTCCACGGCAAAATAAAATAATCTAATAATACGCCAATACCAATTCGCCTTATTTTTTTGGACGAAAATTAAAAATAATGACTTTTTTGTAATTTTTAAGAGTACAATTATTCGATTGTTAAAAAAAAAAGTTTCGGTAACCATAATAAAAATCGGACCCTAGTATAGTGACAAAAAAGTGTATTATCCCGTTAATTGGATGTAGTTTATAATGATCATATTCGCACACTTATAATTTTGAAAAAAAAATATAATTAATTTTAAAAATAATTTATATGAATTTTTCTTGTAACTCGTTATTTTTTATATATATTTTTTGACAAGGGATGGGCAAGGAATCGAAATCGCTCTCGAAATTGCACCAAAAATTGACCAAACTGCACCGATTAAGTCGCGTCAATGGTTCCGACATAGACCAATTAAGTTGCACCAATGATGTGTAAGTTTTTTTTTAACTCCCCTTTTTTAAATTCTTCTTTTTCTTGACTTGTAAATTTTTTTATAATCAAATATTAATTTCTCTTTATATCTTGAATTAGAGTGTGTTTGGCAATGACTTATAAGTTGGTCAAACTAAGTTATAAGTCATTTGTTATTTATTTAGTGTTTGACAATAACTTAAATTTTAACTTTTTTGACTTATAAGTCATTATTAAATTTTTTCATGCTTCATGTGCTATATTTTTATGTATTAGATAAATTTTACTATATATATATATATATATATATATATATATATATATATATATATATATATATATAGCTACTATGGGGAAATTAATTTCAATTCGTGTCATCCAATGATGCGATCAATCAGATATCTGATGGATCCAAATTTATTAGTTCATGGGATCAATTTTTTAAAATAAAAATTTATAAAAAATAAAAATAATAAAATAAAGGCGTAATGTGAGGATATTGTAAATAATTGTATGAGTATATCATATAAAATTGATATTATTTTATGTAATTTAATTAATACACTTCCTCGACCTTATGTTATATATAAAATGATATTTTATAATTTTTAAAACTCATTATTATAAAAAGACACTTCTCGTGTCCTCTAAAATAAATTACAAAACTAAATAATATTGTTAAAATTTTATTTATAATAACATTTTTCAAGATTTCATTGTTTGAAACTATCGTGATGATAGTCTCATTTCAATAATGCAAAAAATATCATGTTCAATGTAAGTTACTAAACAATATAAAAGAGTGGAATGTTGGTATTAGTAAAATTTGAGACATTTAATAGTTTTTTAATCAATTTTTAATTTTCACTAAACATTTTATAAAATCTAAATCAAATTAAAATTAACTCCTGAATTCATTAAATAATCAATTGACCATCGCCTAAGGTAGATCCGCCCATGACGGTATAAATTTTGGTTGTTGAAATAGTATTCGTGACAACCGATTGCCAAACATGTTAGTTCTAGGTCTCCGACCCAAATAAACCCAACCTCATCAAACCTGATTATTATATCTATGCTTCCCAATGTTTCCTATTTTTAGATAGAAGTAGGATATACTTACAAGTACTCTCCTACTCTAAGAATGAAAGTGATGATTGATTTTATGCGAATTTTAAAAAAAACATTAAATAATTTATAATATTAAATATTTTATTAATTAAAATATTAAGTTATAATAATTCAAATTTTAAAATTTTATAAATTGACAATAAAAAAATCATAATAATTAAGACTCTTTTTGTGGAATAGATCACAAATCAGTTAAATTTACTTTTTCGCTCCACAAAAGAGTTATATTTTAGTTTTTTATTAACTAATTTATGTCATCCTAAGATTTAAATTTAAATCTACTTAAGTTTTTAAAATAATAATTTTATTTATAATTTTTTTTAAATTTAGAATATTAGTTGTTTTATAAGTTAAAATCAATTATTATTTTTTTTTAAACTAGTCCCTAATTTAATTACCAGTCATGTACTTACTCTGGAGTTACACGTGAAACAGAGAGGTTTCTCCTCTCCACAAACAAATTATGTCTCAGTTCTCACCGTCTGCTTACCCTAACCCAAAACCCCAAATCGCGTCTCAGCCATACGGCCTCTCCGTGTCTCCGCGTCTCCGCGTCTCCGCGTCTCCGCCTCCGCTCTACTGACTTCTGGTACGATCAATTGTTTTGGTTTTTTGTTCTTCATTCCACGAATTAAGGCTAGGGTTTGAACATGTCTATGGACATTTTAAAATAGGCATGAATTGTATTGAAATAAGAATCTATGGCTCATGAATTACGGAATTGAACTAAGACGAAAACCTCAATTGAGAATATCTAATATATTGTAATTAACTTTTTTAGTTTTCTTATATCATAGTAATCATCAGTTTGTGGGAATTCCATGTTTATAAAGGTCAATTCATGTTTATGGTTTTGAGTATTTTAAATTAAGTGTTTGTGTGTGTAATGCACATGAAGTGTTTGATAAAATGTCACTCTCTGTAGTTTGTACTAAGAACAATGCATAAATTTATGCTCATGAGCAGTTCGATAAAATGTCCTTTTCATGAATAATGTTAAAAGATTGTTATCTGGTATTTTTGCATGGTGTTTCCGCATTGATTTGAAATTGTTCGTGTCAAAGTTCTCAAATACTGAGAATAAAAATGGAAAAGAAAGACCCATGAAACTATAAATACCTCTTAAAGATACTTCTTTTTCTTTTTCATTTTCTCAGAGTTGGCCATTTCCTGCTGTTGGAAGAAGTTAAAGGTTATCCATATGTCACGCTCTGCTTTGTGCATTTTGGGTCAAAAGAGCATCTTGGAAGAACTCCATAGGGAATGGTTATCCCATGTCATGTGACCTATCTATCTATCTTAATCTCATGCTTGATGTTCTAATCTACCCACCATTTTAATAACTACCGAGCTCATTTTCCATGTATATATATATATATATATATATATATATATATATATAATAGTATATGAGATGCTTTTGACCATTTTTTGTTTTTGTTTTTGAATCTTGGCTATGTTGTTTTCATTTTTCCTGAAGTTATTGTAGTAATATGGTGCTTTTACTGAATTACTGACCGTAAATCTCATTAACCAAGCATCTCCATGTTTAGATTCAAAGAGGTTTGGGATAGTGATGGATCCCATAATCCTGCAGACAGGTCGTGAACCAAACAAAAGGAAAAATCCAAAATACCATTGTCATTTTTATCCGTGAGGGCGAGGCATTGGCTCTAAAATCAAATCCATATAATTCCCAATAAAATAATAATAACATATTTTAATATGTTACCAGAAGGAAACCTTAGCAGCTTATGTTACTACTTACCAGTCCTTTGAATGCAACAGTATCATTTGAAACTTTAATGACATGTCTATGGGTCGAAGTAATATTATCCATCTCCTATTACTGTCTCTAGAATGATGGAGCATTCTTTGATTAAATGGGTGCTGGGATCACCGGTCCAGTGCAGCTCAAAAGCTTAAAGAATGGCTCCACCATTGATCTCTCGGCACAACAGTGGACATATCAGGTTAGTTATATTAGTGTTTAAGAATTTGCTGATATATGATAGAATCAACTGTAAAATTGTACTCTATTTGTTTAAAGTGAACAAATTTACACATCACAATACTTCCTTTTTAACCCAACAAACTTGAAAAATGAGGTGTTAGCAACATTGATTCTAATTATGGAGAGTGTAATAGTTTTAAAATAAGATTTATTTTTTCTCTACAAGGCTACAAGTTTGTGGTGGTTAAAAAGTAAATTCCATAATATTCCTCTGCATGTATATTTCTCGTATTTGTTTTAAGTTAATTATAGTGCGAGTTTGCTAGCACACACAAAATCCTTTGTCAGGTTTTCTATTGAATTTTGAAGTTTGAACAGATCCGTAACATAATGGGAACTAAGAACTTTTGTACTAAATTTTTGCCACTCCAAAGCTTAAAATTATCCAAAATTTTACTTTTAAATTTTTTGTTTTTCCGAGTAAGAATGAGGTGAAAAGAATAATTTCAATTTTGGAATTCCATCACAGTGAAGACTGAAATGTGGTAACAATAATCACCAAACTGAAGCAACGAATCCTGCTATTGCAGAGGACATGGTAACAATAATATTGTTTGCGCAAAGCTTACTGTTACCACAAATTCACGTGCAACAAAACTTAGTTGGTTCACCAATGTTTAAATACCGTGTTGCAGACCTATGTCGCAGGAGATAGAGTTATAACAGATCCTCTTTGCAAGCCCTTCAGTATGGGAAGGTGCTCATCTAGATTTTTGAATGTGGTCAGAAGTGTTCATTTTTTATTTTCAACCTCTTCCTCGTGAACTTAATTTGTACTTATTCAACTTCATATTTTCTTAGGAATCTCGTGTGTGTATTCAAAGAAGCACATGGGGGATGATCCCGATCTTGTAGAGATGAAAAAGAAATCAAATACTAGGAGTTTAAAAGAGATGACAATGCTATTGAGGTACATCTACCCTTATTTTAGCTATCCTACATATAATCTCTCATTTTAGTTGCACTCTTATTTTAGCTATCTTACATATAATCCCCATCTAAACAAACATATGATTATTTTTTTTAAACAATCAAGTGATGAACCCCAATAAATTTCCCTAATAAATTTCCTTGAAACTGTTGCTTCTTGTGAGGAACCTGAGGAGGTTGGTTATATGCATATATATAATATAATGCACGTCAAAGTATTTTTTTCATCGAACTATATATATGTATTTTTTTTTATGATGGTGGAATCTGTAGCCACTATGCTTCAAGTGTACATTTCTCTTTTTAATGGAAAAAGATGGTATTGGCCGACTTTTTTTCTTCGTTTTTATAATTATTAACAAGTATAGCGAAAACAAGAGCTCAACATTCTCTGACCAAAAAGAAGTTAATCTATGATATGTGTGATTATATGTTTTTTTGCTTATGTAATAGATTTTAAGGTCGGATGGGTTATAGATTTCTGATTAGCTTGTCAAATCTTATTCAATTTATACGTGGATTTGTTGGATTTTGATTTCAAAGCGGTAGCTGAGTATGCCTATTAGAAAATACATAAGGTTGGTTAAGGTGTTTAGTAAGTTAATATTATATTATATATATATATATATATATATATATATATATATATATATATTTTGTAGAATGGATGTCCCATTCAAGGCTAGAATGCATTCCCGTTATGGTCATTGGGATGCTTTTTCAATAGCAGTAGCTTTTCTTTTAACGTTTTGTTCCGAATTAGTTTCCTACAACGAGAGCATAGCATCAATTACTCTTAAGTATGACCACCAATGCTTCTTACATAGAACCACCTCAAGAAGTTCCCAAATGGCCTGGTCCATCCCCTGAATCTGGAGAAATGGTCAGTAATTTGATAGTAGTACTAATTCCTAGTTTTCTCATACAAGAAATAAGATCTAATTACTAATGATTAACGACTTTTTTAACTTTCAGGTTATTAGCTTAGAATGGGGAAATTTTAAATCTCAGCAATCACAGCAAAAAGGCACAGGGTAAGGTTACAATCTATAAATACTAAATGCATCTGGTGACCTATTTGCTTCATTTTTCTGACTTGCTATTATTTTTAAATATGTGCAGGAAGATTGCTTCTACGACCTGCCTTACAATATTGGGTATCAAATTTTCGTACTTCGCTTACTTTTAAGACAAGGGACGAAATTATGAAGTGTACTCTCTATATATGTAGATATATACTTTGATCAAGAACCTGGGTAGCTTTAGATGGTTAATTGTAAAGATAATGAATGATTATGTAGTGGATGATTTTATTAAGTTAATAATATTTTAATTTTTTGTATTTTTGCCATTATTTGTTATGGGGGCATTGAGCCAGTTAGGTACACAAAAAGAATGTCAAATTTTGATTTAACAACAATATAATTCGTTACCAAAGCATTGGACAAGTTTTAATATAGCAACAATTTTTTATACATTTAGCAACAAATTTTCGTTGCTAATGGCATTAAAAATATAATATTTGGCAACGAAAAATTAACCTAATAACAACAGAGAGGATATTGTTGCTAATACTAACATAAAAGGCAATATAAACTTTAGTTGCTATTGAAAAATAACCAGCAACAAACATTTTTTGTTCACGATTCAAAGATAATGTCACAAATAATATAATCAAAGAATCGAAAATCGTTGTTAAAAAGTTTACATTCTCAACGAAAAGCAAGCTTAGGCAACAATTTTCATAATTTATCGCAACGAAAAAATGTCGCTAAAATGGTGTCAATTGCAACGAAAATGTATGGTCGTTACAAAAAGAGTTCATTTCGCTGCAATTAGCGTGCTTTTTGCAACGAAATGGGGTTTTTAGCAACAAAATTTTAATTATTCGCAAAAATATATTTTGTTGCTAAAGGATCGATGTCTCTCAGACGAAAGCCATATTTCGCAGCAAAATGTATTACTTTTTGGCAACGAAAAAAAACGTTCGTCATGAACAATTAGCAACGCCATCACAAGAACGAAAGATGCAACGACAAAGAAAGTCGCTACAAAACCTTTTTACAACGAAATTTGGCACCTTTAGCAACGAAAATCGGTTGTTGCTGAAGCCCCATTTTTTTGTAGTGATCGTAGCTTTAGAGAAGTCAAATAGATCATAATGTCTATTATCTTCTCAAATTGAAAAATTCAACATTTATATTATATCCCTGTAATACTAATAAACAATTCCTCAAAGAGAAATTTCACCACCTATCTTGGTCTGTAACACCAAAAATTATAATTATATCAATTCAAGCTCTTGTTAATACTATTAGAAAAACATGAATACGTGACGGAATTTTGTGACAGCTTTTAAAAACAATCACAAAAGATAGTAATTTGTGATGAACTTTTTAAGCAATCACAAAATAATAGTATATATGATGGCTCTTAGTGATGACTAATCTTGCCATCAATGTATTATAATTATGATGGTCATGTCAATCACGCCAATTTTTTCACCCAAAATAAATTTTTTTTTTGCGACGCACTAAGTCAACACTTATAGATATACCATTTTCATGATTGCATTTAAGCTATCACTAATATTTTAATGTAAGAAATAATCAAAACAATATTTTATGACGATCGTGACAATCATTAAAAAAGATAGATTTTTGTGACGACTTTTATTTGCAATTACAAAAAGAAAGTATTTTGTGATAGAATTTTCAAGCCATCACAAAACAATAAAATATATGATGGCTCTTAGTGATGATTAATTTCACCATTATTATAGAGTATTTGTTATTGCCATTGTAATCACCAAATCTTATGTGGAAGTAATTTTGTTTAGTAAGTTAACTCACATATGTTTCATTTTATATTTTGTTTTAAAATTATAATCATGATCTGGACTTTGGTGTAGTGGTAATACTCGTTATTTAGTTTACAAATGGGAGAGGGTTCGAATCCTACAAGTATCATTTGATACAATTAATATAAATACAATTAATATAGTGAAATAAATTATTCGTAAATAGATATTTACATTCTTACATTTGATCCCTAAAGTCTTGTTTTTTGTGTGATGACTTTGACAATCACAATCGATTACGTGTTAATGTGATTGTATTAATCATCACAAAAGCACTAAGCGTTTGCGTGATTGCCAAAACCATCACGTAAAACATTTCATGATGGGCGTATACAAGACGACCATTGTGATGTTTAAAGCCATCACGTAAACCTTTCGTGATGGATTTTGGCCATCATAAATGAACATTATTTTAGTAGTGATATAATCATTTCATTCAATAGTTCTTGATCATAATCATGTCGACCAATTTATCTTTGCCCCAGGCCAAATATATTCAATTATAAGACCACTGGTCACGATCATGCCAATCCTTAATTCATCTTTGCACCTAGGCCAAAGAGAATTTTCACAACGTATCTTCGCAACACATGCAAAGGACATTCAACAATCATCTTGTCTTTGCACCTAGACCAAAGACATTTACAACAACTTCATCTTGATAATTAATACAGATAACAATGATACAATGAATGAACAGAAATAATCAAAATAATAATATAAAGAATAAGTATTAGTTATTTATCCAGAGTTCAACTTGTTAATAAGATATCCAAAAATATCATTTCAAGTTATTGATAGAATATAATATTTAAGAAAATGAAACATTCCCAATTTAAAATAGGAAGATTCAGGTTAAAGATATTAGATGAAACACAAACTATTAAGAATATTCTTAATCATTTCAGGAATTTTCATTATTTAATGATATAGTTGTATGACTAATATTACTGTCTTAGTATAATATCGAGTATGAAAGAAAATGATATCTCTTACCTTAGTAGAAAGCTAGATATCATCCGATATGTAGGAGATTAACTTGAGTATTTCTTGCACTATTTACAATACTCAGAATATCCTTATACTAAAAAAAATAAGCACAATATTATAGTAAAAGAATTTCGTGTTTTTGGTGTCAGTTTCATTACTCAACTGAGCAATATATTTATAAAAAAATGCTTAGCGCATCACGTTTGATAAACGCATCGGCTAAGCACACCGATGTGAGAAAATAAAATTATTAATTATTTTCTATATTTGATGTGTGTATGTTTGGTGTAACTTGTAATTGGGAGTTACTAAATATTATATATATATATATATATATATATATATATATATATTACGCGGGGAAAATAAAATTGTTGGGAATAATTTGCGTAATGAAGCTAAAAAAAGCGGGTTAAGCATATAATATTTATATACTTTACCCAAGAGTATTAGAATAAATTTTATATGAAATTATTTTAATAAAAAAAGATATTATATTTATCGTAATATCTTAAGGAAGTAAATAAATTCTTAATTGAATTTATGATAATGAGGTAAGAATATTATAATATAATATCTTGTGTATGTAAATAATTGTATTTACATGATGAATTATGTAGCATATTTATTTTGTAATTATAAAATAAATATGGAATTTAAGTATTTTATGTTATGTTTTATATAATTTATATATCAAAGGTGGGATTAAATAAATTATATGATTACAAGAGGGTAAAATAGTTTAAAGAGATTTATATAGTAACTTATTTGATTAAATTAAGTTACTAAGGTTGGGTAATTAAATTACTTAACAAAATCATTAAAAGAATAATTGATTTAATTATTTAATTAAGCAAAAATAATACAATAAAAGAAAGCTAAAAATGGGACAAAATGAGGAAGAGGATAACGAGTGGAAGGAGGAGTATAAAGCATATGTTTAATTTTTTACCCACCCCATGACCATGTGTCACTCTTACAGCTTTGCTCCCAATATTTGGTTTAGATTGACAAGTTATGTAAAATAGGAGAGAGAAGGTGAAGATTATAAGAGATATGGGAGAGAGAATTAAATATAAAATTGCTAATAAAAGGGGGGATGTACCGGGTATGGAAGTGAGTATATGGCACATGGGAAATTTTTTATCCACCTTGCAATCCATGATTGCCTTGGTGTCACCTATTTCCCTAGCCTTTGAATTGCCTTTGATATGCAAAGGATTAGAGAGAGAAGATGAGAGTTAGCAAAAAAAATATTCTTTCTTATTTTTCTCTCACACACCCGCCCACTTAGAAAAAAAAAGAAAGAGATCAACCACTAAAGAATGCAAATGAGAGACAAGAAGAAGAAGAAGAAGGAGGAAGAGAGCAATAAGAAAGGTATAACACCCTAATTTAATTTATTCCTTTTATTGTTTTTGATTTTGATGAACTATCAAGTTATGATTTTGAACTTTAAAAACTTTAGATGTACGTGTTAAATAGTGTATTTTGTATGGATCTAACCATTTTAGTTGATAAAAGTTTGATTCAAAGAAGAAAAAGCAAAACAATTTTTTTAAAAACTAAGAAAATGTGACAACTCGGAAAATTGGATTGTCCAGAATTTAAGATTTAAATAATTAGTTATTAATAAAATGAATTTTTATTAATACTATTCTGTGCTATGTGTTTATTAATTGTTCTAGAACCTAGGATGATTATTCATCGGGAGGATTCTGGCTACGAGCTAGACTGAACGAGTAAGAATTTTAAAGATAAAAATAAAATTTTTCCAGGAACAAAATATTTTCAAGGAAAAAGACGAAATAGGCACTATTCACCCGACGAAACCCTAAGGGTTAGGGTTTGAATAACCTAAGCCTTTTCGAGAGTTCGGTATGTCGAAATGACATTCCGTCGAAAGATTTGTCGATAATATATCGTGAAAAATTTAGTAAGTCGATAAAAGTTTTTTCTCAAAAAACGTGCAGAAATCGGACGAAATAAAAATGACGAAAAGTACTGTTATGTACTTTTCATTCGTTTAACTACGTTAGGAGAAAATGTGAAGGAAAATGCTTAATGTCAAAAAGTGTTTTTCAGTTTTTCAAAAATCCGAATAGTACGTAAAAGTTAATCGGTAAAGGAAAGACGAAATATCCAAAAATATTTAGATTTTGAGAATCGCAGTTTTAGAACTGTCAGATGAATTTCGCAAAACAAAAGCACGAAGCTTCCAAGAAAAGCTTCGTGAATAGTAAGGAGGTTAGTTGAGGAGGTGTGAATAGTAGATTTAGGGGCGAAATGACTATTTTGCCCCTAGCTTTGAAAATCTATAAAAGGGCATTTGTGTGGGATTTTGAAAATCCTCTAACACTTGAGAGAGAGAGAGAGAGAGAGAGAGAGAGTTCGGATGGGGGGAAGTAGAGGAAAGGAAGAGGAAAAGCTTGCTCGTGAGTAAAATTTTTCCCACGGAAGGAGATTAAAGAAGAAAGGTAATCCGAAAACCTAACTTCTAGATAATTTTTTTTAAGTTTTATATGTTTAAAACATAGCTTAATGAGAATAAGAAGTAAAAGATGTTAAGAATGATTTCATATGGTTGAAATCATGAGAAAAGAAGAAATAAAAAATAAGAAATTAGAAGTTTATTTTATAAATTTCTTAAGGAAGTGTAAGATTCGTAATGAATTAGAACGATCCGAGTGGATCATATGAATGATTAGGTGAAATAAGTCAGGAATGGTGTTCTATAATATCAAATACCAAGAAAAAATAAAATTGTAATCAAAATATTGATTAAAAATGAAGAACTAACGAAGAATGCGAAGAACACGCGAAGAACGCAAAGAATGTTATTAATGGACAAATTTAAAACCATCGTAGTGTAATTGTTGTTGATGGACAAGTTTAAAACCATCGCGTATAAGTTAGATGCTTATTTCTTGGTTAGGAATAGTAGAAACATTCGTGAAGAACCGATTAAAACTTAGCTATAACGAAGTTATGGCAAAAATTTCGTAAAAGATGAACGAGAATTAGAAAGTTAGTAAATGAAATTGAACGTGTAGGGTTTCATAAGAATGTAAGAGAATGTAGAAAACGTGAGTCGTGGACTCAAGAACGAACAAGTTTTGAGTTCGGATGACCGAATTACGAACGAACGAATGAATAATGTTAATAACGTTAAAACTAACAAGGGACGAAGATTAAGCCAACCGAATGACATGTTAACGGATTCAGAACAAAGTTTTGTCTGAGGGTAATCGAAATACGTAAGATAAGAAAGAGAATGGCTTTGGAACGACCTTGTTCTGAGTTATAATGAAGAAGTTACGGGATTGCAAAGTAAGCATCTTAAGCATGTAAAAGACTTAGAAAATTTTTCAAGGATTAAAGCTTGGCGCCGTAGCGCGAGCCATGCCTTGGGAGGCGACGCCGCAGTGCTAGCCCCGGTAGTTAGACACTGCAGAGTGGCGCCACATCACGAGAGATAAAGAGAGAACCGGCGCCGCAGCGCTAGTGTAGGGAAAAGCCCAGAGAAGAGCTTTTAACTGCTCAACTCTTAGGGAATGTGTAAGGTAAGATAAGGAACATATAGTTCACGTAAAGTAACACTTAATCAAGTGATTTAAACATGTATTGAAGGTTGAATGGAAAGATTGAACGGGGTTAAAAGACAGAGAATTTAAGTGGTAGATTATGTAATCGATATCCAGGGACCGTAGTCGCGATAAACGAACGTGAGGGATTGATATGATTGTGATTCCTTAGACGTACAAGGGTAACGTATAACATTTCGATGTTTTGACATGGTAATGAGAAATGAATGTAAAGCGTTTAGACACTATGAATGCAACGTTGTTGCGATGAACGATCGGTCTTAGCATACAATGAACTGTATGGCTTCGACATTAATAAAGAATAATGAACATGGGGTTTAGGTGATGGGTAATGAATGAAAGAAATTAAAACCTTGGATGAAGGTTGAATAGAATTAAGAGACAAGTAACGTGAACGTTGAATACGTAAACGATCCTCGTGAATCGTATTCGCATCGAGCGAATGTTCTAAGTGTACATTGGTTGTATAACTTAAACGTTAACGAAGGTAGTAAGTAAGATATGTGTTAGGAATAAGCATGTGATTGATATTCCTATTTATGTATGATTTAATTATGATATAAATGAATGAATATGTAAGTATGCTTGCATTAAGAAAAAAATGTAAAGTCCTTTGATAGATAATAGGAACATATGTACAAGGATTAGAATGAATTGATCAAATATGTTAGGTTGATCCTACATAAGCAAAACTGCTTTGTAAAGTCCTTAAAAAGAAATGATGTACAAGGATTATAAATATAGAAAGATCAAGCTTGTTAGGTTGATCTTATAATGTAATAGATAGGCTTGTCTAATCACCGAGCACTGCACCAGAAATCGTAGTCTGCCAGGAGAGTTAAGGAAAACTCGAGAGCTATCAAGGCAGAATCGTAGACTGCAAGATAGTAGATCTCGGAGTTTGTAGACTGTCAGGAGAGACGAGGAAGGATCGTAGTGTGTCGAGAAGAACATCCTCAAAGCCATAGTCTGCTAAGGATGCCATGTTCAGAATCGTAGAGACAGCCTGTCTACAAGCTGACCGAGCATCAGCCAAAGCCAAGTCAAGAATCGTAGACTACACTTGGAGTCATAGAGTCTACTAATCAATTCAGAGGCAGAGTCGTAGTCGAGCAAGATCAGATGAAGACAACGAGCATAAAGATAGAAATCGTAGAGTGCACAGATCTGATCTCGAAGTCGTAGTGTTTGCACAACCCAAGACAGAATCGTAGATTGCAGAACTAAGGCTTCAACAGATGTACTCACAACGTCAAGGCAGAATCGTAGAGTAAACACGATTCTTAACGAATGAGCACTCCCAGAATATCCATAGGATGAAGCCTCTAGTTAGAGCTACAAAGATATATTTCACCTAAAGGGAGCCAGAGTGCACTCAACTAATGGCTAGCAAGCTAACAGAAGATCTAAGCACTAACCCAATCAACATTCAGATTGAGTTGAAAATCCATTCAAGATGAAGTCTTCTACAAAGTAGATCAAAATAAGCCTTTCGCAAAAGTGACTGGATAAGGAAAAGTCAGCAAGTGCAGTTGCTGTCAAATGAACAGAAGACAATGATCTTGGGGTCAACCAGGATCGTAGTGTTTGCCAAAGAAAAGAAGGAACTGATGAAGTATACACAGAGATACTGGTCGATTTCTAAAGAACAAGGCTAAAGTGATTAAGCATGTGTCATTCCATTGATGATAAGTGAATGGGAGATCATAAGGAGAAAGCAAACTGGGCTTGCCACAAATCTGAGGTGTCTTGCTAATCAGAAGAAGACCAGAACATGGAGTCAAGCAATCGGCCTAAGATCACCAAGGCAAATGTAAGTATCAAGCATCGCATCGATGATGAAGAAATAAGTGTTCTACATTGAAGATCCAATGAACACTCTTCAGGATCGTAGTTTTGTCTCAATTGGTAGATGAGAAACATTCAACATGACACTACTATCAGGTCCAAGAACATAGGCATCAGAATCGTAGAGTTCTGTCATCTGAAGATTGAAGCATTGACAATGGTTCAATCTGAAGACCAATATTTGAACATTGCTAGTTGAGAACAACGATGCAAAAGGACAATCTCTGATGCTCTAATCGAGAAGTCAGAAAGAAGAAATAAAGAAGATTACCCGCCCGAGGCATCAAAGTGACATCTCTAACAGGGTAGGTGAAACAGTAGACTGTAGTGTCAAAAAACTGAAAAAGGGGATGTCATGTCACATATGCAGTCTGCAAAAAATAACTCAAGATCTGCAAAGTAATTTAAATGACTTTCAATGGCTATATCCCAACAAAAAGATTGGGTAGGAGTATAAAATAAGCCAGAGCTTCAAGGATCAAAAGTTGTTGAAGTTGCAGAATCGTTAAGTTGTTAGAATGCTATATTGTTGACTCTACGAGTTCCACCAGAGCTAAACAGAACAAGTCTCAGTGACAGTGAGACTACAAAGATAGAAGTGAAGCAACCGTGAAGAAGGACTCGAACAGACTAAAAGCTTCACTCAACAAAGATGAGAATGCCACTGAAGATGGCAACTAAGCTAAGAGCCGAGAAGGCCAAGAAGATAGCATTCAGAAAAGTGGCAGAGTACAAAGAATATCAAGAGAGCCACTCTACAGGTCACCATAAACCAAAAACTTAAAAAAGAACAGATGCAGAATCATGTCTGCAAAACATTCAAGAAGTGTTCAGGGATTGATAAGCCCCAGACGAAGTCTACAAAAAGCTTAGAGGCTTAGCAAATCCAGATGGTGATGGTGCATAGCTGACATCATATGAAGATGAGCAGAAAAGAGTGAAGATCAGCTGCACCAGAGAAGATGTGGTCCAGACTCGAAGCAGAATGTAAAGAGGACCACGCCAAGATGCTAAACATAAAAGATGTTCAAGCTTAAAGACATCTTAGCAGCTTTCAAAGACCAACAACAACAAAGAATAATAACTACAACAAGAAGCTGTGGCTCGAGGGGTTCTTGTCCGGAGGGACTAAATGAAGTTCCAAGCCTGCTAGGCTTGAAGAGTTCCTAGGGAACTAGAGGAGTTCCAAGGCTGCTGGGCTTGAAGAGTTCTTAATGAACTGAAGTTCCAAGGCTATTGGCCTTGAAGGAATCTTAGTGATTCAGGGTGCTGCCCTTCCTTAGTGGAAATCTCGCTAGTTGAAAGCGTAAGAGTGGATTAGGAGCAGGTGTCTCAAACCACTTAAAATCCTCAAGGCCACTTACTTTATGTCATTTATATTATGTACCTAACTGCTATAATTACTATGCATGTATTAACTGCTTACAACTTAACTAACTCTAAGAACAAAGTATGTATGATTATGAATATATCAATGAAGGGGAGAGTTTACTTATTCCATTGTGCTTGAAAAGATTCTTATTATAACGACCCCAAAATTCATACAATTTAATTCTCAACTTCAGTCTTTAATAATACATCTACCTTCTGATTTTACATCATTATTCGATGTTAAACTTTATAAAATGCAGAATAATTTAAACTTTTAGGTCTTCTTACTTTAATTCCCTGAATCAAAACCTTTATCATCTACATGTCTTTGAATAAATCTTATTTTATGATTCACTTTATCACTGTTATTATATAAAATTTTACATTTTAATCCGATAACCTTTACATATCAGATAACTCTAACTTTAGCTTTACAACTCAATATAAAACTATACATCATAAAACATTTAGTACATCTCATGAATCTTAATCATGGTATAAAGAAATTGCAACTTTAGCTAAAATATTAATCTTCATGTATTATTTCTGATCCACGTCATTCAATTAGCACATAATGTTACCTTCAATCCTCAAACTGCAAAAATGGTTATTTGCAAGGTTGAGCTCGACAGCCCAGCAAAATCTAAAAGTTTTCATACATCACGTAGCACATAATAACATGCTCAACATATATCTCATAAACATTGGACTAACATAACATACATGCTACAGTTCATATAACAAGTATAAAGATTGAGTTTCTTACTCAATCAGCATGCTTTACTCAATCAACGTAGTCATAAGTTGACTTTAACATTTCATACATTCAACATATATATAAAACAACATGCTCTTTCCAATAAAGATTTAAAACAGTTAATCATCAAGTTCACATAGCAAATAGGAACTGAAAGACTTGCTTGGCTCGTAGATTACTAATTACCGAAAATAGCTTAAATGCTTTGCGTACATCCTACAATAGTTCAAAGGTTCATATTCACATGCATTAGTTACACATATAAAGAAACCACAATGACTCTTAGTCTTAATCTTTTTATAACTTGCGTCTCTTTGAAACTTAATGCATATCTTCAGGTGTTTACTCCTCTTCGTGTGACGCTTATCATTATATAATCTCATTTTGTGTTTCTTTATACTTCTTTCATAACCGACAATTAACATTCATTAAAGTCATCATAGATTCCATTACCTCTTATTAGATGTATTACACTTGTTAACAACAACTAAGTTATATAACCTCCGCCTTATATCTCGGTATGCTTCTCTTATAATTGACAGTTAAGTCTTCTAACACGTATTTACATCCTTTTAACATATATTAGGTTAATTAATCAAGTTAACATTCAAATCGATCTTTCAACTTATATCTTACTATAAACCAACATAAACCTTATCATTTATCTTTAACTTTTGAAAACATCACATTTGGTTTCATTACATAACTTACTCAAGTGACAACTAAAATCTCCATATTTTGGTATTATATCATACTACAATCTGTTATGATGTCTTATGTTAGGATTCGACATCATTATCATGTATACCAAGCCAAATTAGACCCTTGTGTAACAACCTACAAACAAATGATTTCAATGCCTAGTTTCAGATACTACAAGCCATAGTAGCTCATACTTCCCCAAGCCTCAACAGACTCAAAAACTTGGCTAGTGCAGATTTGCAGAAGACTCACTACACAAGCACAACATATTTCATCGGTCAGGTACTGCAGTGCAAATTGCATGCAGACATAAACAAAAACTGCAGCAGCTCTACTTCAGGCCTGACTCCCAAAAACTAACCTAGTTCCTACAGAAATTCATGAAACTTAACATCTAAACTATGTAATAACATCAATAAACATGCTATACACCATTCCAAATACATAAACATTACATATACACATATTTGAAAAATCAAAACCTTAATTTTCCAAATTTCTTCATTTTTTACACTTTTAGCGAATTCGATCGCCACGACTTCGTTTCATAACCAATTGACACGATTTAAACTACGTTGTTTTCGTTTCTTCACATACTAACATAATCCATCATGAATTCGCAGATTATAACAAGTATTGACCATGAAATTTTGTACTTTCTAAGCCATATTCTATAACATAAACACTGTTATTTGAAATCTTCTACTATAACCCAATTCTGACAAATTTGATCATCAAATAGCACTCACAAATGAAGATTAACAGATTATAAGCTCTATATACAAGTATTTATATCAATCCAACATAATTATCAATAGAAATTCCAAAAATAAAGTTAAAATTAGGGTTATACCTTATTCCTTTGATTGTTTGCTAGCAAGAGATGATGTCAAGGCTTAGAAATTCTTCTCCTACCTCTAGACAATCTCAGAGAATTCTCTCTTTCACTGTGTTTTTCTCTTGCTTTCTCCAACACTCTCTCTATACTCTGCTCTTAAGCCTTAGAAAAATAAGATGCGTGAAAACATAAACTGATATGGCCTTACCTCCCACGTACTCTTTAAGTTAAAAAAAGGCGTCAGTTAAATAAGCCAAAGGCCACAAGGCCTTGTTTGGCTACCTCCTTATTCCCCAAACTAGATTATTTTAATAATATTTCATCATATAGTTTTTATTTGTCACACATGCCACCAATTTAAATAGCTTACCATTATAATAATTATAATAATTATAATTTTTATTATAATTATTCTGATGATTAATAAATAATTATATATCTAATTTAATTAATAAATTAGACTTAAACATCGCTTTATATAATTTACTTATTTTCTTTAATATTAAACAACTCATTTAATTTAATTAGTTCATTAAATTAAATCTTTCAAATAAAAATTACCATTATTTAATTTTATTACTAAATTAATGCACCACAATTCATCAATTATTTATTTATCTCAACAAATAAATTAATTAAAATATTCATTTAATTCAATAAATATTTAAAATTAATTACAAAATTCATTTAATTCCTTCAATAGTTAACTTAACTATTAAACCTCACTTCCCAATATATGAATATATATTTCTCTTCACACCAGATCACATATTTCAACATATATAGCACGTATATATACATACTCAAACTTAAAATATCTCATAATAAGAATTTTTAATTATTAAATTCCTATTTTAATAACTTATAAAAAATTCAGGTTGTCACATCGTTCCCCCCTTATAAGAATTCCGTCCTTGGAATCAACAAAACCTCCCTTACTCGGTTTTTACTAAATCTCTTACCAAAATTTATCGTTGAATATCTTCAACACATCACCTTAATATAGGTTTTATTTATTACCATTACCATCATTCTTTATAACAAATTCTTGTAAGTTTTATTTCATAACCTTTACTTAGACTCAATTATATTTGAGTATTACATATTCTTTGACTCGTTCATTATCTTTCTCTAAGGATCATTATCATATACTATATTCTCAAACCTCTCAGGACATTACATTCACCCCTTCTTCTAAGAATTTCGTCCTCGAAATTTTGACTTACTAATATTCGTTCATTCCATTTATCAAAATAGATTTTATGCTAATATCTATTTATTCATTAGGTTCTACAACCAAATTCTCTCTCTAAGAATCTTTCCAAGATCATCATATTCCTCACCTCATCCTCTTCTTAGAGTTTCACATTTCCCTTCTTTCTGGAATTTTATTTCTTTCTTTAAATTATTATGTTTTGCTTAATTTTCTCATCCTTTCCACTTTCACCTTTCAGAATAATAAGATTCTTCCACAATTGCTCAATAATTAAGAAGCGATATGAATAACATGAATTTAAAAGATTCCAAATCATGCTGAGGGGTCATAAGACCTTGAACTACGTCCCTAGGTTATCAAGTATCTCAACTTGAACCTTTAATAGTCATAAGACTATACGGACCTTGAACTCTTCTCCAAATTTAACAGTGCATCACCACTGTAAACCGTCTTTAACAAAATGTTTAGCAATCACACAGACTGAAAACACTCTCTGCAAGTACTCTAGGTGATCAGCCTATCGTATCCCTATGTCGTGTACAACGTATTACATCTTAACATCGTAACAACTATATGCGTTACTTTCAGAACCATTGTCTCCGATAACATGTCCCCTTTTACAGGGTTGTTCACCTCAACTTTTCAACATCTGAATCCGCACCAAAATAATTTGGGTTGGAATAACTTCTCAAGAAACACTTGAATTTCATGAACATCTTTCAATATTCGTCTAGCTGAATCAAATAGCATAGACTTCTACAACAATTTGGACATCAATCAATATATATATATATATATATATATATATATATTCTCATATCTTAAAGAAATCTCAAAAATCTTTTTATAGCGTCATGATTATGACGTTGTCATACTACATCTCACCAAAGTGGGCTGACGATCATATGATCACATCCAACACCAGGTTCCATTGATTTAATGACTTCATCGTTTATTATATCACCCGATACATATAATTAAAATATATTTTGAAAATTTAAAAATCATTTTTTTACCTAGCCGAAACAAACAAAGATAGATACGCTGATAATAAAGATTGTTTTAAAAATTCTCTGGTTCACTAGTGTGACCCAACATTTTTTTTTCAAAAATCAAAAGTATAACCATCGACACGAAGTCAATAAATTTTGAAAATCTAGCTAAGTTAGAAGATTTGGAATATCTAATTTTCTCCACCAATTTTAATCTTTATACTAAATATTCTTGTATTTCAACTTACAGTCCTCCTATATCCCCAGTATAATTCATCAAACTTACCGCACATTGGAAGTTCAAGAACTTGCCACAATAGTATGAGTTTAAGAACTTATCCTAGTCAGACCATAGGCGTCCATTCGCCGAGGGGTTCAAAACATACCATATTATTGTGAGTCACGAACTTACCATATGCATTAGTTTTAAGAACTGCACCTAATCCTAATAATATCTGACTAATCTTAATAGTCTCTAACTATCAAACATACACATGAAAAAAGAATCACCTTTTCACCACATATACATTGATAGCTCGACACCGACATTCCATTATCAATGTGATAAACTGAGTGCAAGCACAAAACCCTCGCCCATACAAAGGTTTGTACAACTCAGCCATCACATGAGTCCTCAATTGAAATCCTACCTAACTCTATCTTACTCTTAACTTGCTCTTTGCTCGATACGAATTCCTCGTATCACATTATCTATAACTCCTCATGAGTTTATCTCGTACTATATCATAGTACATTAACTTCATAACCTTAAGCTATAATTATTCAAACATTACAGACCATCTTTCTTTTATAACTTAAACAGATCACGTCGTGATCTTATTCTATAACCATCTCCCTTAAAATTCTTTTCTTAACTTGTGATCGTTTTGTTTTACGATCCTCTTTCTTTCCTTTTTCATCATTTATGACATTATTTCTGCTTTTAATGTTACAGACTTTGTCTATTCATCATTATTCATTATCTTGGCTATTGGAGCTAGGTAACTCCCATTTCTTATCTTTATATCTCTTCAAGATTCTTCTCTGAATTTTCTTGTTTATATAACAATTCCTCCTTTAAGAATTTCTAACTTCATTTATATTGCTCAACATCTCATTCGAGTTCCATATCTTCATTATACGTATCCATTTTCTATACTTAGTACACATCGAGTCTCTAAAAGTTTCAATATGGTACGCTTAGTGGTTTCCCACAAACAACCAATAAACTAGGTTCCGAGTTGCTAGTTCGTATATACCTCCGCTCTATGAAGGAATCGTTTAGCCCAGATAACACACATCAACTGTAGCGCCCCCAAATCTGGGTATCTTCCAACTCGACAGATGGTGCTATACTGTACAAACATTCATACATTCATTCAATTGAAAAGCCTCAAAAGAACGAATATCTTTTATATATATTCAAAATAATATTTACATTCTCCCAAGTTCTAAACCCATTACAAAGGTTCTTTGTCATAATATCAATTACATTATAACATTAAACCTATACTATTACATAGACAGATTAACGATTTGCCTTAGCTTTTCCTTTACCCTTATTCGATCCTTCGGGACGTTCAGTCTTAGCTGCATTCATATGGTTCAAGCAAGAGTGAGCATAACTAGCTCAGCAAGTATGACAATTTCAATAAATAACATGCTTGACACATAAGAATCGTATATCTTCAATAATCGAATAATAGTTATGAAGTACTATTGATGATTCAAAATAAGACTTCATCTTTTTCTTTCAAAATGTTTTACAATAATAATAATATTCAAGAAAAAACATTCACCCCTACGAGACCTTGAGCATTTCATTCTTCTTTGAAAAGGACAACCCGGAACTAAGTCCGTAGTCTCGATATTATTACGAAAGCACTTCTAGGTGATCAACCTATTGTACTCTATGTTGATCAACACTACATCCATTAAACGTATGTACGCTTAATTGTGGTAACCTCACGTGCTTTTCGCTGCTTACCGACAAAACATTTGTTTAACATTTCACCTTTCTTTTGAAAACCATAACAAGTAGTTGACAAAAGATAACAACATTTGATAATGTATGAATAGATTATCAATAATCCACTCAATATATCAAGTCTAGACAAAGGAATTGGCTTTAACTTCATTGTACATTAATTCATGCGTAAGGATACATGAACTTCAAAAACTTGTTCGATTAAAAACGAGACAAGAGTTAGAATACTTGCCTTTAATATTCTGCTACTGGATAATTACTTTATGATTGAATCTTTCAAGTCTCTATAACACATGATCACATAATGCCTCATATTAGGTCATATATAATCAAGTATGTATATGACTATCTTACCCTTCATCTCAATCTAATTGTGTATTAGATTCATTTACTATCCATTCTGGCTTATCATTAAACTTGCATTCATATTTGACTAGGTTATCTCAACCTTTATACAACATCCTTAAGGTTTAACATAGTTTTAACAATGTTACTTTATGTTCCTTAAAGTATGTTTACTTTGAAATCCATCACCTTCCTTTCATTCTACTTATAAACATTCATCACCACCTTTGTTTTAATCATTTTGCAAGGCTACCTGAGCCTATGCTGATTAACAATGGAGAGGTCCTTGACTTGCTGCATACAAGGGCCAACCAATGTGTACTAGGTTCCGTGGTCATGCATGAGTTTCCAAAGATGCTAAGATATCATACGGTAACTGTGGCGCCACTCAAATGGCCTAGGGTTGGCGCCGCGGAGCCAATTCTGTGCACCAGAAATGTTTTTTCAAACTTTGAATTTTGTGAACTTCCCGGACGCATAACTTCTTCGTTATAAGTCTGAATTGGCTCGTTCGAAAGCCAACGGTTCACAAATTACGTAATCTATGCGTTCATGCAAGAATTTTATCTATTTGACTTTGTTTGCTAAAAATATACCTATTGGTTCATTTTTAACGTAAATGATAAACGTTCATGAATGTTCAACGCTCGTTTCTTCGTTCTAAGTCAGAATTCGATTATTTTCGAGTCCACAACTCTAGAATGACAAACATGACTTGTCTCCATTGGAAAATAACATTTTTGAGTTCAAACACAAAATTTGACTTCTATTCCGAGAATTTCACGAATTTGACAATTATCGTCCAATTGTGCAATTTCCGGCAAAACTTCATTACTAATGATTTGTTCATTACTTTAAATGCACTTAATTCATTCTATGAACATCTTCACATACTTAATACAACAACTTATCTTCATTGTTGGATTTTGACTTAATCTTCCATAAGCTTATAACTTATTCAATTATAAACTACTTATAGCTTCATTGTTCATAACTTATGAAAGTTAAAGTCTTTTAATCATCATGCATATATGTTCTCATATATAGTTTCTTTCATGTATATATGATACATATACATACAAACCCTTAACTTTTCATACTAACATTCAAGGTTAACTTATAACAAGTTCATAACTTTTATAAGTTCAAATGACCTATTACTAACTTATGTGGCTTAAGTTCATTGCTTACACATTCTTCTTACTTCTTAACATTCATGTCCCTTAATCCAACTTTTCTTATCAACCTATCATGAATAGAGATAGAAGATAATTAGAGAAGGATTCTTACATTTGAAGTCCTTGTAAAGTAGCTTCTTCTTCTAAATGAAAGTGACTTATTTGTAACTTAAGCTCCCTAACAATTAAGCACTTTATATGAGTTGGATTGCTTGAACAAGTAACAAATGGCTTGTAAGCCTTCTCTATTTATAGAATTTCTAAGGTTAGGGTAATTTAGTCAATAAACCAATCCCACCTCCTTAAGTCACCTCCTTACTATTCATTAATTGGCTAGCACAAATCCTATCATTTGCTTGGCCATTACTTCTTTTACTTGGTCATTACATTACTTGGTCATTACATTAACTTGATCACCACATTATCTTGGTCATTAATTCTAACACTTGGTCACCACTCATATAACTTGGTTACCACACATTAACCATATCAATATGGTTTGCCCCATGGGTCAATAACCTCATGGATTCTAGCTTAGCTTAATTAACTTAACCTTTGGGCTTGCTTTAACAAACACTCACTTGCTTATTAATTAACATTGGGCCTTACCATTTAATTTACTCGGGCTTGTACCAATTGTTAACCAATCTTCCAAGTCCATTAACATTGCTTAATACATATACATATTGTCATGTATTATTCTCAGATTATAATTAGTATACAAATTCATTATATACGATATTCCATCCTTTCATATTAAACTCAGTATAATACTTCATACTGCTTTTCATTATCTTGTATAATACCTAAGTATCATACAATTATAACTTACTTACTAATATTTAGCTTTCCTTAATAATCATAATTTAAGTCCGCAAGCGAAATATTACGTTTTCCATAACTAGATTATTATTACATAACCCGTCTTACCTTGATATTCTATCATTACGTATTTCTCGAAAATTCAAAAATAATTCCTTAGTAAATATCGATGAATAGTGTTTTTTGAAAAATTTCTCGGAAAACTTTTATTTTCGTCTTGGAAATTCAAACACTTTAATTCCATCACATAGCTAAAATACTACGACATTCCAACATCATTAGGTTATAGATTGACAACCATCTTGATATCACATAAAATATAATATTATTATTATTTAATTCAATAAAATTATTTTACAATAAAATCAGAATTTCTTGGTCGTTACATCAACTATTATAGAGTACAACTGTACCATACTTAAATATAGCTCTTTACTCTTAACTTCTTTATCATTCTCTTCTTATAGACATTGCCTATTTATTATCACCTTACATCCTTATTATTGGAGTTGGGTAACCCCACATTCATATTCCTTATAACTCTGCGAGATTCTTCTTTAAATCCTTTCACGCATGTTTTAATCCTTCCTCTATAAATTTCTTAAATTAATTCTTATTGTTCAAACTTTATTTGAGCTCATTCTTTCATTATCTTCACATCTCTTCTCTAAGGTTATAGTCTAAGGTACTCCTACCTAAGGTTTATAACCTACAGCTTTGATACCAACTGTAATGACCCCAAAATTCATACAATTTAATTCTCAACTTCAGTCTTTAATAACACATCTACCTTCTGATTTTACATCATTATTCAATGTTAAACTTTATAAAATGCGGAATAATTTACACTTTTATGTCTTCTTACTTTAATTCCCTGAATTAAAACCTTTATCATCTACATGTCTTTGAATCAATCTTATTTTATGATTCACTTTATCACTGCTATTATATAAAATTTTACATTTTAATCCGATAACCTTTATATATCAGATAACTCTAACTTTAGCTTTACAACTCAACATAAAACTATACATCATAAAACATTTAGTACATCTCATGAATCTTAATCATGGTATAAAGAAATTGCAACTTTAGCTATTATATTAATCTTCGTGTATTATTTCTGATCCACGTCATTCAACTAGCACATAGTGTTACCTTCAATCCTTAAACTGCAAAAATGGTTATTTGATGTTAGAATGTTTAGATATGTTATATAAGGTGTAAATTAGTGATCTGGGTTGCTAAGTAGTGGATCCATAACATTTATATGCTCGAATTTAAGTTTTTACAAAATCTGGGAAATTTTCAAAAGTGGTCTGACAACCGAATGTCAGACCACATAGATCTTTCTCTGGTTATCATTTTTGTTGTTTAAATGTTTGAACATGTACTATGCTAGAAGTACTTTATCTGGACTTGAAACCATGCTTAAATCATTTGTAGATTTCGTGTTATTAATGGTCAAACCTCGTTGACCAAGCATGACCAAGGAGTTTCTGGGTAACCCAAAAACTCATTATCCGAGTCTGACAAGATTTTCAAAGACTAATAACTGTCAGGTTTTTGTTGTTTTGCTCTTGTTGTTGTAATAGAATTGTAGTATGTTATATGAAATTCAATATCATGCCTTTGGATCACTAAAACATCGAACAGATTTAACAAAGTGGCCGGTCAAAGTAGGCCAGATGATCACGACTTGTGTTTTCTGGGTAACCCAGAAAACTAAAGACCGTGATCTCTGACATGGATCTTGATCGTGTATGGTTGTTATATGTATACTATGTAATAGATTTGTACCTCTACATGTTAGCTACACACTACAACTCTTAGATCACATAAACATTACACGAGCAACATGTAGTGGAAGCTCAAGTAGGTTAATGAATCGTTTTCTTCATTTCGGGTAACCCGTAAAATGTAGAAACGACTCGATGCCTACTTTGAAGGCTTGAATCTTTTAATTGTGATGCAGTTTGTTCATGATTGTTGTTGGATCTTGTAGTATTACACCGGTACTACAAGATCAAGGTATTCGCTCATTTCGAATCACACCGAATCGAAGGTTTAATGTTCGGTCAAAGTGAGACCTCGAACATCGATCGCCGTTGTTCTTGGTGCTCAAGAACACTTTAGGCGATGGTTTCGCAAAAAGCTATAGCGACAGATTTATTAATTTTAATTAATTAAATTTCTAAAATCATTTAAAAATAGTAAATAAATTCTAAAATTACAAAATCAACTTTTAAAAATTATTTCAAGTTATAAAATTAACTTTTAATAATTTGACATATTTTCCATAAATATTAGTAATTATTTGAATATTATTGATATTTAATTTATTTAATAAATGCATTAAATAAATTAACTAAAAATGATTTTATTATATTAAAAATCATTTTAAATGATAATAAGGTATTTAATAATATTTAAATTATAAAATATAACTTTCAATATTTTAATGTAAATTTCATTAATTATTTAATATTAATGATATTAGTTTTATTTAATAAATATATTAAATAAATTAGTTTAAAAATGATTTTAATAATATAAAAATCATTTTAAATGAAAATAAAGAGTTTAAAGATATTTTAAGTTATAAAATATAACTTTTAATACTTTAAGATAAATTTTATTAATTATTTAATATTAATGATATTAGATTTATTTAATAATAATATTAAATAAATAGATAAAAAATGATTTTATTGATTTAAAAATTATTTAAAAGGATATAAGTGATTTAAAAATATTTTAAGTTATTATAAATGACTTTTAATGTTTTAGTGAATAATACCTTAATATTTAAACTATTAATTGTAATTGTTTAAAAATGATTTTAAATATTTTAAAAATTATTTAAGGGTAATAATTAATACTTTAAAAATATTTTGAGTTATTATAAAATAACTTTGATATTTTGGCAAGGGTTGCATAACTATTTTAATATTATTTAAATATTAATGATATTAGAATTATTTAATATTTAAATCAATTATAATAATTCCAGAGTTTGAAAAATTATAATAATTAATTATAAATTATTATAAGTCATTTATAAATAATATAATTAATATTTAAATTATCCAGAATAATATTTGAGTTATAGATTAGAGTTTTATACTCGGTAATTACCCGATAAAGCCGTCGGTACACCAAAATGCTACCGAATTTGATTCGAACCTATATAGTTTGACTGTATAAGTGTTTGTTTATGTCTTAATGACTGATATACTTATGTGACAATGTGATTAGGATATGTATTAACTATAAATAACAATATGATGTGTTATGATATGTTATTATAATCAATAGAACAATCTTATAAATGATAGGTCGTTGAATTAAGGATAGAACTACGTTGTGTAAGAAGCAGACCAGGCAAGTATCTTTACCTTTGCATTTTCTTTATGCAATGGACATGAGTAAGAAAGTTTCAGAATTATATTATTGTACCAGATTATTAACCCTATTGTTATATATATATATATTATATCCGATCATTGATTATCAACATGGTACTATATTGTAATTCAGATATATATTTTGTTCGTTAATTTCTATACGTGGTTATACAAGTTTCTCCACTTGGATAATCATTGTATTTAATCCCATGTTGATATATATATATATATATATATATATATATATATATATATATATATATATATATATATATATATACCTATCAATCCCTCAAGAAAAAGAAAAAGCCGCCTAAGCTATTTACTTAGCTGTACACGATTTAGAAATATTGTTGAATATGATAAAACCTTTTTGTATCCAATCAAATTGTTTTGGTTTGGATTCCAGACTAATATGAACATCCCGATCAAGGGAAAACTTTTATGCGCCCAAGGCGGACAGAGTGAACGATAATATCGTTCTTGCATATAGTATTGATCAATACAGGGCATAATGGGCTGATCACCCCCCGTGCCCGTAAGTTATGACGGTTTGCAGATGAAGTTCTGCTAAACCTATTCGAAAATTAAGAACAATGTTCATAGTATGTCACCTTAACCCTATTTATAGTTAATACGTAGTTTCAAAAATTTGATAGAGAGTTGTTATGTTAATATTATCGGTTTAGATTACTTCACAACCATTGATTTATTGTAGAAGGGTATTACAAAGAAAAAATTTAATCCTTTCAGCTATTATTTATAATTGTTATTACTTGCTGGGCACTCAAATGCTCATCCTTGCTTAAATTAAATGTTTTCAGTTAAGTATGACCAGCCAGAGGGCTCTACCAGGAATAAAGGGAAAGGAAAGCTGTCAGAATAAGTTTGTGTTATCTTATGTAATAGCTAGATTTAAATAAGATGATGTTATTTATTATCTATCATGTAATGAAATGTTTTAAGGTCGCATACCTGGGATTTAGAAAACTCTGATATGTAAATTAAGTTTGATATTTATGACATTATTATTATTATTATTCCGCTCAAAGAAATGGTATCGTGAAGCACTGAATTTGGGTTTCAAGTACCTGAATTTGGGGGCGTCACATAGCAACTTTAGCTAAAATATTAATCTTTGTGTATTATTTCTAATCCACGTCATTCAAGTAGCACATAGTGTTACCTTCAATCCTTAACCTGCAAAAATGGTTATTTGCAAGGTTGAGCTCAACAGCCCAGCAAAATCTAACAGTTTTCATGCATCACGTAACACATAATAACATGCTCAACATATATCTCATAAACATTGGACTAACATAACATACATGCTACAGTTCATATAACAAGTATAAAGATTGAGTTCCTTACTCAATCAACATGCTTTACTCAATCAACGTAGTCATAGGTTGACTTTAAAATTTCATACATTCAACATATATAAAACACATCATGCTCTTTGCAATAAAGATTTAATACAATTAATCATCAAGTTCACATAGCAAATAGGAACTGAAAGACTTGCCTGGCTCGTAGATTACCAATTATCGAAAATAGCTTAAATGCTTTGCGTACATCCTACAACAGTTTAAAGGTTCATATTCACATGAATTAGTTACACATATAACGAAACCACAATGACTCTTAGTCTTAATCTTTTTATAACTTGTGTCTCTTTGAAACTTAACACATATCTTCAGGTGTTTACTCCTTTTCGTGTGATGCTTATCATTACATAATCTCATTTTGTGTTTCTTTATACTTCTTTCGTAACCGACACTTAACATTCATTAAAGTCGTCATAGATTCCATTACCTCTTATTAGATGTATTACACTTGTTAACAACAACTAAGTTATATAACCTCCGCCTTATATCTTGGTATGCATCTCTTACAATTGACAGTTAAGTCTTCTAACGCGTATTTACATCCTTTTAACATATATTAGGTTAATTAATCAAGTTAACATTCAAATCGTTCTTTCAACTTATATCTCACTATAAACCAACATAAACCTTATCATTTATCTTTAACTTTTGAAAATATCACATTTGGTTTCATTACATAACTTACTCAAGTGACAACTAAAATCTCCATATTTTGGTATTATATCATACTACAATCTGTTATGATGTCTTATGTTAAGATTCGACATCATTATCATGCATACCAAGCCAAATTAGACCCTTGTGTAACAACCTACAAACAAACAGACTTGACTGCCAAGGCTCAGATACACGGTCATTGCTACCGTCTCCCAGCTTAACCTAAGCCGGCCACCTTGCTACCGGTGTAGAATTGCAGAAGACCAATCTACAGCATTGCGCCATTTCTCGGTTGGTAATATCAAAGCAATTGCTACTTAACATGTATGTAAACCGCAAAGACTTCTACTTCAGGCCTGACTCCCAAAAACCAACCCAATTCCTACAGAAATTCATGAAACTTAACATCTAAACTATGTAATAACATCAATAAACATGCTATACACCATTCCAAATACATAAACATTACATATACACATATTTGAAGAATCAAAACCTTAATTTTCCAAATTTCTTCATTTTTTACACTTTTAGCGAATTCGATCGCCACGACTTCGTTTCTTAACCAATTGATACGATTTAAACTACGTTGTTTTTGTTTCTTCACATACTAACATAATCCATCATCAATTCGCAGATTATAACAAGTATTGACCATGAAATTTTGTACTTTGTAAGCCATATTCTAAAATATAAACACTATTATTTGAAATCTTCTACTACAACCCAATTTCTCACGAATTTGATCATCAAATAGCACTCACAAACGATGATTAACAGATTATAAGCTCTATATACAAGTATTTATATCAATCCAACGTAATTATCAATAGAAATTTCAAAAATAAAGTTAAAATTAGGGTTATACCTTATTCCTTTGATTGTTTGCTAGCAAGAGATGATGTCAAGGCTTAGAAATTCCTCTCCTACCTCTAGACAATCTCAGAGAATTCTCTCTTTCACTGTGTTTTTCTCTTGCTTTCTCTAACACTCTCTCTATTCTCTGCTCTTAAGCCTTAGAAAAATAAGACGCGTGAAAACATAAACTGATATGGCCTCACCTCCCACGTACTCTTTAAGTTAAAAAAAAACAAAAGGCGTCAGTTAAATAAGCCAAAGGCCACAAGGCCTTATTTGGCTACCTCCTTATTCCCCAAACTAGATTATTTTAATAATATTGTATCATATAGTTTTTATTTGTCACACCTGCCACCAATTTAAATAGCTTACCATTATAATAATTATAATTTTTATTATAATTATTCTGATGATTAATAAATAATTATATATCTAATTTAATTAATAAATTAGACTTAAACATCGCTTTATATAATTTACTTATTTTCTTTAATATTAATCAACTCATTTAATTTAATTAATTCATTAAATTAAATCTTTCAAATAAAAATTACCATTATTCAATTTCATTACTAAATTAATGCACCATAATTCATCAATTATTTATTTATCTCAATAAATAAATTAATTAAAATATTTATTTAATTCAATAAATATTTAAAATTAATTACAAAATTCATTTAATTCCTTCAATAGTTAACTTAACTATTAAACCTCACTTCCCAATATATGAATATATATTTCTCTTCACACTAGATCACATAATTCAACATATATATAGCATGTATATATACATACTCAAACTCAAAGCATCTCATAATTAGAATTTTTAATTATTAAATTCCTATTTTAATAACTTATAAAAAATTCGAGTTGTCACACTTATACTTGTTATATGCTAATTCATTAGTAATACAAAATAAACAGAAAAAGTATTTGAAATCAAAAAGGATCTATTCAACCCCCCTTCTAGATCTATTGTTGTGCCTACTGGGAACTAACAATATGATTTATCAAGAAAGCCGTAGTGAACAGTAATAAGATTAATGGAAGCCGGATGTGAGTTGGATAGAGAATGTTAGAATTAAATGTAAGCGTTAAACACTTTAACCGACGTAAGGGTTGAGTGTACGCCAATATTAAACAGGAAGGACCTACACTATGTGTATGATTTGACCATAAGATAATGAAGATCAATGATTAAACCTGTGAACGATGAAGAAGCCGAATTATAGACAAGTACGTATAACGTAAAGAAGCCGAGTTAATGTTTATAACTTGGATGACGTTTTGAGTTGAATTAATCGGACGTAGTAAGATAACAATAAGGTAATGTAAAATGCTTAACGCTATAAATGCATAAAATGAATATGGAATGATCTTTTCGAGTATACAAAAGACTGTATGACTTAGACGATAATAAATGAATCCTGAGGTATGGCATTTAATTGCCAGAAAACCATAAGGAATGAGAAATGGACTTAACGAACATTATAGTTTAATAGTTCAGATAAGTTAAGATATGTGTAGGTCGTGGTACAATCGTAACCTTTGATGGTTGACATAGTTCGGATTGGAATGAGCATTCCCAACTCCCATATGTCAACCATCAAAGGTTACAATTGTACCACAACCTAAACTTATCTTAACTTATCCGAACTATTAAGCTATAATGTTCGTTAAGTCCATTTCTCATTCCTTATAACTTTCTAGCAACTAAATGCCATACCTCAGGATTCATTTATTATCGTCTAAGTCATATAGTCTTTTGTATACTCGGAATAATCATTCCATATTCATTCTACGCATTTATAGCATTAAGCATTTTACATTACCTTATTCTTATCTTATTACGTCTGATTAATTCGACTCGGAATGTCATCCAAGTTATAAATATTAACTCGACTTCTTTACGTTATAATGATTTGTTTTTAGTTCAAATTTTCTTTACCGCTCACGTGTTTAATCATTGATCTTCATTATCTTACGGTCAAACCATACATGGAGTGTAGGTCCTGCCCATTTAATATTCGCGTACACTCAACCCTTACGTCGGTTAAAGTTTTTAAATCGGCTTCTTTACGTTATACGTACTTGTCTTTAGTTTAGCTTCTTCACTGTTCACAGGTTTAATCATTAATCTTCATTATCTTACGGTCAAACCATACATGGAGTGTAGGTCCTGCCCATTTAATATTCGCGTACACTCAACCCTTACGTCGGTTAAAGTGTTTAACGCTTAAATTTCATTCTAACAATCTCTATCTAACTCACATTTGACTTCCATTAATCTTATTACCGTTCGCTACGGCTTTCTTGATAAATCATATCTTACTTACTACCTTCGTCAATGTCTAAGTTATACAACCAATGTACACTTAGAACGTTCACTCGATGCGAATACGATTCACGAGGATCGTTTACGTATTCAACGTTCATGTTACTTGTCTCTTAATTCTATTCAACCTTCATCCAAGGTTTTAATTGCTTTCATTCATTACCCATCACCTGAACCCCATGTTCATTATTCTTTATTAATGTCGAAGCCATACAATTAGTTGTATGCTAAGACCGATCGTTCATCGCAACAACGTTACATTCACAGTGTCTAAACGCTTTACATTTATCTCTCATTACCATGTCATAACATCGAAATTTTATACGTTACCCTTGTCACTCAACGTCTAAGGAATCATAATCATAACAATCCCCCACGTTTGTTTATCGCGACTACGGTCCCCGGATATCGGTTACGTAATCTACCACTTAAATTCTATGTCTTTTAATCTTGTTCAATCTTTCCATTCAACCTTTAATAAAGGTTTAAATCACTTGATTAAGTGTTACTTTACACAAACTATATGTTCCTTATCTTACCTTACACGTTCCCCAAGAGTTGGGCAGTTAAAAGCTCATCTTTGGGCTTTTCCTTGCACCGGCCCTGCGGCGCCGGTTCCCTCTTTATCTCTTGCGTTGTGGCGCCACTCTGCAGTTGTCTAATCGCTGCAAGGCCAGGTGTTGTCTTTCCTCCCAAGGCATGGCTCATATTCATGGCCAAGCCTTAATCCTTGAAAAATTTTCTCAGTCTTTTACATGCTTGAGACGCTTACTTTGCAATCCCATAACTTCTTCATTATAACTTAGAACGAGGTCATTCCAAAGCCATCCTCTTCCTTATCTTACGTACTTCGATTACTCTTGGACAGAACTTTATTCTGAATTCGTTAACATGCCATTCGATTGGCTTAATCTTCATCCTTCATTCATTTTATGTTATTAACGTTCTTCATTCGTCTGTCCGTAATTCGGTCATCTGAACTCGAAAATCATTCGTTCTTGAGTCCATGACTCACGTTTTCTACGTTCTCTTACATTCTTATAAACCCTACACCTTCAGGTTCATTTACTAACTTTCTAATTCTCGTTCGTCTTTTACAAAATTTTTGCCATAACTTCGTTATAGCTAAGTTTTAATCTATTCTTCATGAACGTTTCTACCATTGCTAACCAAGCAATAAGCATCTAACTTATACGCGATGGTTTTAAACTTGTCCATCAACAACAATTACACTAAGATGGTTTTAAATTTGTCCATCAACAATGTTCTTCGCGTTCTTCGTTAGTTCTTCATTTTTAATCGATATTTTGATTACGATTTTACTTTTTCTTGGAATTTGATGTTATAGAACTCCATTCCTTACTTATTTCACCTAATCATTTATATGATCCACTCAGATTGTTCTAATTCATTACGAATCTTACACTTCCTTAAGAAATTTGTAAAATAAACTTCTAATTTCTTATTTCTTCTTTTTCATGATTTCAAACATATGAAATCATTCTTAATATCTATTACTTCTTATTCTCATTAAGCAATGTTTAAAACATATAAAACTTAAAGAAAATTATCTAGAAGTTAGGTTTTCGGATTACCTTTCTTTTTTAATCTCCTTCCGTTAGACAAAGTTTTCTCACGAGCAAGCTTTTCCTCTTTGTTTCCTCTACTTCCTCCCATCCAAACTCTCTCTCTCTATCAAGTGTTGGAGGATTTTCAAAATCCCACACAAATGAGCTTAAGGCTTCCTTTTATAGATTTTCAAAGCTAGGGGAAAAATAGTCATTTTGCCCCTAAATATACTATTCACACCTCCTCAACTAACCTCCTTACTATTCATGAAGCTTCCCTTGGAAACTTCGTGCTTCATTTTCTTGAATTTGTCCGACAATTAAAAAATCATGATTCTCTAATCCAAATATTTTTGGATATTTCGTTTTTCCTTTACCGATTAACTTTTACATATTCTTCGAATTTTCGAAAAACTGAAAAACACTTTTCGACATTAAGCATTTTCCTTCACATTTTTCCCTAACGTAGTTAAACGAATGAAAAGTACATAACAGTACTTTTCACCTTTTTATTTCGTCCGATTTCTGCACGTTTTTCAAGAAAAACTTTTATCGACTTACTTAACTTTTCACGATATATTATCATCAAATCTTTTGACGGAATGTCACTTCGATATACCGAACTCTCGGAATGGCTTAGGTTATTCAAACCCTAACCCTTAGGATTTTGTTAGGTGAATAGTGCTTATTTTGTCTTTTTCCCCGGAAATATTTTATTCCCGAAAAAATTTTATTTTCGTCTTGAAATTTCTTACTCGTTCAGTCTAGCTCATAGCTAGAATCCTCCCGATTAATAATCATCCTAGGTTATAGAACGATTAATAAACACATATCACATAATAGTATTAATAAAAATTCATTTTATTAATAACTAATTCTTTAAATCTTAAATTCTGGACAATCCAATTTTTCGGGTTATCACATTCTTCCCTCCTTATAAAAACTCTGTCCTCGAAATTTCTAAAACCACACCCGTTACCTAGTCATCACAAAAAAACTAGTGGATTGCTGACCCTAAATAGAAAATTCGGGGTTAGCTAGGGTGTTTTAAAAATTCTGGGCTTTTGTTAAGTTATAGTACACTGAATAAGCTTTCCATAGACTCCATAACGGAATAATTCCGACTTCGGAGCAAAGAGTTATGCTATTTTAAAGTAGCCGAGTAAAAATTGGAAAACCAACTCGGGTCAGTCACTTTACACGGAATTCCTAGAATTCCGTTTTTAAAATTTGGAAAAGGTTAAAAAATAAAAGTTGTAGTCCCGGAAGTTAGCTTTGTGTGGGCTTAAGAATCGCTCAAAAATGTTTTGAAATGAAAAAGTTATGACTGTTTTAGCGAAAGAGGGTAAAGCTAGGAAAAAGGGAAAAACTGTTAAGAGTGGACATTTTTGGGGCCTGTTTTAGGCTGCCTATGAGGTACAAAGTGGATGGGTTATATTTTTTAAAAATAGCCTACTATGGTACCTATAACATATCCAAATTTGAGATTTTTTCAATAAGCGACCAAAGCGAGAGAAAACCGCAAAGTGTGGTAGTTGAGAACGAACCAAAGAACATAAACTCTCAAGGGATCGCAAATCCGCCAGCAATTGCATCTTAAATCGGGCAATTTGCTTGATGTCTTTTTTCGCACACTATTTTGATGAGTTTCCGTGATCCATTTTCGCGGTGTAAAATTTTTCTAAAATACTACGCCATAAGGTTTATAACATGCCCAAAATTTCGCTGTTATATGACTTAGGATTTGAAAATTAAAAATAAGCGAACATGCATGTCAGAACTAAAATTTGAGCGAACGTCGAGCGTCAGCGCGTAGAACGACTTTGACGTTCCGAATCACGTTCCGACAAAATAATAAGTCAGAAAAAATCTAATAAAGTCCTACGGGGCGAGATTTGACTATAAGTGATATTTTATGCCGAGAAACTTCATTTCGGGCAGAAAAAAGCAATAAAAATATGTAATAAATATAAATTACATATTTAAGTAAAATAAAAAAATATAGTTGCCTATAAATTTATTTTGTGGTGCAACGAAGAATGTAAAACATTTGAAAAATTGTATTAATCATAAAAATGATAATTTGAGGTTTTCGGTGCTCAAAATGTGGTTTTTGAGCTGAGATTTACGTAACAATATATATAAAACAAAAATGCAAATAATCGTAAAATAAAAAATAAAGCGAATGTGCTAGTGAGATAAAATATTTATATATGAGGCAAAAATCAGTGTTGACTCATGAACGGACAAACTGATGTAAAAAATTATTTAAATTGAAGAAATAATATAGTAAATTGAGTTTTACTATAAAAGCTATGCATTAGCTGTTTAAACTACGAATTTGCGAGTAAAAGTAAAAGGTTTTTCTGAAATGGAATTTAAATGGTTTAAGCTTGAAGATGTAAAATATTTATATATTAAAATTTGTGAGACATTTATAAGCTATCAAAATATTAAATAATTAATAATATTAGCCAAGAGTTTTAAGATGATGATTAAATGATAGAAATATTATTGAGGGATGATAATATTACTAATGAGTTAAAGAATTATTCAATGTTGGATTATGTGGCTAAATGTTACCTAATTTATTATTTGAGTAATAGTATTATGAGATAAAATGTATAATGCTAATTAGAGGATCAATCTTATTAATGATAGGTCTTTCATAAGAGATTAAATTAGATTGCTTAGCGGTAATCAACAGTACAATCAAGTTTTCTAACTCAAACTTGAGTTAATAATTTTTCAGAACGCTAGTGGTTTAATTATTGATAATTATTCCACATCTATGATTATTGATTCGCACTTAGTGCACATTGCATACATTTTTCAGGTATGAAAGGCCGATCACCTTCATTACGAAAGTATTTGTTCATGGTCATTGTTAATGATAAGTTGGTTTTTTACCTACTTATCCGGTATCTTTTACTTGAATTAGTTGCTTATATTCATGTTTCTTAGTTACTTTTCATGCATTTTGTGTTTATTTTGTAGATCTTATGTTTTGGAGTGGTGTGAGTGACTATTGGTAAGGAAAAGCAAGAAAAATGCAAAGAAAAGGAATCCGGACATCATTTGGGCTTTCATGTTTACTTCATGTTCTTGATTTGGAACTTAGCTTACATTGTAGAGCATCTTCGTAGCTTTCCGAAACATCTTGAATCATTCTAATAGGAGTTCGGATGCAAGAGTTATGATCTTTGTACCAACGAACGTCAAACTTCGCTATTTTGGTTAGCCATTTTAATAGCAGTCCCTTCCAGCCCAATTTCAACCTTCATCCGACCAGAATTTCTCAATCCTTAAAGAATGAAAGTTGTAGAGATCGTCGATAGCTTCGATTTGATAGGTGGCAGGCCCTGTAACTCTTCCCGAATCAAAAGTTCTAGCCATTTTACCAGAGGACACTACAGTAGAAAATGGACCGCACGGGCGCGCGATTTTGTAGTAAATTTCCTGCGCGGTCGTATGCGACCCTGGAGCCAAAAAACATGTTTTTTTGCTTGAGCGCGGCCGCGCCTAACTTCAGGCCAATTCCTGCGCGGCCGCACGACTTTGAGTGTTGACCAAAGCTGACTTTTCATTAAATAGTGCAATTGAAGCGTAATTTGGAGAGGGGTTCAATTAGGGCTTATATATTAGACGTATTTTCATTATGTAAGAGATATTCCACCCCTTGGGGGCTCAAGCTACTGCTATTTTCTTTCTTCAACTTGGAATAATTAGATTAGCGTAGATTAGAGTAGTGATTTCTAGAGTTGATTAGATTGAAAACTTGAATCGATTGGAAAGCATTGGAGATTCAACCTTGGATCAAGAGAACAGATTTGCACTACCATTCTCTATGCTTACTCTCTCTTTGATTCCTAATTATATCTTATGATGTTTATTCAATATGTGGAGGATAGCTTTAATTCAGTTATGATTTAAACACTATTCTGAGATTGTAATGGATTGTATGGATTAATTATTTCTGATATGTTTCATTGATAGCCTTATTGATTTCTATGAGTTTGTCTATTAAGATTCATGCTTAATTGCTTAGTTGATTGGCCATCAATTATTGTGATAATCCATATGGATTTGAGAGATGAAGTATGGGTTTGGATCTGATCTTAATAGCTTATGATTGTATATTCTACATTGTGTTGGGATGTATTATTTGTGCTTAGGATAGACATATACCGAAGCGCCATTCGTAGTCAATTGAGAACTTGGAATTAAACCCTAATTATTCATAAATCACATAAACATATAGTGGTTTAGGTAATGTGGGGGTTCATGTGTATTCCATCAACTGTGGATTATATGTGATATGGGTATGGTAAATTTAGAGATGGCTATACTTTACTTTTGTGTTCTCGACTAACAAACCGGTACAATTAGTTTGGCTTAACATGAAATGTATGGATTTGAATGAGTCAATAGATGAAATTATGATCTCATGTCTTCATTATCTAGTCTCACTCTAGGAATAGTTAGGTTTATTTTATTTCATAGTTTACATAAAAAAATATAGTATCATTCGTTTAAATAAGACTGAAATGGTTATGGGCTAATGCTTGGTGAAATTTATTAGTTAATTCTCCGTGGGAACGATACTTTACTTATTCTTTATTACTTTGGTTGATCGTGTATACTATACTTGCATATATATTGATCGAAAAACGACCAACAAGTTTTTGGCGCTAAGAATTCTTTGGGAATTAGCTTAATAAATTTTTGCCAACATTAATTTCAATCAAATTGGTCTTAATTTAAATATTTTTATTTTGTTTTAATTATATTGTTATATTTCTCTCTTTTCAGGTACTATGGGTGACTTTTCTTATCACTGGCCTTTTACAAATAGGACTCAACCAAGGGACATAAGCACTGAGGGACTCAATGTATTTTCTACATTGTCAGCACAAATTGAAAAACTTTCGGAGATGTTGGATGTTCTTGCAGACCAACCTACTCGAGGGATAGTAGTTACATGTGAATATTGTGCTGACGAACATCCCAGTTATCAGTGCAACATCAGTTTGGACAAGTACAGTATGGGGGTGATTACTCCAACAACTATGCCAATCCTAATTATCATCAAGGTTGGGGGTATCACCCAGATTATGAATGGAGTTATAACTATCAAGACCAATACTGCACCCCAAGTCCAACATATCCATCAGATTTCTTATATCCGCCTCCAATGCAACAAGAAGAAAATTCAAGGTTGAAGGAATTCATGTCAAAAAGCATAGCAGACCATGAAGAGATGATGATGAGTCAGGAGTTATCAAGCCAAAATCTTAACAGACAAATGGAACAACTCATTAACTCCTCAATGAATGGTCCTCAATACATGGATTTTGAAACTGAACAAGATAATTCAAGATTGGAGGAGTTGTGGTTCAAATTTGTAGCGTCAACTGTGGAGAAGATGATTGAGCAAGAGAGGTCAATTCAAAATCTTCAGAATCATACGGATCAAATGTTCGAAGCCTTGAACAATCGCCCTCCAAACAATTGGTGCTATGACATGTACGATGAAACTGATGGAGAGCTAGGAGTGTACATACCACTGAATGAACTAAAAGGAGTGGACATTGAGGAGACAACTGGGGGTATGGAAAATGAAGAACATGAGTTGACTTGTATAATACCCCAAGTGCCTTCTCAGTTAGAGTTGAAAAATTCATTGAACTTTGCACACCCATGTCCCCTTGGTAGTCACATCCAAAGCAAAAATTCCTGCGATTATGAGGCCTCTTACAAACCATGGTGGGCTGAGGAAGAGATAATAGAAGAAGAAAAGCCCATTGTATCTTTCATGCCTCAATGCAAAAATCTATTCACAGATACAACATAAGACACACCTGGCTATGCAATAGAAATGGAGACATCATGTACAAGAAATATGCTAGGCTATTTCAATTCACAGACTCTTATGATGGGAACCTACCTACACACATTGCAGTTTTAATGGATGGAGGGTTCCTAGCTTATCGTAGAGGAATTGGATAGCGGTGTCAAGAAAAGAGTCCAGCTAACGGACTATAAACTGAGCGCTCGATGGGAGGCACCCCATCCAATCTTTCTCCCTCCTTGTTTAAATCTTATTTACATTTCCATATATAGTAGATGTTAGATAATGGTAAGTCTTGATAATAGTTTTATTGTTTCTCTTCTCAGGTTCAGTCCAATTGCTATAAGCATTTAAGATCAAACATAAGTCAAACAAAAACTAAAAGTCGCCAGAGTATTGTGGTCGCGGTGGTGCTGACTACAAGCTAAGCACAACATGCAGCATAGCACTACATAGCTTTCACCACAAAAAAATTGCTAAATTTTTAGAATTTCTGACTTAAGCATTCAGACAGTTAGAAGCCCACACTCAGTTTTAAACTATAGAATATCTCAAACTTAGCCATCGCTTGATATACCATCAGATCATGAGGAGGCGAATGGAGATGACATTGCCACTTAGGGGTGTATTCTTTCACTTTTAATTACAATGAGGGCATTGTTTATTTTAAGTTTGGGTGTATTAGGTTGTAGTGAGTAGTTGTTGCATATAGTTAGTTGCATATAGTTTGATTACATGTTTAAGTTGCATAGTAGGGGTATTTTAGTATCTTTGTAGTTAAATTCTACATGATTTTTTTTTGTTTGTTTTTAGTTTTCTTTTGTCTTGTTTACTTAGTATGTGTTTAGTTGCATAACATTGCATAATCCCAGGCTTCTAGTTAGTTAAATTCTAATTTGGCCAATGATGACATAGAAATTTGATAGATTTTTGAACTTGGTTGATATCTTGAGCTTAGTTATAATTTTATACATGATATAATTCATGCCTGCTGTTTAGATGTTATCGGGTAGCACGACAATGTTCCTATTTGCTTGTTGGTTAAGATTAGCATGCTTGACTGTTGAGAGGAAAATGTTGTTTTTAATGATAGAATTGTGTAGGAAGTGAGTAATGACTATGAAGACACTGAAACTCAAGTTTTGGGAACACATGGGTATGCTTGCTTTAAAAAAAAGGAAAAAAATAAAAAGATGAATAATTATCGTGGCTAGTCTTGTTTCGGGGCCTTTGTTACTTGAGTAAGTACACCCGAGGGAATTATCTCTACACCTAGCGCCCTAAGTTCTTAATGGTCTGGGAGTTGTTGGTTGAAAGCTTGCTAAGGGGTAGCACTGTTAGCCTAATGGAATGAGACATTGCACAGTCATGGGAAAAAAAAAGAAAAAAGAAAAAAAAATCAATAAACACCGCGGGAAAGTGCGAAAATCGCCCTCATGAGTAAAAATAAAGCAGAATAAACCTATTGTTGAACCTTAATTTGTATTGATGTGTTGGAGTAGTTGATGTCCCATTTGTATATGCAGTCTTGACTTAAACTTCAATTTTCTGTCTTAAGAAATTTAGCATGTGGTATCTTCACCTTTGTCAAGCTTATCTGTGAACACATCACACACACACAACATCTTTATAGCAGGTTAGGATTATATGATTGTATGTCATTACGCCTTTAGCTTAGTTTGATGCTTTGTTCTTGGATCATGATATTTCTCTGAGGCATATCTTATTGGAATTCTTAATATGGCTGGAAATCTGGGGATTCATTATCATAGTAGCGTAGCTTGCATAGCATGTAGATTGCATTATATTGTGTTGCTTGGGGACAAACAACTGTTTAAGTTTGGGGGTATTTGATAAGTTGGTTTTGTACCTACTTATCCGATATTTTTTACTTGAATTAGTTGCTTATATTCATGTTTCTTAGTTACTTTTCATGCATTTTATGTCTGTTTTGTAGATCTTATGTTTGGGAGTGGTGTGAGCGACTATTGGTAAGGAAAAGCAAGGAAAATACAAAGAAAAGCAATCCGGACATCATTTGGGCTTTCATTTTTACTTCATGTTCTTGGTTTGGAACTTAGCTTATATTGTAGAGCATCTTCGTAGCTTTCCGTAACATCTTGAATCATTCTAATCCGAGTTCGGATGCAAGAGTTATGATCTTTGTACCAACGGACGTCAAACTTCGCTATTTTGGTTAGCCATTTTAATAGCAGTCCCTTCCAGCCCAATTTCAACCTTCATCCGACCGAAATTTCTCAATCCTCAAAGAATGAAAGTTGTTGAGATCATCGATAGATTTGATTTGATAGGTGGCAGGACCCGTAACTCTTCCCGGATCAAACGTTATGACCATTTTACCAGAGGACACTGCAGTAAAAAATGGACCCGCATAGTATGCGATTTTATAGTACATTTCACGCCTGTGTACACGACCGAGCCAAAAAATATGATTTTTTGTTTGAGCGCTTACCGCGCTTAAATTCAAAGCAATTCTGCGGCTACACAAGTAAGCGACTTGAGTGTTGACCAAGTGACTTTTCATTAAATAATGCAATTGAAGTATAATTTGGAGAGGGTTCAATTAGGGCTTATATATTAGATGTATTTTCATTATGTAAGAGATATTCCACCCCTTGGGGGCTCAAGCTACTGCTATTTTCTTTCTTCAACTTGGAATAATTAGATTAGAGTAGATTAGAGTAGTGATTTCTAGAGTTGATTAGATTGAAGACTTGAAGCGATTGGAAAACATTGGAGATTCAACCTTGGACCAAGAGAACAGATTTGCACTACCATTCTCTATTGTTACTCTCTTTTTGATTCCTAATTATATCTTATGATGTTTATTCAATATGTGGATGTTAACTTTAATTTAGTTATGATTTAAACACTATTCTGAGATTGTAATGGATTCTATGGATTAATTATTTCTGATATGTTTCATTGATAGCCTTATTGATTTCTATGGGTTTGTTTATTAAGATTCATGCTTAATTTCTTAGTTGATTGGCCATTAATTATTGTGATAATCCATATGGACTTGAGAGATGAAGTATGGGTTTGGATCTGATCTTTATAGCTTATGATTGTATATTCTACATTGTGTTGGGATGTATTATTTGTGCTTAGGATGTAGATATATCCAAGCAATTCATTCGTAATCAATTGAGAACTTGGAATTAAACCCTAATTATTCATAAATCACATAAACATATAGTGGTTTAGGTAATGTGGGGTTCATGTGTATTCCATCAACCTGTGGATTATATGTGATATGGGTATGGTAAATTTAGAGATGGCTATACTTTTACTTTTGTGTTCTCGATTAACAAACCCAAGTGCAATTAGTTTGGCTTAACATGAAATGTATGGATTTGAATGAGTCAATAGATGAAATTATGATCTCATGTCTTCATTATCTAGTCTCACTCTAGGAATAGTTAGGTTTATTTTATTTCATAGTTTACATTAAAATATATAGTATCATTTGTTTAAATAAGACTGAAATGGTTATGGGCTAATGCTTGGTGAAATTTATTAGTTAATTCTCCGTGGGAACGATACTTTACTTATTCTTTATTACTGGTTGATCGTGTATACTTGCACGCATATATTGATCGGTAAAACGACCAACAGTTAACTACTCAACATTATTAACTTAATCATTCATGTATTGACATTCGATTCATGCTATTTCACAATTATTATATTGTTGAAAACTTGAAAGCTTATTCTTTCTTTCAATCATGATATATCTTTATTGTATTTAAACTTGCTGAGCAAAGTAGTTGCTCACCCTTGCTATGTTATGAATATATTTCAGTTTAACCCGAATGCTAAAAGAAGGATAAAGGCAAAGGAAAAGGTGGAGATTATTTTTATATGGACATTTATCTATTATGATAACTGACGTAAATTGATGATGTAAACCTTGTGAATTATTAAAGGTATGTATTAAGATAAAGGTTGTAGACCTTGAGAAATATTACAGAACCATTGAGTAATAAAAAATTTAGTTTTTTTATAATTTCGCATTAATTTATAGAATATTTATGAAGATGATTTATCGTGATGCACCAGGTTCGAGATTCAAGGGACCCAAATTTGGGGGCGCTACAAGAACCCCGACAACAGAACTAGGAAATCATCAAGCCAGAACCCAAGCAATAGCATCGGGAAATTATCAAATCCAACCCTAGAAACAGCCCTGAGATATCAAATCAACCCTAGAGATAGCCCAAAGATATCAAATCAATCTTCGGAGACAACCCTAAAGAATGAAATCAATCCCCAGAGATAATCCTAAGGAAAAAACAAGATCAATTATGATCAAACCTCGGAGACAGCCCCGAAGGAAAACCAAAAGCCCGTTAACCCTAGAGACAACCACCAGAATGGCAAAATAATCATTTTGACAATTCAATGTCAATAACCCCAATAAAGATACAAAAAGGGTTACAAATAGCCATTGAAACATTCCCGAGTGAAAACTTCGCTAGACAGCTCAACGGACTGATTGCGAAGACTTGAAGATTTGGTCATGAACCCATCTTCCCAGATTTGAAAAAGGTCAAATTCCATGTCATGACATAGCTCTCGGAAAGAGATTTCCAGAAATATATGGCTCGCCTCCATTAAATTCTCGGATTGTAAGTTATGAAGGTTCAAGTAAACTACGCGTTAATCGGAGTTCACGCACGTTGAGACAACGGGGCCCACTAGGTGGGACCCATTAGGCCCTTCCACAGGTGTACCCGCAAAATCCGTAAGTATACCTATGGAAGCCTGGGGCTTTATATACAAGCTATCAACAGCTTGTTGAAGAAGAAGAAAAAAAAGAAAGAAAAAAGAGAGAAAAAGAGAGAGATTTCATCAAAAATCCCTCGAATCTTGCTTTCCAACCTGTAAAACTCACTTTTAAGCTTTCATGTGAAAGTAGTATGCACACAAGCCAATCATGTTTGATGATAAAGCATATACTTTGTAACAATCTTATTCATTTATTAATAAAAAGTATTAATTTATTAAAGGCTTTTAATTATCTACACGATCTTTGTTTATAATATGTGATAAACCCATAGTTTTAAGCAATGCTTTTAGAATAATGATGATGATCATTCTAATGAGATCTAAATTCTCGTAAAGCTTAAAACTAAAATAGTTCCCAATCATTGATTACTAAATTGGGGATTAGTGAATCCGGATAGATTGGGTACATACGTCGTTTGCTTTCATTGGATGAGGATGATTGATCTCATGATCATTTGTGTGGAGACACTAAAGCAAGTATGTAGGTGCTTATTAGAGAATAAGTTCATCGAACGTGGCTCGCTAAGGAATACCTAATGGAGTTTTAATTGCACATCAATAGGAATTCTCAGTAGTGATAGTAGTAGAAGTGATCCTTGGACTTGAGATCATCATAGTATTCTTGTGTATGATGAGTTATACTTTGACTTATTCCTTAAGACCCTTAGGGTATATCAAAGGGTATGCTTGGGTATAATAAGTTGTACATGGAGATAATGTATGATCAATAAAGAATCTACCACTTCTATTAAAAGAAGAGAAATGTCCTATGTGATTCGATAAATGACAACCCAAAGAGTCCTTGGCCATAAGCGTAATAAAATTAGAAAGGAGTTTCTAATTTGCATTATTTGAGTTGTGCATTTAAGGATCGAAATACATATAATTAAATAAAATAAGACTGTGACAATTAATTCCATGTCTTATATTTAATTGGGACATTGTATGGTGGAAGGATTGAATTGTATTTGTAACTATTTACTCAAAGGTTCTTTTATGATTAATGTTGAAATCTATATTATCCGGAAAGTCGTTGATCGCTAGGGAGGCTTATCCCTATTGTAGAATAAATATTATTTATTTAAATAAATTAATTGTTTAATTTATTTATTTAAATAAGATTAGAATTGTTCTAATTGATTTATTCACAATAGGTTTTAATATGGAGAACCTAAAGGGTCACACCATAAAAGAAAGAATAATTATTTAAGAAGTTAATGGCATAATCGTAATAATATGTTATGTATATTTAATTTAATCTATGGTGATAGAATAAATTAAATGACTTAATATTTATTATTTAATATTTTAGAAATATTAAATATAAATTAATAAGAGGAGTCTTATTAATATTATTACAATTATTATTATTTTAATTTCTAAAAGAGTTTAGGAATTAATTTAATATAAGTACTCTCATTTATTCCTAATTGGATTAGGAAGGAAAATTAGTTAAAGGAGTTTAATTAATTATCTCTAATAAGATTATGGAGCTTAATTAATTAAAAAAATTTAATTAATTAAATAAAACCCAATTCCTTAATTGTTAAGGTGAGTTGCCCACATCTATAAATAAGAGGAGTCTTATTATGGGTGGGGTGGTTGTTGACTTTTACAAGTACGTAATAATTCCAATTTGTTGGAGAGTACGCCCTTTCTATAGAGATAGAAAACTAGGGTTGAGCCAATACCCCTTCTTCTTGAAAATTCTTTTTCCTTGGTGGATCACCTCTAGAGGCCAAACATTTGGGTGGCTAACGTTGATCAAAGGAAGGAACCAAACCCGGTGGATTCAAGTTGAACGCGAAAAGGATTGGAGGTGAACTTGTACCTGAGGAAGCTCGATCTTCAAGGGTATGATTTTATTCTTTATCTTTTCGTTAAATTAATAATTGTGCATAAAGGGTGATCCGGGTATATGGTTTGTAAATTTTTTTAAACTCTGATTTTTACACGCTTCCGCATTTTTATGCAATTTGATTGCGTCCATGAATATTACAAACCTAACATCATGCACATATCTATTGCAACATATCAAGTTTTAATCAGTGGAAATCGAGTCTAGGGCACCACAAGCCGTTCGATAGCCCTTCTCGTGCAAGGCTGTAAGACTTCTTCAAGTTTTATTTTTTTCCTCTTTTATGCATATATATAACCATATATATGTATATTAGTTAGTTTTACTGGTTGAAATATCGATCTTTTGCTCTCTTTTCTTTTATATATATATATATATATATATATATATATATATATATATATTCCGTTTAATCAAGCCTGGATTGTCAATCTGTGGCTTTTTACTGTTTTATTATATTTATACATATATATATATATAGATATATATAATTATACTGTTTAGTAGTGTCTGAATTACAAATTTGTGGCCTTTTACTGCTTTAATATATATAATTAATATATATAATTTAATCTTAATATAATTATATATATATATATATATATATATATATTTGAATCATTGTGATTAAATATCAGGTTTAACCGTTCATTTGATGTAAATCTGCAATATTTAAAGTTTGCTGACTAGATTTATCCAAATCTAGTCGTATATAACTTCTAACCCGTTCAAAAGTTGTGAAACTAGAACCGTTGAGCTAAAATGACTAAGATTTATTTACATATAGTTTTTTTTCTAGCTTTTAAATAATACTCTGTGAGCCTAGGAACTACAAAGGGTTGATGATTCAATTAATGGATCTAGATCCGGTTTCGAAAATGGACTAGTTTCAGTTGTACAGCCAGCCTGCAAATTTTGTACTTGTAAATATAAGACCTTAAAACGGTTATCCGGATTTAAGGTCCCCGTAATACTGAAAATCTTATGTGTGGTCCTCGGGCATACTTTGATGGCTTTTATGCCCATATGGACCCTGACACTTATATGTATATTATTTTGTCGAAGATGCTTTGCATCTCGAGATTAAAATCCGAATAAGACGAATACATAATAAAATAGAAGTATCAAAGGCCTCAATTACTATGCGAGCATAAGGGTTTGAAAACCTATTTTCAAGACATCATTTTAGATGTCTTGTATTAAAATTGAACTTTTATACAAGTCAAACAGTGACGCCCCCAAAACAGGTATACATCACCCATCTTGAGTCGCCAGATCCATAGTACATAAATTCAAATACAACTTAATTATACAACAGTCGTGTAAAATACGACAAAACATAGCTGAGAGTTTAAACAAGAATATTGTCATCTAGACAATATCCACACTCAATGGTGTCCTCATTACAATTATTATCACATTATTCTGTAGAATAGTGAGGACTACTAAAGCCACTTATCCTGGACCATCACTCCATTCTCCGACTCGTCCCAGCTATATTCTCATTTCCTGAAGAGTACAATGAAAGAGAGGGTGAGCTCAACTAGCCCAGTAAGAAATATTATGACTAAGATAATGCAGAATAAATTATCCTTAGCCTTCAACAGTATAATAACTGATAGAATACAATAGACAACAAGTTTTCGATCAACAACTGCAGCGGAAATAAGCAATCCATTAGAAGAGTCAAGTAGAGCATAAAATCTACTATCTTCTATGATTTAAAAAGTTTTTCATCAACTTTATCGCTGAGACTCAGCTTAATAAATAAAATCGAATCATCCCTGCACCAAGGCCAATGATATTCATGTAAAAATCAATGGTAATGATTATACCGAATAATCCTTGGTCATAATCATACCAACAACTGTCCATCAATGAACTACAGGCCAATGAGGACTTTTACCACATCATTCGTCACATTACGGCCATGATTATACCGAATAATCCTCGGTCATAATCATACCAAGTCCATCTATGAACGTAAGCCAAAGATGACTTTAATCACAATATAAGCATGAGGATGATGACAATGACATAATAATTCAATAAAACAAGTTCAAGGATAAATTTTAAAGATTTATAATTTAATTTATCCAGGAATCAATAACGTCCAAATTGTCAACATGATACTGCTTTGCAGAGTAAAATGCAAGAATAATATTCATGTACCAAAAATAATTTGGACAGAAAAGAAATATATTTTTCGCTTGAATAGTAGCCCGTGAATAGTACTTCGGGAATAATACCCTATGAATAGTACCCCGACACGAAAAGTGTCCCGAATACCCGAGTGAATGATACTAGAGTGAATAGTAATCGGGCTAATAAGAATAACCCATGAATAGTAAATCTCGTGAATAGTACTTCCTAAGATTTAAAAGTACCCCAATACCCGAGTGAATAATACCAGAGTGAATAGTAATCGGGTGAATAGTAATCAGTGAATAGTAACTCGTAATGTAAAAAAATACCAAAAAAAATGATATTTCACGATTTAGTACAAAATAAATGATATCCTAGATGAGTATAATAGAATATATACTAAATCGCAAATGGATTTTCACCCGCCACGCAGAATCCACGTAGATGCATCATTTCCACAATTTAATAAAGAATGAATACGAAGGATCATTCACCATGCATGCGTAATCCACATGTATGTGTTATTCCAATGTAATAATAAAGAAAGAAATAATAGAAGAAGTCACCATGCATGCGATAGACCGCAAAGACAGGTTATTCCCAACAGAACAATAAAGAATGGAACTAGGTCATGCGTAATCCGCACAGACAAGATATTCCAAATGTAATAATAAAGAATGGAATAACAATGTAATTCACCAGCATTCGATAGATCAAGATGCATGTGTTATTCCAACGTAATAATAAAGAATGGAATAATGTAAGAATTTTTACCATGTATGCGGTTCCTGGCAGACAAAAGTATTCCAACATAATAATAAAGAATGGAATAACAACCCTTACGAGTATTGAAAAAAATAACTCTCTTCATGAATACGAAAGAATAATACCCTTACCTCAAAAAGAAGACTCGAGCATCTTGAATAGTGAGGTAGCGTACTTCTCTTCTTCTTTCTCTCTATAATTTCTCTCTATAATAATTGCTCTATAGCTTTAGCGAATTGGTGAAAAATAATGAAGGAATGAGCTTCTATTTATAGGAAAATATAGTTTCAATAATTGCACATTTTGGGGTCGAAATATTACAGTATAATACCTTCCTCTTTTTCTTCATTTTTTATTTAGTCCTGCAAGTATTACTAAACTTGCACCACCTCCCTTAATAGTAAATCATGTGAATCAATAGTAAATCATGTGACTCAATAGTTCTAAACATGTGAAAAAATTAATTATAGTATAGTACCTTCATCTATACTTCCATTTTTAATTTAGTCATGCAAGTATTATCAATCTTGCACCAACTTCCCTAATAGTAAATCATGTGAATCAATAGTACACACATGTGAACACATAGTTATAAGCATGTGAATTAATAGCAATTAATTGTTCATTTATTCGGTTAATTACTTGATTGGTCAATATATCCTCCAGACATTAATTATTATCGAAATAAATGTCGATTTCCACTAACACTAATAATCCCAACACAATGGAACTATCAATTTCATCTTTAATCAACACAAACTTATTCATCATTAATATTATAACTCACAATATTTAACAACCAGGTTGTTCCCAGGATTGTGGGGGCTTTCTAATAAGGATTGCTCCCTATTGGCGTACAATTAGATTATCTAACCTCTCCTTGACAGAACTTCTAGACATTGTCAATATTGTAAATAATAATATGAATAACTTTGTCGTCTCAATTATTGATTTAATACTATAACATATTATGCAGATGATACTGTGACAATAATTGAATCAATAATATGAGAGATATGATGCAACAATTACTGTAGCAATAATTGAGTATAACTGAGTGACTTCTCACGTAAGCATCAATAATCAAAGATATCAGATAATACCGTAATGCTACTATGCAACCACGCCAGACATTACTATACTATATCACCGATTATTTTATAATGACTTGCTTACTTTGAAAAATTTTCACATATCACCCTTAACTTTAACCTTTTATCAATTTAACCATTTACTAAATAGAATAATTATAAGAAAATTGGATACTTTCATTTCATAAATTTCGGGGTCTCACAATTTCCCCTTCTTATGAAATTTCGAACTCAAAATTTACGTACCTGGTAGTTCGAAGAGATGAGAATACCTTGCTTTATTTTCGGATTATACCTTCCCAGTAATTTCCTCTCTATCACGATTTTCCCATTGCTCATCTCCTGTATTTCAAATATCATTCTAGAATACATCTTCAAAACAAAGGTTAATTGACATGTCACATATTATCCTTATATTCTGACCTACCAATTAAATAACACATAAGCTTAGGTAGGTCATACTAGCGAAGGATTAACCAGTCTCTCCCTTCCTAGTTCTAGTCTCACATCTCAGCCAGGGATCATATCCCTAAGCTTTGATACCAACTGTGACGCCCCCAAAATAAGTATACATTACCCATCTTGAGTCGCCAGATACATGGTACATAAATTCAAATGCAACTTAATTATACAATAGTCGTGTAAAATACGACAAAACATAGCTGAGAGTTTAAACAAGAATATTGTCATCTAGACAATATCCACACTCAATGGTGTCCTCATTACAATTATTATCATATTATTCCATAGAATAGTGAGGACTATTAAAGCCATTTATCCTGGACCATCACTCCATTCCCCGACTCGTCCTAACTATATTCTCATTTCCTGAAGAGAACAATGAAAGAAAGCGTGAGGTCAACTAGCCCAGTAAGAAATATTATGACTAAGATAATGCAGAATAAATTATCCTTAGCCTTCAACAGTATAACAACTGATAGAATACAATAGACAACAAGTTTTAGATCAACAACTGGAGCGGAAATAAGCAATCCATTAGAAGAGTCAAGTAGAGCATAAAATCTACTATCTTCTATGATTTAAAAAGTTTTTCATCAACTTTATCACTGAGACTCAACTTAATAAATAAAATCGAATCATCCCTGCACCACGACCAAGGATATTCATGTAATCATCAATGGTCATGATTATACCGAATAATCCCTGGTCATAATCATACCAACAACTGTCCATCAATGAACTACGTGCCAATGAGAACTTTTACCACATCATTCGTCACATTACTTGGCCATGATTATACCGAATAATCCTCGGTCATAATCATACCAAGTCCATCTACGCACGTAAGCCAAAGATGACTTTAATCACAATATAAGCATGAGGATGATGACAATGACATAATAATTCAATAAAACAAGTTCAAGGATAAATTTTAAAGATTTATAATTTAATTTATCCAAGAATCAGTAACGTCCAAATTGTCAACATGATACTGCTTTGCAGAGTAAAATTCAAGAATAATATTCGTGTACCAAAAATAATTTGGAAAGAAAAGAAATATATTTTTCGGGTGAATAGTACCCCATGAATAGTACTTCGGGAATAGTATCCCATGAATAGTACCCTGACACGAAAAGTGTCCCGAATACCCGAGTGAATGATACTAGAGTGAATAGTAATCGGGTGAATAGTAAACCGTAAATAGTAACTCGTGAATAGTATTGCGATAAAAAAAGTTCCCCGAATACCCGAGTGAATAATACTAGAGTAAATAGTAATCGGGTGAATAGTAACCCATGAATAGTAACTCGTAATAGAAAAATACCCAAGAAAACGATATTTCATGATATTTAGTACAAAAGAAATGATATCCCGTATGAGTATAATAGAATATACAAAAATACAAATGGATTTTCACCGCCATGCAGAATCCACGTAGATGCATCATTTCCACAATTTAATAAAGAATGAATACAAGGGATCATTCACCATGCATTCTTAATCCACATAGACATGTTATTCCAATGTAATAATAAATAATGGAATAATGTAAGAATTCACCATGCATGATAGAAGCAGATCGCACGTATATAGTTATTCCCAATGTAATAATAAAGAATGGAACCAGTCACGCGTAATCCGCATGCATGTGATATTCCAAATGTAATAATAAAGAATGAAACCAGTCATGCCAGAATCCGCATGCATGGTGATATTCCAAATGTAATAATAAAGAATGGAACTAAGTCATGTGTAATCCGCAGAGATGTGGATGTTCCAACAGTAATAATAAAGAATGGAATAACAACAGAATTCACCGTGCATGAGATAGATCAGACACAAACAAGTTATTCCAATGTAATAATTAAGAATGGAATAACAAAGAATTTCACTATGTATGCGGTATTGCATGATGAAAAGTTATTCCAACATAATAATTAAGAATGGAATAAAAACCCTTACGAGTATTGACAGAAAATAACTCTCTTCATGAATACGAAAGAATAATACCCCTTACCTCAAAAGAAGACTAGATACTTGGAATAGTGAGGTAGCAGACTTCTCTTCTTCTTTCTCTCTAGAATTTCTCTCTATAATAATTGCTCTATAGCTTTAGTGAATTGGTGAAAAATAATGAAGGAATGAGCTTCTATTTATAGGAAAATATAGTTTCAATAATTGCACATTTTGGGACTTAAAATATTACAGTATAATACCTTCCTCTTTTTCTTCATTTTTAATTTACTCCTGCAAGTATTATCAAATTTGGACCACCTCCCCTAATAGTAAATCATGTGAATCAATAGTTCTAAACATGTGAAAAAATTAATTATAGTATTGTACCTTCATTTATACTTCCATTTTTAATTTAGTCATGCAAGTATTATCAATCTTGCACCAACTCCCCTAATAGTAAATCATGTGAATCAATAGTATACACATTTGAACACATAGTTATAAGCATGTGAATTAATAGCAATTAATTGCTCATTTATTCAGTTAATTACCCAATTGGTCAATATAAGCTCCAGACATTAATTATTATCAAAATAAATATCGATTTCCACTAACACTAATAATCCCAACGCAATGGAACTATCAATTTCATCTTTAATCAACACAAACTTATTCATCATTAATATTATAACTCACAATATTTAACAACCAGGTCGTTCCCAGGAAAGAGGGGGCTTTCCGATAAGGATTTCTCCCTATTGGCGCGCAATTAGATTATCTAACCTCTCCTTGACAGAACTTCTAGACATTGTCAATATTGTAAATAATAATATGAATAACTTTGTCGTCTCAATTATTTATTTAATAATATAACATATTATGCAGATGATACTGTGACAACAATTGAATCAATAATATGAGAGATATGATGCATCAATTACTATAGCAATAATTGAGTATAACTGAGTGACTTCTCACGTAAGCATCAATAATCAAAGATACTGTACAATACCAAGTGCTACTATGCAACCACGCGTATTACTATACTTTTATCGCCGATTATTTTATGACAACTTGCTTACTTTGAAAAATTTTCACATATCACCCTTTACTTTAACTTTTTATCAATTTAACCATTTACTAAATAGAATAATTATAAGAAAATTGGATACTTTCATTTCATAAAATTCGTGGTCTCACACAAACCCTTTCTATATAGGTGCTAAAGAGGCATAACACTACTTTTAAATAAAGCACTTAGGCCCAATTAACTTCAATGCACACACATACACACGTTAGAAAATCAAAAAGCGCGGTAACTATGTTTCACAGAAGTCATGGGGTACCTAACCCTTTTCCCTCACTTAATCAAGCCCCCAAACTCCATGAAATCTTGGTTTCCATGACCAATTAAACAGTGTCCAATAATTGAGCCTATTGTAAAAGTCTTTCAAAACTCGGTTGGGTTGGTACAACCATTTAAACTTATATCAACTAGCGGCTCTGTCTAATTTGGACCAATAAAATCAAATCTTTTAAAATCGTCGACAATATATGTCGGTATTTTTCCTGAAAATCTCACCATTCAGATCAAACAAAAATCACATAGAAAACATAAAGGGTTAGAGACAACATTAGTAAGAGGGAGACCAAAAATCTTTTTTTGGCGTCGACAGGTGGCGACTCTGCTGGGGATAAGAGTGGGCTTAAGCCACATTTCAATCTTTTTTATTTTCTTCTATGTGCATGTGTGTGTGAAATGAAGTCTTTACATTTAATGGATGTGAATGTCTCTTTTACCAAGCTTTATATTAGTGCATCACACAATATCATCATTTTACATGCGGTGAAATGCGATGAATGTATGTTTTGTGGTCCCTCCATTAGGAGACAATCCCGTTGGTTGTTCATTACTGGACTCAACAGGAGACTAATCCCGCGAGGCTCAAGAAAGGCACCACTCAGATTCGCTCCAATTGAAAGATCGGATCAACTTCCAATCTAGTAGATTGTGGTGATCCGGGAACCAATTTCAAAAAGACGGTAAGAGTAACCTAAGATAGGTCAACCTCTGATAAACCAAATGTGAAGGGAAGTCTCTCCATGCCTTCCCTCTTTCAATACATGTCCTATGTAACTCTTGTAAATATTAAATATTGTAAATATTCGCTTCTTTCCCAAATTCATCACAAATATCAAATCTTGGCATGTTATCCCCGCTATCAAAATAAATGACATCATTTTACAAGAAAACATTTAAAATCCCCTAAAACTGACACATTTCATTAGCATGCATACTGGTCGAGTTTATCAAGACTAAAATACCTACTTTTATTGTAAGTAAGATTGGTCCCATTACCAGATCCAAGTCTAAGAAGGCAAAATGCCTATCCATCAACATGGAAGAAAGTACCCAAGAAGGGTCAGGTTTCGTGTCTCGGGAAGAATTTGAAGGACTCAAAAATCAGATAGTAGAATTAGCTGTCTTCTTAAAAGAACAGAGCAAAAGTGCTCTGGGTAATCAAATACCCACTCAACTAGAGTTATCTACACAAGGTGACAATCAGGGTACTGACAAGAACAAAGATACTCAGATACCTGAGCCTCAAAACAAGGATATGACCAACAAAACCCATGAAATCACCAATCTCATGAATAATCAGGAAACTGGTGATATCCAAAAGAAAGTCCAGCAAATGGAAGAAACCATCCGGTCAATCAAAGGGATTGGAGCATATAGTAGTGTTAACTACTCAGACCTCTATATTTTTCCTGGAGCCCAATATCCAAATAAGTTCAAAACTCTGGATTTCAAGAAATATGACAAATTTGGAGATCTTTACAATTATTTGAAAGTGTTCATTGGAGAACTTGGATCCTATGCAGAGGATAAAAAGCTGAGAATGAAACTATTTAAGAAGAATCTCAATAGAGAGGCTAGAGCCTCGGTATGCTTGATCGATAATTCCAAAATCCATAGTGGGAAGAGTTAACCCATGCCTTCTTAAATCAATACGACTTTCAAATCACAAATGGCTCTGTATGATATCAAATTACCAAAGTTAAAAAGCGTAATATTGAGTAATTCGGAGAGAATGCCCAAAGATGGAGGCGTCATTCGCTAAAGTCATCCCATCAATGATAGAGATCGAGATGGTAATGACCTTCATCGACATAAAAGAAGCTCTGCTTTTATGAGAGAGTCCTATCGAGCATAGGAAAACCATTCTCGTAAATGTTCAAATACTGAGAGAGATGGCTGAGATGGGGTTGAAGTCTGGAAAAATTAAAGATCTTATCGCCTTAGAAGCCGTGGATGAGCACATCCAGGCTAGAAATTATGGGAATAATCCTCGAAGAGTTCATAAAAAGAAAGAAGATGATGTATCCTTGGTACTGCAAGGTCAAATTCAGAGAGGCAACCAAAACTTGCCCATTCAAAGGAAAAATTACTCCCCTTTTCGAACCTCTGCACAACCTACAAATCCTCCTTTTTAAAAAAGCCAGAGAAGTTAAACATCGAAGGATATTTACACCCTTAGGGGACTCACTTAAGAGTATCTTCAAGCTTTTGACAGCACAGAAGAAAATCATTCAGCTTCATCCACCAGCCAATCTAAGTGGGAAGAATTTTGACCCAAACAAGAAATATGCTTATCATTCTGAGGCTCCAGGCCATGATACCCAAGAATGGTGGTCTTTGAAGCACAAGATTTAGGACCTGATAGACAGTGGTGAGATCATGGTAACAAAGCTAGACCAACCACATGATCAAGATATCCCTTTGCCTAAACACAATGATGAGAGAGTCCAATAATTAAGCCTATTGCAAAAATCTTTCAAAACTCAGTTGGGTTGGTACAACCATTTAAACTCATATCAACTAGCGGTTCTGTCTAATGTGGACCAATAAAATCAAATCTTTTCAAATCGTCGACATTATATATCAGTATTTTTCCTGAAAATCTCACCATTCAGATCAAACAAAAATCACATAGAAAACATAAAGGGTTAGAGACAACATTAGGAAGAGGGAGACCAAAAATCTTTTTTTGGCGTCGACAGGTGGCGACTCTGCTGGGGATAGTAGTGGGCTTAAGCCGCATTTCAATCTTTTTTATTTTCTTCTATGTGCATGCGTGTGTGAAATGACGTCTTTACATTGAATGGATGTGAATGTCTCTTTTACCAAGCTTTATATTAGTGCATCACACAATATCATCATTTTGCATGAGGTGAGACGCGATGAATGTATGTTTTGTGGTCCCTCCATTAGGAGTCAATCCCGTCAGTTGCTCATTACTGGACTCAACAGGAGACTAATCCCGCGAGGCTCAAGAAAGGCGCCACTCAGATTCGCTCCAATTGAAAGATCGGATCAACTTCCAATCTAGTAGATTGTGGTGATCCGGGAACCAATTTCAAAAAGCCGGTAAGAGTAACCTAAGATAGGTCAACTTCTGATAAACCAAATGTGAAGGGAAGTCTCTCCATGCCTTCCCTCTTTCAATACATGTCCTATGTAAATCTTGTAAATATTAAATATTATAAATATTCGTTCTTTCCCAAATTCATTGTCAAATATCAAATCCTGGCATGTTATCCTGTCATCAAAATAAATGACATCTGTTTTGCAAGAAAACATTAAAAATCCCCTAAAACTGACACATTTCATTAGCATGCATACTGGTCGAGTTTATCAAGACTAAAATACCTACTTTTATTGTAAGTAAGATTGGTCCCATTACCAGATCCAAGTCTAAGAAGGCAAAAAGCCTATCCATCAACATGGAAGAAAGTTTCCAAGAAGAGTCAGGTTTCGTGTCTCGGGAAGAATTTGAGGGACTCAAAAATCAGATAGTAGAATTAGCTGTCTTCTTAAAAGAACAGAGCAAAAGTGCTCTGGGTAATAAAATACCCACTCAACTAGAGTTATCTACACAAGGTGACAATCAGGGTACTGACAAGAACAAAGATACTCAGATACCTGAGCCTCAAAACAAGGATATGACCAACAAAACCCATGAAATCACCAATCTCATGAATAATCAGGAAACTGGTGATATCCAATAGAAAGTCCAGCAAATGGAAGAAACCATCAGGTCAATCAAAGGGATTGGAGCATATGGTAGTGTTAACTACTCAGACCTCTATATTTTTCCTGGAGCCCAATATCCAAACAAGTTCAAAACTCTGGATTTCAAGAAATATGACAAATTTGGAGATCTTTACAATTATTTGAAAGTGTTCATTGGAGAACTTGGATCCTATGCAGAGGATGAAAAGCTGAGAATGAAACTATTTAAGAAGAGTCTGACCGGAGAGGCTAGAGCCTGGTATGCTTGACTGGATAATTCCAAAATCCATAGCTGGGAAGAGTTAACCCATGCCTTCTTAAATCAATACAGCTTTCATTCACAAATGGCTCCAAACAGATATCAAATTACCAAAGTTAAAAAGCAGAATATTGAGTAATTCAGAGAGTATGCCCAAAGATGGAGGCGTCTGGCTGCTAAAGTCATCCCATCAATGATAGAGACTGAGATGGTAATGACCTTCATCGACATAAAAGAAGCTCTATTTTATGAGAGAGTCCTAGCAGGCATAGGAAAACCATTCTCAGAAATGATCAAATACGGAGAGATGGCTGAGATGGGGTTGAAGTCTGGAAAAATTAAAGATCTTATCGCCTTAGAAGCCGTGGATGAGCACATCCAGGCTAGAAATTATGGGAATAATCCTCGAAGAGTTCATAAAAAGAAAGAAGATGATGTATTCTTGGTACTGCAAGGTCAAATTCAGAGAGGCAACCAAAACTTGCCCATTCAAAGGAAAAATTACTCCCCTTTTCGAACCTCTGCACAACCTACAAATCCTCCTTTTTAAAAAGCCAGAGAAGTTAAACATCGAAGGATATTTACACCCTTAGGGGACTCACTTAAGATTATCTTCAAGCTTTTGACAGCACATAAGAAAATCATTCAGCTTCTTCCACCAGCCAATCCAAGTGGGAAGAATTTTGACCCAAACAAGAAATATGCTTATCATTCTGAGGCTCCAGGCCATGATACCCAAGAATGGTGGTCTTTGAAGCACAAGATTTAGGACCCGATGAGCAAGGTGAGATCATGGTAACAAAGCTAGACCAACCACATGATCAAGATATCCCTTTGCCTAAACACAATGATGAGAGAGTCCAATAATTAAGCCTATTGCAAAAATCTTTCAAAACTCGGTTGGGTTGGTACAACCATTTAAGCTCATATCAACTAGCGGTTTTGTCTAATGTGGACCAATAAAATCAAATCTTTTCAAATCGTCGACATTATATATCGGTATTTTTCCTGAAAATCTCACCATTCAGATCAAACAAAAATCACATAGAAAACATAAAGGGTTAGAGACAACATTAGGAAGAGGGAGACCAAAAATCTTTTTTTGGCGTCGACAGGTGGCGACTCTACTGGGGATAGTAGTGGGCTTAAGCAACATTTCAATCTTTTTTATTTTCTTCTATGTGCATGTGTGTGTGAAATGACGTCTTTACATTGAATGGATGTGAATGTCTCTTTTACCAAGCTTTATATTAGTGCATCACACAATATCATCATTTTACATGCGGTGAAATGCGATGAATGTATGTTTTGTGGTCCCTCCATTAGGAGACAATCCCGTTGGTTGCTCATTACTGGACTCAACAGGAGACTAATCCCGCGAGGCTCAAGAAAGGCACCACTCAGATTCGCTCCAATTGAAAGATCGGATCAACTTCCCATCTAGTAGATTGTGGTGATCCGGGAACCAATTTCAAAAAGACGGTAAGAGTAACCTAAGATAGGTCAACCTCTGATAAACCAAATGTGAAGGGAAGTCTTTCCATGCCTTCCCTCTTTCAATACATGTCCTATGTAACTCTTGTAAATATTAAATATTGTAAATATTCGTTCTTTCCCAAATTCATTGTCAAATATCAAATTTTGGCATGTTATCCTGTCATCAAAATAAATGACATCTGTTTTGAAAGAAAACATTTAAAAACCCCTAAAACTGACACATTTCATTAGCATGCATACTGGTCGAGTTTATCAAGACTAAAATACCTACTTTTATTGTAAGTAAGATTAGCCCCATTACCAGATCCAAGTCTAAGAAGGCAAAGTGCCTATCCATCAACATGGAAGAAAGTACCCAAGAAGGGTCAGGTTTCGTGTCTCGGGAAGAATTTGAGGGACTCAAAAATTAGATAGTAGAATTAGCTATCTTCTTAAAAGAATAGAGCAAAAGTGCTCTGGGTAATCAAATACCCACTCAATTAGAGTCATCTATACAAGGTGGCAATTAGGGTACTGACAAGAACAAAGATACTCAGATACCTGAGCCTCAAAACAAGGATATGACCAACAAAACCCATGAAATCACCAATCTCATGAATAATCAGGAAACTGGTGATATCCAAAAGAAAGTCCAGCAAATGGAAGAAACCATCCGGTCAATCAAAGGGATTGGAGCATATGGTAGTGTTAACTACTCAGTCCTCTATATTTTCCCTGGAGCCCAATATCCAAATAAGTTCAAAACTCTGGATTTCAAGAAATATGACAAATTTGGAGATCTTTACAATTATTTGAAAGTGTTCATTGGAGAACTTGGTGAAAGTAGTATGCATACAAGCCAATCATGTTTGATGATAAAGCATATACTTTGTAAACAATCTTATTCATTTATTAATAAAAAGTATTAATTTATTAAAGGCTTTTAATTATCTACATGATGCTGTTTTATAATATGTGATAAACCCATAGTTTTAAGCAATGCTTTTAGAATAATGATGATGATCATTCTAATGAGATCTAAATTCTTAGAAAGCTTAAAAACTAAAATAGTTCCCAATCATTGGATTACTAAATTGGGGATTAGTGAATCCGGATAGATTGGTACATACGTTCTTGCTTTCATTGGATGAGGATGATTGATCTCATGATCATTTGTGTGGAGACACTAAAGCAAGTATGTAGGTGCTTATTAGAGAATAAGTTCATCGAACGTGGCTCACTAAGGAATACCTAATGGAGTTTTATTTGCTGTCAATAGAATTCCTCAGTAGTGATAGTAGTACAAGTAATCCTTGGACTTGAGATCATCATAGTATCTTGTGTATGATGAGTTATACTTTGACTTATTCCTTAAGACCCTTAGGGTATATCAAAGGGTATGCTTGGGTATAATAAGTTGTACATGGAGATAATGTATGATCAATAAAGAATCTACCACTTCTAATAAAAGAGAGAATGTCCTATGTGATTCGATAAATGACAACCCAAAGAGTCCTTGGCCATGCGGTAAATGAAATTAGAAAGGAGTTTCTAATTTGTATTATTTGAGTTAATGTGCATTTAAGGATCGAAATACATATAATTAAATAAAATAAGACTTGACATAATTCCATATCTTATATTTAATTGGGACATTGTATGGTGGAAGGATTGAATTGTCACGGTAACTATTTACTCAAAGGTTCTTTAATGATTAATGTTGAAATCTATATTATCCGGAAAGTCGTTGATCGCTAGGAGGCTTATCCCTATCAGTAGAATAAATATTATTTATTTAAATAAATTAATTGTTTAATTTATTTATTTAAATAAGATTAGAATTGTTCTAATTGATTTATTCACAACCTGGTTTAATATGGAGAACCTAAAGGGTCACACCATAAAAGGAAGAATAATTATTTAAGAAGTTAATGGCATAATCGTAATAATATGTTAAGTATATTTAATTTAATCTATGGTGATAGAATAAATTAAATAGCTTAATATTTATTATTTAATATTTTAGAAATATTAAATATAAATTAATAAGAGGAGTCTTATTAATATTATTACAATTATTATTATTTTAATTTCTAAAGAGTTTAGAAATTAATTTAATATAAGTACTCTCATTTATTCCTAATTGGATTAGGAAGGAAAATTAGTTAAAGGAGTTTAATTAATTATCCTTATAAGATTAGGGAGCTTAATTAATTAAAAGAATTAATTAATTAAAACCCAATTCCTTAATTGTTAAGGTGGGTTGCCCACATCTATAAATAAGAGGAGTCTTATTATGGGTGGTATGGGTTGTTGACTTTAACAAAGTACGTAATAATTCCAAGTTGTTGGGAGTATGCCTTTTCTATAGAGATAGAAAACTAGGGTTAGCCATAACACCCATCTTCTTGAATTTTATTCTTCCTTGGTGGATCACCTCTAGAGGCCAAACACATGGGTGGCTAACGTTGATCAAAGGAAGGAACCAAACCCGGTGGATTCAAGTTGAACGCGAAAAGGATTGGAGGTGAACTTGTACCTGAGGAAGCTCGATCTTCAAGGCTATATACATTTGAAATGGGATCCTTATTCTCACTAGCAAATCTTTAATTAGATTTTGCCGAACTATATAAGTGAGGGTAATATAGTTTGAAGAAAATAGTGGGAGATACCAATTTAAAACAAGACCTAATTTATTTTGGTAATTAATAAAAGAATGTATGTTAAAATGTTGTTAATTACAAATTCATTTACAAAATTTTACAATGTCTAAAATTTACTATCACCTGCTAGCATATTAGATTCTAAATTAACCGAATCCAATTAAACGGATTGGTTAAGGAATTTGAGAATAGTTCTCATGGTGAAAAGCTATCTTATGTCCTTAATCGCCTATCCTCAAGAATGGTTGCGACAATGCCTCCGAGGAAGACATTGCTACTTTTAGAAAGTGGCAAGATGATGCACATTGGCTCAATGCATCATGCTCGCATCTATGAGTAACGAGCTTCAGTCAAGATGAAACTATGGATGCTCTCTACTATATTCCCCGCACATCAAGCGGTTGATGGTGAGGAAAGTAGGGGCCGATAGATATTAGATATCTAAGGAGCTCTTCCGATCTAGAATGGCCAATGGCACTATAGTACTGTATACAAAAAGGTTCTTAACATAATCAATTTGATTGATCAATTAGGACAACTGGTTTTGTCATGGATGGAGAGTTGAGCCAAGATTTGATCTTGCACTCACTCCCGGACTCCTTTCACAATTGTTGTGAATTTTTCATATGAACAAGCTAGATATCAGTCTCGCTGATTTGCTTAACATATTAAAAAAATTGTTGAGAGTCACTTGTGATTAGATCAAGGAATAAATACTTGTGCAATAAGTTTCTAGATCATCTCAATTGGTTTTCTCATAATGGACACATCCTGATACGCAATAATTGATTGATGTATCTGAAAGGAAAAATCGTACCTATTTGAACATGGTGCGATCCATAATGATTTTACCGACATTCCAGTATCCTTATGGGATAATGTCCTAGAAATGGCTGCATATCTACGAAAATGGTAACCTCAAAATCCTACCCCCAAGACTCCATAAAAGTTATGGACAGGGAGGATTCCTAATCTTAAGTATGTTAAGATAAGGGGTTGTCCAACTTATGTGAAAAGGTTTCAAAGGATAAGCTTGGGACAAGATTTGACATGTACAGATTTGTGGGACATCCTAAAGTAAGTTTAGGGTATATGTTCTATAATTCTACTTAGCAAAAGGTGTTTGTTACGAAACACGCTGCCTTCTAAGATAAAGGTGTTTATCATTGAAGGGGCTAGTGGGAGGATAATAGATCTTGAAGAGTTCAAGAATCACAAAACACTATAAGTCAAATAAGAGGAACCTATAGATGAGACCTATTGTACCACAAATCAAATCGTAAATCTGGAATAGTACATCAAGATACCTAGGAGGTATGGATTCATCATGGATGATGATGATGAGGTACACATCATAGAAGATGATGATCCAGAGTTACATTCGATGAGGTAAGACTTAAATAGTGTGTACAAAAGGGACAAGGGGAGCGCCGTGACATTCCTAATATTATATGTTGATATACTACGGATAAGGAATGACATACCAATGCTACAATCAAGAATGATAAAGTTGTCTAAACATTCCTCCATGAATGGTTTGGGAAGAGTATCTTAATTGGGGATAAAATCTATATAGATAGATTCAAGAGGATGCTCGACTTAACCCAAGGAACGATATTCATTTGATGCTAAAGATGTTTAGCATGGCAAACTCCAAGAGATGTTTCATGTCGATGAGCTATGGAGTGTATTTCTCTTAATAGTCCCCATAGACTCCAAAGAAGAGAGATCGCATGAGTGACAATCATGTATGCAATTAAATATCACGAGACACGATGTTGATCGGTCGTATTATTCGGAAAAAGATCATCAGAAGACAAAGAAAAACATCTTAAAGTTCTTAACCCACTAAAAGATGTGAGCATACATGGTTGGTCCGAATTAAAACTAGAGGGCTTAACGGACTCAAGTTTTTCGAGATGCACGAAGACGACGAAAAATCCACTTTAAGGTAAAGTGTTACCATGAATGGTGGTGCAGTGAATTTGAAAGGTTCCAAACAGCAAAGAGTTGATGGTTTAGTAATAAAGACAAAGTATATAGCTATAAATGAAGCTGCAAGTTGATTGTTAGGATTAAAAGTTCATTACAGAACTAGGAATAGTTCCCAAGTCTCATCTTGGATCTAAATATGTGTTGTGGCACTTTCATTTGATTATTAGAATCATTGAAAGATGGGAAATCACTATAGAGATAGTGGACTCTCAAGAACAACATTACATATCCATTAACTAAAGCTTATCCAACAGCAGGATAATCGTCACTTAGAGAAGAAGAGTATAAGATACCATGACGATTGGCTTTAGTGCAAGTGGGAGATTGAAAGTAGTATGCATACAAGCCAATCATGTTTGATGATAAAGCATATACTTTGTAAACAATCTTATTCATTTATTAATAAAAAGTATTAATTTATTAAAGGCTTTTAATTATCTACATGATGTTTGTTTTTATAATATGTGATAAACCCATAGTTTTAAGCAATGCATTTAGAATAATGATGATGATCATTCTAATGAGATCTAAATTCTTAGAAAGCTTAAAAACTAAAATAGTTCCCAATCATTGGATTACTAAATTGGGGATTAGTGAATCCGGATAGATTGGTACATCGTTGTTTCTTTCATTGGATGAGGATGATTGATCTCATGATCATTTGTGTGGAGACACTAAAGCAAGTATGTAGGTGCTTATTAGAGAATAAGTTCACCGAACGTGGCTCGCTAAGGAATACCTAATGGAGTTTTATTTGCACTGTCAATAGAATTCTGTAGTGATAGTAGTACAAGTAATCCTTGGACTTGAGATCATCATAGTATCTTGTGTATGATGAGTTATACTTTGACTTATTCCTTAAGACCCTTAGGGTATATCAAAGGGTATGCTTGGGTATAATAAGTTGTACGTGGAGATAATGTATGATCAATAAAGAATCTACCACTTCTAATAAAAGAAGAGAAATGTCCTATGTGATTCGATAAATGACAACCTAGTAGTCCTTGGCCAAGGCAGAATGAAATTAGAAAGGAGTTTCTAATTTGCATTATTTGGAGTTGTGCATTTAAGGATCGAAATACATATAATTAAATAAAATAAGACTTGACAGTAATTCCATGTCTTATATTTAATTGGGACATTGTATGGTGGAAGGATTGAATTGTCAGTAACTATTTACTCAAAGGTTCTTTAATGATTAATGTTGAAATCTATATTATCCGGAAAGTCGCTTGATCGCTAGGGGAGGCTTATCCTATTGTAGAATAAATATTATTTATTTAAATAAATTAATTGTTTAATTTATTTATTTAAATAAGATTAGAATTGTTCTAATTGATTTATTCACAACCTTTTAATATGGAGAACCTAAAGGGTCACACCATAAAAGGAAGAATAATTATTTAAGAAGTTAATGGCATAATCGTAATAATATAGTTAAGTATATTTAATTTAATCTATGGTGATAGAATAAATTAAATAGCTTAATATTTATTATTTAATATTTTAGAAATATTAAATATAAATTAATAAGAGGAGTCTTATTAATATTATTACAATTATTATTATTTTAATTTCTAAAAGAGTTTAGAAATTAATTTAATATAAGTACTCTCATTTATTCCTAATTGGATTAGGAAGGAAAATTAGTTAAAGGAGTTTAATTAATTATCCCTTATAAGATTAGGGAGCTTAATTAATTAAAAGAATTAATTAATTAAAACCCAATTCCTTAATTGTTAAGGTGGGTTGCCCACATCTATAAATAAGAGAGTCTTATTATGGGTGGTATGGGTTGTTGACTTTTAACAAAGTACGTAATAATTCCAAGTTGTTGGGAGTATGCCTTTTCTATAGAGATAGAAAACTAGGGTTAGCCATAACACCCATCTTCTTGAATTTTATTCTTCCTTGGTGGATCACCTCTGAGGCCAAACACATGGGTGGCTAACGTTGATCAAAGGAAGGAACCAAACCCGGTGGATTCAAGTTGAACGCGAAAAGGATTGGAGGTGAACTTGTACCGAGGAAGCTCGATCTTCAAGGGTATGATTTTATTCTTTTTTTTCGCTTTAATTAATAATTATGCATAAAGGGTGATCCGGGTATATGGTTTGTAAATTTTAAACTCGATTTTTACACGCTTATTAATTTTTGCAATTTGATTGCGTTCATGAATATTACAAACCTAATAGTGGCATCGAGCCAAACCTTTATCGCGAATTATTAATTGTTCGATTTGATATGTATATTAATATGTGTTTTAGAACAATTTAATTGGGCATAATTTTATTGTATAATTTAAATTAAAAAAAAAAAAAAAATAGGTCTTAAATTTCTTTTTTGGAAGCATCCGGTCAATTTTTTTTTGAATCCTGATTCGTGGTCCTTTATTCGTGGCTTGCATGTTATATACTAATATATATATATAATATATAATATATAATGAATGAGCTGCACGGATTTTAATGAAGCATTGCACGGTTTTAACAAAAAAAAAGAAATTCGGCAGGACCTTTTATCAATATGATTCCTGTAACATACATATGTAACATATCCGGTTTAAGGGGTCACGTGAGGTTAAATGGGCAGGAATTTTTTTTTTTTTAATGCACCATGTCCACGTATATATTAAGAGAAACAACAGCAATGACGAAAATCACGTATATATTAAGAATATATATATATATTCTTAATTATTATATAGTTAAAATAAAAAGGTTTATTTTAATTTTAAAATAAAAGATTTATTTTAATATTAAAATATAAAGTTTTATTTTAATCTTAATAATTTTATAATTAAAATTAAAAGTTTATTTTAATTTTAAAATAAAAGGTTTATTTTAATATTAAAATAAAAGAGTTTATTTTAATTTTAAAATTAGAATTTCATGCTAACTAATTAGAGTTGGAATTGGATTCCATAATAACTAATTGGAGTTGAAATTGGATTTTATTTTTCCTAAAATAAAGGAGTTTATTTGTGAATAGGGAAGTAAATCCATCTTTCCTTAAATAAAGGAGTTTGTTTAGATATGAAATAAGATTTCATATTATTCAAAATAAAAGAGTTTATTTGTGAATAGGAAAGAGAATCCATATTTCCTTAAATAAAGGAGTTTATTTAGATATGAAATAAGATTTCATATTATTCAAAATAAAGGGGTTTATTTGTGAATAGGAAAGAATATCCGTGTTTCCTTTAATATATATATATTTTTTTACATGGAATTGGATTCCATAATTAATTAAAATAAAAGAGTTTATTTTAATTAAAGATTTTATTATTACATGGAATTGGATTCCATAATTAATTAAAATAAAGGAGTTTATTTTGATTAAAATAAAGGAGTTTATTTTGATTCAAAAATAGATTTTATACTAAATAAATTTGCCCATTAAATGATATCAATATATATATTAAAATGTTTATTATTCATGAGATGAATGTTATTTATTGATGCATATGGTGATGTGTATGATAATAAATGGGATTGATTATGGACTATTGACCAATATGATTGGATTTTATTTTAGTTGGATGCATGAATGTATGGGTTTTAATAAATGGGGTCTGCGTACCTCGTCTTCTCTAATTTTTCTTAATGTAAATTCTATTCCCCTCCTATGTACTTCCCCTTGACTGCTGATCAAGGTTTCTATTTATTTTTAAATAGTTGTGTAATAGGAATAGTTAGAATTAATTTTAGAAAATTAGAGAGCAAAGGAGTAAGGAGCGCTTGAAGACCCGTTTGTAATGGAGCCCGGGTTTAAATGTAATAGTTATATTTAAATATTATTTCTTGCACCCCTAGGGTTTGACCTTTTGGTTCACTTGGTGGCTCTAGTGAACCAAACTAAAATAAAAGTCCATAATCAATCTGGGTAGAATATAGTATTCTATATGTGCATGCTTATACTATATATATTATATATTATGCAAACATGCTTCATGTTGTTAATTAATATGACGCGTATTTTATATATATATATTTAAATGCTGCGCTAAACAAAGATGAGACAAATTAATAACAAACCCTCAATTTTTATATTAAGTCCTAAGCGTTCAAAGATATTTGGAATATCGAGCGTCGCTTTCTAGCATGATAAAATTAATAGAGTATTAAATATTTAATATGAGTTTGTTATGTCACCACAAGGCAAGTATTAAGTATTTAAGATGTTAATTTATCACATTTGATGCTTATAAAGAAAATTGAACAATATTGTTTTGTTGCGTCACCACAAGGATGATATTTTTCATTTTTGAATATATGGAGTGCTAGGTCGGACTTAACTTGGATAATTTTGATTCTGGATGTGCCACCACTTGATCAAAAATAATCTAAGAGGCAAAATAAAAGGAGTTGATAGTTGATGTAATTGACAAAAGTTGTCTACCTATTTATTTATATATAGTTTGTTGTGTCACCACAAGGCTATATACATTTGAAATGGGATCCTTATTCTCACTAGCAAATCTTTAATTAGATTTTGCTTAACTATATAAGTGAGGTAATATAGTTTGAAGAAAATAGTGGGAGATACCAATTTAAAACAAGACCTAATTTATTTTGGTAATTAATAAAAGAATGTATGTTAAAATGTTGTTAATTACAAATTCATTTACAAAATTTTACAATGTCTAAAATTTACTATCATCATGAAGCATATTAGATTCTAAATTAACCGCATCAATTAAATGGATTGGTTAAGGAATTTGAGAATAGTTCTCATGGTGAAAAAGCTATCTTATGTCCTTAATACGCTTATCCTCAAGCAATGGTTTGCGCATAATGCCTCTGAGGAAGACATTGCTACTTTTAGAAAGTGGCAAGATGATGCACAATTGGCTTCAATGCATCATGCTCGCATCTATGAGTAACGAGCTTGCCACACGACATGAAACTATGGATGCTCCTACTATATTCCTGCGCACATCAAGCGGTTGATGGTGAGGAAAGTAGGACTGATAGATATTAGATATCTAAGGAGCTCTTCCGATCTAGAATGGCCAATGGCACTATAGTACAGACAAAAAGGTTCTTAACATAATCAATTTGATTGATCAATTAGGACAACTGGTTTTGTCATGGATGGAGAGTTGAGCCAAGATTTGATCTTGCACTCACTCCGGACTCCTTTCATGATTGTTGTGAATTTTTCATATGAACAAGCTAGATATCAGTCTCGCTGATTTGCTTAACATATTAAAAAAATTGTTGAGAGTCACTTGTGATTAGATCAAGGAATAAATACTTGTGCAATAAGTTTCTAGATCATCTCAATTGGTTTTCTCATAATGGACACATCCTGATACGCAATAATTGATTGATGTATCTCGAAAGGAAAAATCGTACCTATTTGAACATGGTGCGATCCATAATGATTTTACCGACATTCCAAAGATCCTTATGGGATAATGTCCTAGAAATGGTCATTTGCATATCTCGAAAATGGTAACCTCAAAATCCGCCCCAAGACTCCATAAAAGTTATGGATGGGGAGGATTCCTAATCTTAAGTATGTTAAGATAAGGGTTGTCCAACTTATGTGAAAAGGTTTCAAAGGATAAGCTTGGGACAAGATTTGACATGTATGATTTGTGGGACATCCTAAAGTAAGTTTAGGGTATATGTTCTATAATTCTACTTAGCAAAAGGTGTTTGTTACGAAACACGCCGCCTTCTAAGATAAAGGTGTTTATCATTGAAGGGGCTAGTGGGAGGATAATAGATCTTGAAGAGTTCAAGAATCACAAAACACTATAAGTCAAATAAGAGGAACCTATAGATGTAACCTATTGTACCACAAAGAATCGTAAATCGAATAGTCACCAAGATACCTAGGAGGTATGGATTCATCATGGATGATGATGATGAGGTACACATCATAGAAGATGATGATCCGAGTTACATTCGATGAGGTAAGACTTCTAGTATGTACAAAAGGGACAAGATGGGGCGCCCGTGACATTCCTAATATTATATGTTGATATACTACGGATAAGGAATGACATACCAATGCTACAATCAGTAATGATAAAGTTGTCTAAACATTCCTCCATGAATGGTTTGGGAAGAGTATCTTAATTGGGGATAAAATCTATATAGATAGATTCAAGAGGATGCTCGACTTAACCCAAGGAACGTATATTCATTTGATGCTAAAGATGTTTAGCATGGCAAACTCCAAGAGATGTTTCATGTCGATGAGCTATGGAGTGTATTTCTCTTAATAGTCCCCATAGACTCCAAAGAAGAGAGATCGCATGAGTGACAATCATGTATGCAATTAAATATACGAGACCTGATGTTGATCGGTCATATTCTGGAGAAGATCACTGTAAGACAGTGAAAAACATCTTAAAGTTCTTAACCGGCACTAAGGATGTGAGCATACATGGTTGGTCTGAATTAAAACTAGAGGGCTTAACAGACTCAAGTTTTTCAGACAGACCAAGACGACAGAAAATCCACTTTAAGGTAAAGTGTTACCATGAATGGTGGTGCAGTGAATTTGAAAGGTTCCAAACAGCAAAGAGTTGATGGTTTAGTAATAAAGACAAAGTATATAGCTATAAATGAAGCTGCAAGTTGATTGTTAGGATTAAAAGTTCATTACTGTAACTAGAATAGTTCCCAAGTCTCATCTTGGATCTAAATATGTGTTGTGGCACTTTCATTTGATTATTAGAATCATTGAAAGATGGGAAATCACTATAGAGATAGTGGACTCTCAAGAACAACATTACATATCCATTAACTAAAGCTTATCCAATGCAAAGGGGATAATCGTCACTTAGAGAAGAAGAGTATAAGATACCATGACGATTGGCTTTAGTGCAAATGGGAGATTGAAAGTAGTATGCATACAAGCCAATCATGTTTGATGATAAAGCATATACTTTGTAAACAATCTTATTCATTTATTAATAAAAAGTATTAATTTATTAAAGGCTTTTAATTATCTACATGATGCTGTTTTATAATATGTGATAAACCCATAGTTTTAAGCAATGCATTTAGAATAATGATGATGATCATTCTAATGAGATCTAAATTCTTAGAAAGCTTAAAAACTAAAATAGTTCCCAATCATTGGATTACTAAATTGGGGATTAGTGAATCCGGATAGATTGGTACATACGTTGCTTGCTCATTGGATGAGGATGATTGATCTCATGATCATTTGTGTGGAGACACTAAAGCAAGTATGTAGGTGCTTATTAGAGAATAAGTTCATTTGAACGTTGGCTCGCTAAGGAATACCTAATGGAGTTTTATTTGCATGTCAATAGGAATTCTCAGAGTGATAGTAGTACACAAGTAATCCTTGGACTTGAGATCATCATAGTATCTTGTGTATGATGAGTTATACTTTGACTTATTCCTTAAGACCCTTAGGGTATATCAAAGGGTATGCTTGGGTATAATAAGTTGTATATGGAGATAATGTATGATCAATAAAGAATCTACCACTTCTAATAAAAAGAAGAAAATGTCCTATGTGATTCGATAAATGACAACCCAAAGAGTCCTTGGTTAAGGCGAATAATGAAATTAGAAAGGAGTTTCTAATTTGCATTATTCGAGTTGTGCATTTAAGGATCGAAATACATATAATTAAATAAAATAAGACTTGACATAGAATTCCATGTCTTATATTTAATTGGGACATTGTATGGTGGAAGGATTGAATTGTCAGATGAACTATTTACTCAAAGGTTCTTTAATGATTAATGTTGAAATCTATATTATCTGGAAAGTCGTTGATCGCTAGGGAGGCTTATCCTATTGTAGAATAAATATTATTTATTTAAATAAATTAATTGTTTAATTTATTTATTTAAATAAGATTAGAATTGTTCTAATTGATTTATTCACAACCGGTTTAATATGGAGAACCTAAAGGGTCACACCATAAAAGGAAGAATAATTATTTAAGAAGTTAATGGCATAATCGTAATAATATGTTAAGTATATTTAATTTAATCTATGGTGATAGAATAAATTAAATAGCTTAATATTTATTATTTAATATTTTAGAAATATTAAATATAAATTAATAAGAGGAGTCTTATTAATATTATTACAATTATTATTATTTTAATTTCTAAAAGAGTTTAGAAATTAATTTAATATAAGTACTCTCATTTATTCCTAATTGGATTAGGAAGGAAAATTAGTTAATGGAGTTTAATTAATTATCCCTTATAAGATTAGGGAGCTTAATTAATTAAAAGAATTAATTAATTAAAACCCAATTCCTTAATTGTTAAGGTGGGTTGCCCACATCTATAAATAAGAGGAGTCTTATTATGGGTGGTATGGGTTGTTGACTTTAACAAAGTACGTAATAATTCCAAGTTGTTGGGAGTATGCCTTTTCTATAGAGATAGAAAACTAGGGTTAGCCATAACACCCATCTTCTTGAATTTTATTCTTCCTCGTGGATCACCTCTGAGAGGCCAAACACATGGGTGGCTAACGTTGATCAAAGGAAGGAACCAAACCCGGTGGATTCAAGTTGAACGCGAAAAGGATTGGAGGTGAACTTGTACCTGAGGAAGCTCGATCTTCAAGGGTATGATTTTATTCTTTATCTTTTCGTTTAATTAATAATTATGCATAAAGGGTGATCCGGGTATATGGTTTGTAAATTTTTAAACTCTGATTTTTACACGCTTCCGCTAATTTTTGCAATTTGATTGCGTTCATGAATATTACAAACCTAACACTTGGATCCTATGCAGAGGATAAAAAGTGAGAATGAAACTATTTAAGAAGAGTCTGACCGGAGAGGCTAGAGCCTGGTATGCTTGACTGGATAATTCCAAAATCCATAGCTGGGAAGAGTTAACCCATGCCTTCTTAAATCAATACAGCTTTCAGTCACAAATGGCTCCAGACGGATATCAAATTACCAAAGTTAAAAAGCAGAATATTGAGTAATTCAGAGAGAATGCCCAAAGATGGAGGCGTCTGGCTGCTAAAGTCATCCCATCAATGATAGAGACTGAGATGGTAATGACCTTCATCGACATAAAAGAAGCTCTGTTTTATGAGAGAGTCCTAGCAGGCATAGGAAAACCATTCTCAGAAATGATCAAATACGGAGAGATGGCTGAGATGGGGTTGAAGTCTGAAAAAATTAAAGACCTTATCGCCTTAGAAGCCGTGGATGAGCACAACCAGGCTGGAAATTACGGGAATAATCCTCGAAGAGTTCATAAAAAGAAAGAAGATGATGTTTCCTTGGTACTGCAAGGTCAAATTCAGAAAGGCAACCAAAACTTGCCCATTCAAAGGAAAAATTACTCCCCTTTTCGAACCTCTGCACAACCTACAAATCCTCCTTTTTAAAAAGCCAGAGAAGTTAAACATCGAAGGACATTTACACCCTTAGGGGACTCACTGAAGAGTATCTTCAAGCTTTTGACAACACAGAAGAAAATCATTCAGCTTCTTCCACCAGCCAATCCAAGTGGGAAGAATTTTGACCCAAACAAGAAATATGCTTATCATTCTGAGGCTCCACGCCATGATACCCAAGAATGGTGGTCTTTGAAGCACAAGATTTGGACCTGATAGACAGTGGTGAGATCATGGTAACAAAGCTAGACCAACCACATGTTCAAGATATCCCTTTGCCTAAACACAATGATGAGAGAGTTAGCATGATCAGTATGGGGAGTGGAGAAAGTTCCAAGTACCTCAAGTATGTAGGGGGTTCTTCCCAAACAAGCAAGGATAATTCTGACAAATGGGATTATTCAGAATTTCTGTTTATGATAGAACCAGAAATGAAGTCTATCAAAGAACAGATTGATCAACTGGCAGAATTGATGGTATACTAGTACCAAATAACTCAACAGTTGATCAGTCAGGTGCAAACAAATCTCCTCTCCATTATAACAAGGGATCAAAAACGATTCCAAGAGAGTGAAACTTTGGAAGAAAAACTTGCAAGGAAAGCTAGATCTCAAGCTCGTCGTGTGACAACCCGATAATTTAGAAAAAATTTAAAATCTTAATTAATTGATTTAAGGTTCAAAATTAGAACCAATACAAAAAATAAGTGTATGCGTTTGATGTTTTTTGGAAGGAATTTTGAGGATTTCAAAATTTTGTGAAGGATTTAGGTGAATTATACAGGATTAAGGGTATATGTGATTATGTCCTGTGAATATGGTATTATATGTGTACAGTATGTGGTTAAGGGTCAAGGGTTGACCATATAAATTTTATCAGTGTCAAACCCTAAATTATTATCGAATATCGACGTTCAGTTAGAAAATCCTAGCAATGTAAAAGAAACTCTAGAAATTGTTTCTGAAACCCTAATTTCAGTTCCGGGAATTCAAAACCTGAATTCAAAAATTGAAACCCTAATCTGGGAACTTTAAGGATAATTATAATGCTTAAGTGCTATTAATTATCATATTAATTAGGGTAAAGCTTAATTAATTAGTAAACCCTAATTTTAAATTTTTAAACCCTAATTATTCCGTCAGAAACCCTAATACACAATTGTGGATTTAATTTCTAAATTAGCAATATTAATTAGTGAATAATAATCCTAATTAGCAAGATTGATTTTGATGATTAGAAAATCTTAGTATAATTAGAGAACTCTAATTATAATTTACAAATGTTAATTTTCTATTTCGAAAACCCTAATCTGGAAATCCTAGAAAGGTGAATTATGGAAAGCTTAGGTTTTAACCCTAAGGGTCAAACCCTAAGGGTTTTATCAAATAATAATTCTAGAATAAAAATTGTATTGAAATGACCATTATGCCCTTTTAGCAATTTTTTAATAAGTTGGTGTATAGGTTTTGACCTTAGGTGAGTTGTTCACCAACCCTAAGCCAAGCATTTGACTTATATTTCACAAATCAGCAGCTATATCTATCAACTTGGTTCATTGAATCCAAAATAAAAAGAGAAAAGTAAGTAAAGTTATTCACTTTACTTGTCATAATAACCAAGACCATTCTGTCTCTAGAAATTCGGGTATGAGAGTGAAAAGGAGTGAGAAGTTAAGACAAAATCATCTCTTAGCTTAACAAGAAAAGAATCCAAGATCAGGGATCATAGATCAAAGCCTAAAAGGTATAAACCCTAATCCTAGAAATCTCATGATTTGATGTTATATGTTGTAATTTGTTGGCTAGATATTTGTTAGAGGTTGTCATTTGATGATCTGGGTTGCTAAAACCTAGATCCATATCATTTTGATGCTCGAAATTAAAGATTTCAACAATCTGGAAAAGTAGAAAAAATATGGCCTGATATCCATATGTCTCCTTTAGATTCTTTTGTGTTAATTATTTGTGGTGTTTTATGTTATAAATGTGTTTTGTCATGTGGGCTATGATATGAAACTAGAAACAGTGCCAGATCATGAGTAGATTGAGAGTTATGAGCAGTTAAACTGCGTTGACCAATCTCGAGAATGGGTTTCTGGGCAACCTAGAAACCCAGATCTTATCTGACAATGATATTGCAGGCTCTAGATCTCTCTTATTTGAAGTGTTTGTGTTATGTTGTTGGTTGAATATTGTAGTCTGACATGTAATCTACATACTAAAGTTAGTAGAACACCTAGATGTATTATAGAATCAAAATTAATCAAGGTCAAACCATCGTTGACCAACTGCTTGGGAAGAAATTTGGGAAGCCCAGATTTCTCAAGAACACGTCTCTAACAAGCTTTTGACCGGCTTAGATCTTACGGTTTTGATGTTGTTAAGTTGATTTGATGATTTATATAAGTTCCTTGACATGTTGACTATAGATTTGAACCTTCATAACAATCTATTGATGACCAGAACTCAGATTTAAGTGAACTAGAAGGAGCCTACTCGAACTGTTTTGGGTTTCTAGGTTACCCAGAAAACCCAGAAACGTTCTGACAGATACTTTAGAGGCTTGGATCTTGCAGTTGTCTTGTTGTATGACATAGATTGTTGTTATATTTTGTAGTGCTACATAAACACTACAAAATCTGGGTATTATACTGAACAGAACATGCAAGAATAGAAAATTAAAACTGGTCAAACTTCCTACCTTGGTGTCTGACTTGAAAGCTCAAGAACACTCAAGAACACCTATAGCGACGGTTTTGTCGCTATAGGACCCCTTTAACGACATTTAATTGCTGAAAATTATTAATTTATTAAATAAATAGTTTTTAATTATTAAAAATACATAATAAATTATTAAAAATTATTTTAAAGCCTAAAAATTAGTTTTTAATTATTTTGAGTATATTTCAAAAATATTTAATATTTTTGGAATATAAAAGGTATTTATTTATTTAATTATAATATTAAATAAATTAGTTAAAAATGATTTTAATATTTGAAAAATCATAAAATATTATATTATGATGTTAGAAAATATTTTAAGTTATTTTTGATGACTTTTAATATTTTGTGATGAATTTCATTAATAATTTATTATTAATGGTAATTAATTAATTTAATAAATATATTAAATAAATTATGGAAAAATGAATTAATGATTTAAAAATCATATAAAATGATTTAAGTGTTATAAAAATATTTTAAGTTATAAAATATAACTTTTGATATTTTGTCATGAAAATATTAATATTTTAATATTAATATCAATTATCGGACAATGAATTTAATTGTTTTAAAATCATATAAATATGATTTTAAGGTATTAAAATACTTTGTGATATTATAAATATATTATAATATTATGTTATGATTTTCATTAATATTTAATATTAAATAAATATTAATGATAATAGAATAATGTGGTATTTATATGATTTAAATACGATATTAATGATTGAAAAATCATGATAAATGGTAATAATTATCTAAAAATTATTACGAGCTTATGAAAATAATTTGACTGATAATAAATTATCTAAGATATTGTTAAGTGTTTAGGTAGAGTTTAATGAACTTAAACTCGAGTATTGTCCGACTAGACCGTCAGGATGATAGAATTGTGTCGGTTTCAACTCAGACTTAAATAGTCTGACTTGATACTAAGTTTTATGTTCTGAATAGACTGATAGGGTTATATGCTATGTGTTTAGGATATATACGGTCCGGATCAAGTGCATACCCCTTATCTTACTCACCCGTGCTCACCCCCCTTTAGCGACGGACCCGACGACGGTTTGGTCTTACAACCGTCGTCTATACTTTTAGCGACGCTATATGTTGTCTGTCACTAAAAGTATAGTCGACGGTTGTATGACCGAAACCGTCGCCGGGTCCGTCGCTAAAGGGGGTGAGCACGGATGAGTAAGATAAGAGGTACGCACTTGATCCTTGCTCTATATATATATATAATAGTAGTATATTGTGATGATATTATTCTAATATTGGAGATCTATATTACTAATATTAGGTCTTCGGATAAAGCGATATAGAATGCGTAACGGTAATCAACGGTTCAGGCAAGTTTTACTTAACTCTATTAAGAGTTGTTTTATTCAGATATGCTTATGGTTAATCATTGTTGATTGCCATTGTAGAATTGTACTATGTACATATTGCATATATAAGTCAGGTATGGAAGGCTGATCACCTTCATTACCGTTCGGTCCAAATATATTTGTTCATGTTTAATACTTGTTCAGTCAAAAGTTTGTTCGCGCTAATTCACAACTATATTGATGAATTATAGCCAGCTTATTATTCAGATTCTTTCAATCATGATATATCCTTAAATAAATTTAAACTTGCTGGGAAACTTTTATGCTCACCCTTGCTATATCATGATAAACATTGCATATAAGGCGAATGCATTCGGATATAGGAAAAGGATAATGCCAAGTTCAGCTTGGGATAAAATGTGCAGCTAATTTGTAATGGTATAGTTTGATGATAAGGTTATATGTTAGATAGTTTATGAATTGTGTATAAGTTAAGGTTACTCAATTTTGGGGAAATAGTGTGTAAAGTGTATTGTATAAATAATTTATGTTTATATCTTCCACAATAGTTATAGAATAATTGTACCATATCCGTGGTGATTTGGGACCCGGATTTGGGGCTCTCACAGTTGGTATCAAAGTTGTTGGTTATGAATCTTAGGTAGGAATACCTGAGACCAATAACCGCAGTGATTAGGATAAGATCTAACTCACATAGAGTTAGTTAGTTGGTTAGATTCAAAGATAAATCTCGACGAGTTGTAAAGATACTGAGATCCCTAACTCTGATAATAAAGTTGAACAGTAGTGGTGAATAGATAGAGTCTAAAAGACTAAAGGTGCAGTGATATGAGATCATAAAATAAAACGATCAAGATATAGAAATAAATCGTAATATATACGATGAGATCACCCCGTGATCTGATAAGGTTATGATATGGGAAAAGAATCAATCTAATGATTGAAAAATTTACAACAAGATTACTGTGTGTAAGTTGTACTAAGAATTGGTACAGATTCAGGAAAGGATTATGAATACGGATTAAATGAAATTCATATTGAGAAGGGAGTTAAGATTAGGTGGGGATTTCAATTGAGGACTCATGTCGGCAACTGAGTTGTATGATTTCTTGTATGGGCGAAGAATTGTACTTGGTGTAACAAACTACTTAGTTTTTGGCACTGATAATCATTGAAATGTTGTGTCGCGCTATTTTCTATATGCATGTTAAGAGGGTGATTCCTTTCTTGTGTGTATAACAAATAGATAGGTTATAGGTAGAGAATATAAGGTTAAGTATGAATTCTTAAAACTCATACTTATGTGACATTCTTGACTCATAGTTATATGAAATGTTTATGAACCCCTCAACGAATGGACGCCAAAGGTCTGACTAGGGTAAGTTCCTAAACTCATATGATTGTGGCAAGTTTATGAACTCATAAGTGTGATTTGACGAACTAGGTATAGTTGTGCGTGAATGGAGAATTGAGGATTATAGGAATAGATAGATTGTTAAGCAAATGATTATTAGTGAAGACATAAGTTTTCCAAAACTCCTAGCTATGCTAGACTTCAAAATTTTGACATCAAGCTAAATACGCACTATGTGCTTTTAAAAAAAATGTAGACGCGTAATCATTTTTGAAACGGTTTAAAGTATAGTCTATGCTACTTATTTCAGCTAGACAAAGATGATTTGAAATATCAAAAGTTATTTTATTTATCACTCATGTACCATGTAACCTGGTGCAGAGATGATAAAAAGGTGATGGAGTTGTAAATACTGGAATACTTAGTGTGAATTTGATCTAAAATCGCTATTCCACTATTGTATGATGTGTTATGACGAAGTCATATAATGACGCCATCCTCAAACGGACTTTTAATACAGTACGACATCATGACGTCATTCTCAAAAATATTTTCAAAAATTTAATTTGCCAACGGGGTTTGGCTACACCTAAATAATTCGATTGAATTGAATTATTGATATGAGTCTATGCTATTCGATTCAGCTAGACTAATGTTTATGAAAACTCTAAGTGTTCATTGAAAGAAATTTCGCAAACCAAATTGTTTTGGTACGAAATCATATGATAAGACTGAGGTGAACTATGTTGTTTGGATAAAATAATCCAATCGGGTAGCGTAAATATTAGCTAGACATGATTATTAATACGTATGCATGGCGTAAAGAGTAATGTACGATAGGCTAATCACCTAAAGTACTAGCAACGGTAGTTTACCTTCTTTGTGATTGTAAACATACCAAGTAATGTATTGTTTTGCGGTATAAATACCATTAAAACTATGTGTTCATGGTCTATATGACCCCTCAGCACCATTTGAAACACTACAAAAAAATGGGGCTTCAGCAACAACCGATTTTCATTGCTAAAGGTGCCAAATTTCGTTGCTAAAGGGTTTTGTAAAAGAATTTACTGTCGTTGCGTCTTTCGTTGTGCAATGAGTGTTGCTAATTGTTTCGCAACGAACGTATTTTTTTCGTTGCCAAAACTAATACATTTTGCAACGAAATTTGACTTTCGTACTGAGACATCGATCCTTTAGCAACAAAATGTATTGTTGTAGAATAATTAAAATTTCGTTGCTAAAAATCCCATTTCGTTGCAAAAGCCTGCTAATTGGCAACAAAATGAACTCTTTTTTTTTGCAACGGCCATGCATTTTCGTTGCAATTGACACCATTTTGCAATGACATTTTTCGTTGCAGTAAATTATGAAAATTGTTGCGTAAGCTTGCTTTCGTTATAGAATGTATAGTTTTTGGCAACGATTTTCGTTGCTGATTATATTATTTGGCAACGACATTATGCTGAATCAGCAACGAAAATGTGTGTTGTTGGTTATTTTTCAATAGCAATGAAAGTCGTCAATTAGCAACGATATTATATGTTGCCATTTCTTTATATGTGCAACAAAATTTGATATGATTTGCAACGATAAAAAATGTTGCCTTTTATTTTAGTATTAGCAACAATATCCTCTCCGTTGTTATTAGGTTAATTTTTCGTTGCCAAATATAAAGTTTTTAATGCCATTAGCAACAAAAATTTGTTACTAAATGTATAAAAAATTGTTTCTATATTAAAACTTGTTCAATGCTTTTGTAACGAATTATATTTTTGCCAAATCAAAATTTGACATTCTTTTTGTGTACCTGGCTGACTCAATGTCCCCATAACAAATAATGACAAAAATACAAAAAACTAAAATATTATTAACCTAATAAAATCATTCACTACATAATCATTCATTATCTTTACAATTAACCATCTAAAGCTACCACAGTTCTTCAATCAAAGTATATATCTACATATATAGAGAGTATACTTCATAATTTCGTCCCTTGTCTTCCGTAAACGTAGTACGAAATTTGATACCCAAAGATTGTAAAACCAACCGATCTTTTGTATATAATAAGAGCATAGAAGGCAATCGATCCATTCACCTCAATAATAACCAAAATTAAGCATGTTAGTTAACAAATAAAATTCCAAATAAATAATGAATGCCACTAACATTTATAGCCACACGACACCATGTAAGCAATCACACAAAGAATCTATTAGGGAGTATTTGGTACCTCATTCCTAAAAGCCCCGACTAATCTGAAAGAAATGAAAAAGGAGCTTGCTCCCATTGTAATAGTACAAGTCCTTGAAGTTCACAAAAATACCTTGTGCAGTTTCAGGTCGCATATACCTGGCCAGTTATTGAAGATATTAAGATAATTAAAAGGCTCATTGGAACAAAATAGACTTGATGAAAAACTAAACTCCATAAAGTAGTAACTAATTTACTACAGTTAGATAACATAAGCTAACCAAACAATTAAGTTTAATATATCATATTCCTTTACTTCTGGGAAGAAGAAAGGATGATTGGATTGAAATGCTCTTCCAATGATAACTTTCCCTTCTTGAAGATAGTGTTCAACACAAGCATGCACAAATCCTTGTGTTTCTATCATTCACATAACAATAGTATCCTCAATACAAAGTATACATTTCTCGTTTGCACTTGTATTATACCCTCTAACACGACTTCAATGATTTCATCACCACTTCCCACATTGTAAGTACATGGAATCCATGTTAGAGCAAGTGGCAATCTATGTGTATGGCATACATTTCAGAAACATCACTATCTCACCCAAAGCGACCCTTTGATTCTTTGATAGGAACCGCAAAATAATAGATGACTTATAAAAAATATAATTTCAAATTACAAAAATTACTCAGAAGAATCATTGAGGAATTCTTTTATCCGATCTAACTATCATTTGCTGAAATGACAAAATAAAATTTACTAATTGAAACCTGGGGATAAAATTGAGGAGGTGCAATTGCTCCTTAGATTCACAGATCTGTATGTCGAGGTTAGGAGTTAAGATATAAAAGACATTATTTGCAATAAAACCAATAATTAACATTGATAGGCCACTAAAGTATAAATTATAAAATGATTACTCATGTGGATATTGATAATACATTTTCTTTTAATGTTTTGTATATTTTATTGTTTACAGAAATTGTGAAAGAACTGTCATATCAAGGACGACAAATTTCAAGATAAAATTTCAGAAAGTGACAGATGAAGCGATTCGTCTAAGGTTGGTCCATAACAGAGACTTATCCAGAAAAAGGCATAACAGATACTTATCAATAAAAAAAGGCAGATCCATAATACTGCTGCAGACTAGAAATACCAAAACATACACATTTTGTTCTCATGTTTCTACCCATCTCAATCCACTCTGGACAGACAAATTTTTATTTTATATTTATGTAAAACTGTCACTTATTTTGGAAACTCACACAGGGGGCATAACCCAAAACTTAAACCTTTACTGGACTGGTTTAACACGTTATAAACAACTCCCAAGAATCTAAAAAAGAAGACAACTCACAAGTTAGTAAGTTAAAATGGAAGGACGAATCATTGCAATCATTCTGACCTTGCGTTATGTGGGGGTCCAAACACAGTTAAAACCTTTGAAGTAATAGTTCAACAAGTTCAGTTCCCCATTCCGAAAGTGCCATATATTTCTCCTTTTCTATTATTCAATGGTTAATAGACATGACAAATATTAAATAAAAAAAAGTTTTAGCACTAACTAGAATTCGGAAAGGTTGGTTTAATAGCAGCTACGATGATTTTTGTTCTCAGTTGGCTTAATAGCACAACCTTAAATATAGAATGTGTACTTATAAGTTGTAAAGACATTAAACAGGAGAACTAATCTTGAATGCACGACAGACGTGTTCCATCTCTGAATCAAAATTAAAATTTTCTTTCAAAGTGACAAGTTCCAACACAGCACAACATGACTTTTCCAACAGATCACTACTGAATATAGGTAAGGCAATAGATCCACGGACTTCATGGTTTACTGCGTGATTTACCCGCAAGTATTCATTCTCATTATAGTATCTTACGTTTGAGGTCCACTCCGGTATTTTGGAGGCAAATGCACGGCCAGGAAGCCCAGGAAGTGACCCTGGTTTCACTTCTATAGCAAAGGTGAATCCTTGAGAAACTTCACGATATCCTGACAGCATCTGATCAAGCAAGTAGGGCTGTTCAGAAATGCTTAACCTATAGTGATCCCCATTCTTAATGGGTACCACATCGCCATCGGCCACGCCAAAGCTCCCACAGCTTTGTTGACTGAACTTCAATTGATCTAAGGGCGGGCAATTTGTGGACACCAAGTCAAGAGGTGCAAATGAATAAGACCCGGACATCTGATCTGCCATTGAGGGACTGCTGAACCATTAGGTATATGTATCAAAATTCATGATGTCTGCAACGTTGTTAAATGGATCTTCCAGCCCAGAATACCTTGTCACACCATCCAATGATGTAATACCATCTATCTGAGTTCTTGAAGAACCCCAGTAATTAATACCCTTTTCTTGGATAATGAGGATATGCTTACAGTTCATTCCATTCTACGATATGCTGGAAAATTCAAGTGTTCGAGCATGAATCAGGACTGAGACCGAGTTTAGTCTCAGTAACAAGTAAAGATGGAGACTCTTGAGACCATGCATGTAATGTAACATAATTAGTTCCTTTGTTTCCTATGCCAATATTACATTTTATATGAATTATGGCATAGAACTTTGTTGTTAAAAAGGAAAGTCTTATACATTACTGCCATAGATGTAAGATCATGAGAACTTTCTTGTTAAAAAGGAAATTTCGTTGTCAAGGTAAGCATGCATTACAAGTTATTTTTTGTTGTAATTTTAAGTGACTTTGACACAACTTCAGTTTATCATATTTAATCGATTCTCTAATTCTTGGTTCTTCATGGCAACTTGTCAAGAACATATTCTTAAAAAACGATCACATAATTTTGAGGAAAGCTGTTGAGATGGCACTCACTCTAGCACTGGAGAGAAAAATCTCAAAATTGTGAATCTTAAGCTCCTATTTGAGTAAGGTTAAGCATATGTATAGTTTATTTATCTGTGATCTTGTTGAAATGCCATGTAATGAATATATGCCATCTAATTGCACATTTTTTCGAAGTTATGTATTTGATGATAGAGAAAGGGTTTGGCTAGTGCAGTTGGCCTAAAAAAAATGAAAATAGAAACTTGATTAAAAAAATGAAAATAGAAACTTGATGCTAGAGAAAGGGTTTGGCTAGTGCAGTTGCCCTCTTTAATTCCATCAGAGTAGCCCCAATTGCTAGTCCGAGTCCCTGTAATTTTACTCCTACTTGTAGTAAATAAAGCATAGCATAGCTGGAATGGTTGTCATTGTACCATATTGATTAGCTTATCTTATGTTAGATTAGATAGATGGAAGAAGGCATACCTGAGCTTCTACAATGCAGAGGAAAACTGTAAGCATGGTTAGGAAAAATGCCTTTCCTACTAAAGCCAGCTTGGTTTTGATAGGTCCATTTAGAGGCTTGTAACATAAATGAATAAAATAAGGAGGATTCGCAGAGGCTGCAGCAACTCCTAGACAGGAACCCATTTTCAATTCTTTGCACTGCTCTGCATCCAAAATTGTAGCAGAAAGAACATCGCTGTACAATGCCACAATCTTTTTAGCCTTTTCTGCCAGAACCCTTGAGGTATAAGAGCCATCATCAATAACAAACAATCAGTACCATCTAGCATTGTAGCAAAACAAACATAACTTTCAAACAAAAACTTGAAATTAAGAAACAAACATAATTCACAAACTGAAAGGCTAAACTGGATACATAACTTACATGCTTTTACATTGTCTATCAATAAGTTTACTATATTTACCTTCATTCTGCTTTGCCTTTTTGGGCATTGAGACCTGGTAAAACTTTTTACAGTCAGGCGTCAGCAGATAGGAGATAAAAAAAATCAAGAAGTTGGCTCCCCCTTAGTTTTTTTATATTGGCATGCACAAGGCACGCCCGAATAAGAAACAGATAGTGAAAACTCAGAATTGTCCCTCAATGCTGCTGCACCAATTACAGGCTTGACAGTGTAGTTGGTAAGACTATAGTGTCTTTAAACTGGTAGGTAGGGGTGCCCAACTTGTCAATTTATGTAAGAAAAGATAAGAACTAAAAAGGGTCGTAGTAGTTGTAGATGAATAAGAACAGTAACTACGTACACCAGTTCAATCTTTAATACAAATACAATAAGTTTTAACAGAAGGTACAGAAGGAGAAGAAACAGGAGCATTAACAATAGTACTAGCTAGCCTTGCTTTATTGCCCATATATAACCTCATTAAATTTCTGGACTGAAAAAGCTAAAGTTTTGCTACCATTAATTTTATCTCAGACGAGGAAAGAGAAGAAAGGAAGGCTGATTGATAACAGAAAGAACTAGCACAGTCATTCTTACTTGAATTCTACCACTAAAACTAGCTATTAGAATTAAGAGTTGCAAATCTAAACTCAATATGTATATTTATCTAATTATGTAGAGGGTTTGGACCTGTGTGAATGATTCTCTTATCGTCGGAATCTGTGGCAGCTAACGGAGATGGACTTGAAGCCGTAGCTGCCGCTTTTCCTCCGCTCTTGCCGCCGCAGCTGCCTTCTTCTGATCTGAAACAGAGCTGGGACATAGAAAAAGAGTCCATCAGAAAAACTGAAATACAGTTTACAGTCCAACATGTTAAAAGCCAGAAAATAATTGCACACAAATTAGGTTATAACTTAATATATGCTGATATTTAGCTATTCTACTCAATCAAATCTAAAATAAGCTAATGCGTTAAGATTATATTTTCAATAACTACACAAACCCCTGACACAAAAATTACAGACCAACCCTATTTAGACTAACAACTTCTATCTAATGAGTTAACGAACATATCTAACATTGCCGGCGAATCATATTTCATACCAAAAAAACTGTATAAAAATCTAAAGCAATATAACACTATCAAATGAACAGCAGCTAAATAACAATAAAAGAAGAACTGAGGTTAATATTATATGAGCCAACAACCACAAACACGAAAAAACCAAGTAATATGGGGCCAACAGGATAGTTATCCCCTTTCTTTGAAACTCTTTCAGGCACGACTCCTCGTTTGGTAATGTTTTTTCTTAAACTTCTCCACCTTCCTATCAACAAGTCGTTTTGATGTTGTCTGAAAACAAACAAATCATAGAGCTCATTCAATGATAAAAACCATGTAATTTTATGTTGTCTTTCAAGTTTTGATGACATTAATGCAATTTAGAATAAATCATGTATGAAAAGAACCATAGAATCATATACTCCCTCCATTCCAAAATATAAGCTTTGTTGAAGTCAACTTGAAACATTTTCAAAACCAGAATTGACAAGGTTTCCATTAATTTTAGTATGACGACTATTGTAAACTAATCATTATAAGATTTATAGTTTCAAAAATGTTAATGAATCACCTCAATTTTGAGCCTTATAATGTTTGGAATGGAGGAAGAATATAAGATCAAGTTTGACTTTCAAAGTCAATATGATATATTTTCAAATTCAAAACTGGAGCGATTCATTCACATTTTTGAATACGATAAAACTTACGATTAATAGTATTCTTTAGTCGGTTAACAATTTTTATAATTTTGTTATATATAACTGGTTATATGAATTCATATTAATTTTGAGTTTGAAAAAAATATCAAATTGACAAAAATTTAAAATCGATCCTATATTTTGAAACAAAGAGGGAGTATTGTATACTTCTAAGATCGACATTGATGTTCTAATCAGTAATGTCAAGCCTATCGGTCAACTATTTGGGGAAAATATGATCAAATTATCAAACAACCAAGTTCAAGTAATCAGTACCATAACAAACTGGAAAAAATCGAGGGAAAAAAAACCATGACAAAAAAATATCTTATTTCAAGAGTGTTTGTTTTAAAGTTTTCTATAAGAAAAGAAAACACAGAGATTGAAATAAAAGTAGGATTTTAAGAAAGAAATTGGAGATTCTACATTTACATTAGGGTTATATTCATAAACCTTAAGGCTATCACCAATTATTATAGAGAATATAAAAACTTTGATATAATATCACATATCTCAAGTAACAACAAAAATAAAATCGAAAACCAATCAAAAAAAACCCTGGAACAAAGAACAATAGAATTGAAAATAGAACGTACCTTGAGATCTGGTGCGAGTTTGGATGCAAGAAAAAGGAAATCTAGGAAACAAGGAGAGAGACTGCCTTCAACAATGGGTTGTGAAACGAGGGAATAAAGAGTTGGAAACAAAATTGGGGAATAGGGCTGAATGTATTTTCAAATGCCGTAGTTAAGAAATTCATACAAATAACGCATGTACACATATTCGGTATCTGGTATAAGAATCAGTAAAGAAGATTGAGAAAGTAAATTGGAATCATGAAAATTACTAGTTGAAATCGCAATATACCTGGATTGGAGAAATACTAGAGAATGAAGAAGAAGAGC